>CM064508.1:14156299-14376344 GCA_032716605.1 Paralithodes platypus
CAAACAGTCTAGGAGGAGTTCTCGGACGGACAGACAGACAGACAGACAGACATACAAACATTTCGGAAAGCATGAACCACTATACGGGGGGCGATACCACTCTGCTTACGCAGAGTGATAATACTGAAATGGGAATGAAAGACGAGGCACAACATTGAACAATTGTAGGACTAGAGAAATGAGTAAAGGGGAATTAAGAAGTGGTAAATGGAGCCAAATAGAAGTGAAAGGTACAACAGAAATACAAACACATTTGAGAATTTCAGTCATAAAAAATATAAATTAAAGTTACATAAAGTAAGGAGATATATGAGAACACATTAAAGAGAAGGGAGGGAGCAGAGCATTGGGTGTACATGGGCAAAATGTAAATCATGACATAGTGAAATACTAGAACAAATGTCTGAAACAAAATTGCCAGCCATCATGAATGAAAGAGAGTAACAATTGAACGTGACAACAAGTGCAAAATATAAACAAGAACAAAGGGAAGAGGCTTGAAAAATTGATTAATCGATATGAGAAACTATTAAATGTAATAAAGAAATACGATCGATAAAAGGAGTAAAGACATTACAATTGTCATGATAAGTGCATACAAACACAAACAGAAATAAGTAAATATATAGTTAAGCGATATAAAGGTGAGCAATATAGGTGAGAGAAAATCACAATAATAAGACTATACATTATAAACAAACAAACGAGAAATATGACCACAATGAGGAATAAAGCAAACTGCAGAGGCATCAATAACAGAGAACAAGAGGGAGATGGAAAAACCTAGAACAAAATAAAGGGTCAAGGACAAACTGTCAACAAATAATAATAGTGGCATGAACTGAATAAGAGAATAACAAATACATATATCAATTTACAGAGGAGAAAGAGAGGTTGGACGACTGACATATATAACATAAAACGAGAAACAACTACATTAACAAAACATATATATATACACTAAAAAGAAGCTCAGTAAAGATGGTAATCATTATGAAAAATGAATGAAATACAAAAGCCAAAAGAGAAAACAAAATAACTGGTGATTACATTGAACAACGGAGAGAACAAGGAATACGGCAAGATATATAAATGATAAGGGAGCAAGGTAAAGGTTAACAAAGATAAAACATCAATAGTTCAGCGTCAATATATACATGGAAGAGAAACTACTGAATGAATGTAATAAAATATATAAATTATACCGGTGTATGTGAGAACGAGAGAATGCACAAGAACAGTGCCGACAATGAAAACAAGGAGGAACACAAGTAATATTGATATCCAACACAGTAGAAAGAAAGTCCAGACACATAAATGAGACATGAGGGAATAAAGCGAGAAGAAAAGTCGAAGATAGGAAAGGAAACGGAAAGCATAATTGGATAAAGGAGTATGTGAACAAATTAGTCGAAACCTACAATAGTGGTTAAAAATACTGGCATAACATTGTGAATGGTTAAGAAGAGAGAGAGAATGGGTGAGGGGAATACAGTTAAGCTTATATATATATATATATATGTTAGTAAAGCCAGGTAATACATTTTCTTTGATGTATACGAGGTTAAAAGAAACTAATTTCGGCATTAGAAATTTTATTGTTCAGATTTGCTCGGGCTCTGACAATTTTTTGTTGATGGGCAGTAAGGAGGTATAGTAGATTGGCGAAGTTCATGATGAAATGGATACAGGATACAGGTACATGGTGAACAGTGGATACGACGTTTCGCTAATTCAATTAGCATTTTCAAGTAATGAAAGGTATAGAATGAATGAATAAGAATATAGAAAAAGTGGGTGAGGGTGAAAGAAGGGAAGTTTTTATTGGTGTAGTAAGAGAGAAAGTGTCAAAGTAGGAGGATAAAGAGTGTCGGGGCTTGACCCAACGTGCGTGAGTTGTTTTGATTTTTGTTTGGGGGTTTAGAGGAGGGCTGTGACTGTTGGTATTATTGAGACATATTTTTGAGAGCTTCAGTATGGCATGCCAAGAAGGATGGAGATAAAATGTTTGAGGTGGTAAAGGCAAATAGAATGAATTTTGGGTGGTAAAAGTACATTTGCTGGTGAAGTGAGATTCAGAGGCTCTGATCGGTCAAGAGTGGTATAGATTTTGGACTGTGGACGATCCGAGCATGCCCCACCAGTTCTGGACGAATCAGATGAATCTGGGTGAATTTGAATATCAAATTTTGTTTGCCATTCTTGAATATAATGTTTTTAGCATAACCAAATGTGTTACTGGAGAAGGTTTTACGAATAGTCTGGTAAATTTTGGATGGTACGGGTCTACCTTGGGGCAGCAAGGGATGGAAATTGCCCTAAAAAAAAGTAGCCTGATAATTTTGGATGGTAAGGGTCTAAAGGTGGGCAGCAAAGGCATAGCTGTCAACTGTCCGATTTTTGCAGGTGGTTGCACTGTTATTAATGAAAAAAGTTAATAATATGAGCTTATATAGGGCAGAGGTGGCGAAGAAAATCCAGGCTAGCGGTCTGTCATTGGTGGAAGGTATTTTAGCTAATCGGGCCCTTCTTCTGGTCTGTGATTTGGCCGGTAGGTGATGACGTCAGGAGTTGCGTGCTGGAGTCAATCTTGGCTGGGGGTGTACGGGGGTAGAGAGAAGGGGGGGCCGATGTCATCGCTGGTTGGTTTGGGGCTGGGTGGCGTGAAGTGAGATGCGCGGGTTCGAAGGGCGGTGCTGAGGGGTCGTCTCTCCAGGGGCAGCACGTCTTGGATTGTGTGCTCTTCTTCTGCAGAGGGGAGTATCTGTAGGTCTAGAGTTTGATGTATTAATACTGGGATTTTCAGGGCTTGTATGGTATGAGGCTTCGTAGTATTGGGAGTCGTCTGGGGTCCACTTTCTTTATTCTATTCATGGTGGCGAGTTTATTTAAGTCGTTACGTGTGAGGGGGGGTGGGGGTAGGGTACAGGTAGTGATCTTTGTATGGCTCCTGCCTGAAGGTTAAGGGTTAGCCGTGGGGATAGACGGAGTCCGCATCCATACCAATTTTGTATGATTGAGTTCCACAGTCCTCAAAATTACAAATAAGTTGGTCTATTACGTGATCATCAGTCCTGCGGTCCTTGTTGGCTTGGTATTGAGCAGCTCTGTTGCGGAGAACCGGTTGGAGGTCGTTATGGGTTTTGTAATATATGAGTAATTTGATTTTGTTGTCCCCTTCCGGGTTCGTGGGGAGGACATGTTTAGCTACTATTTTCTTTTATGTCAGAGGCCCTAGAAAATCTGAACAAATAACATTTCTAATGCCGCAAATTGCTGTTTGCTTTTTAAACCTCGTATGCATCAAAGAAAATATACTAATATATATATTAATATATATATATATATATATATCTTCTATGTATATATATATAGTATATATATTATATATATATAGTTATGACGATGTTCCTTCATCGTAAGCTTTATATTGTTTATAAATAGTCTATATAGCCTATAAATTTACTATGTTGCATTGGTCATAATATGTATATTCACAGGTTGAATATATCATACGTCTCGCGGTAATTTCAAATAGTGCGTGAAACAGTGATCAACCCTGCTTCATATTATCCGTATATTATCGTCTGTCCCAGTAATATTATCGCCTGCTTCATATTCTTATTATTTCGTTCATGACGTGGTCACTTGCTTTTCCATTCTCAGATGGACTGTCCGTCTGCAGATGTTTGAATTGTTTATTAGTTTATTGGGGGCGTATTAATAATACATTACCCACAATGCAGATATATCTGTTTATGCATTGCATAGATTTTGTATTTTAGTTATTTAATCCGAATGTGGTCCTCCTTGCATTGTACATTAGCGTGTACATTAGTTTTACAATGATAAAAGAACCATCGAGTGGTTCATGTGGAGCTCACCTGTCGTCGTCCATGGGTGTGCCCAGATGGGAAGTCAGTCCACATTCCAGTTATCGAGGGAGCAACACCTACCTCTCGCATTCCCGCTCCTCTTGGCATATGTTTATTTATTATTTAGTGTATTCATTGGCATTATTCATTTATATAAGCAATCTAAGGACGTGTGTGTGGCTATGGTGTGTCCCTCCTAGTTTATTGTTGTGTTTTTCATACTTAATTTTCGTTATTTGGTTTTAGTGCCGCAACCCTAGCCTGGTTAAGGTAAATTTATTTGTTTATGTGCATTATTCTAGTTAGGGGGTCCAGACTATTGGGGTGCCTGGTGTCCGAAGTAGAGGGTGGAGGACTTCATTAGTCTGTCTGTTACCGGGATGGATTACTTTGGCCCAGGCCAACCAATGGTCGGGACAGCTTAAGTGGGTGGTGGTTGATTGGTGTTTTATTTGATCATTATTATTATTAGTAATTAAGTTTGCATTTATTATTGGCTGGTATTAACGTAATTGGTATTAACGACAAATTAAAATCAGAGCTTTCCCCTTCCTCTTTTTTTTGTGCAGCTTAGGAAGGATCCTCCTCAAGTATTGCCATTCGGTACTGAGTGTTGATGATGGTTGTGGCTCAAGATATCTTTTTCACCACAACTAGTGGTTCCCAGTTTTTTGCATTGTGTGTATAACGGAACCAGTTTGGGGGATTGTCTGGCACCTTCGGTCCCCAGAGAGCCTGGAAGTTGCCGAATGAGCTCTGTTCTGTTGCGATCGGCTGTGTTAACGAGTTGAAGGCTACGGAGGTGCTGAGTGTTTACTTTGGTCTGTGTGAGTCCCATGGACTAACAGCCTCTACTGTCAGTCGCAACATATATATATATATATATATATATATCGATGAGATAGGATGAGAGAAAGAAACAGAAAAAAAGAAACAGAAAGAAAGAGATTATTGGTCCAAGATTGTTGGCCAAAATATAATGAACAGACTGTATTTACTGGTAGGTGAACCACATCATTGGGTGAGGAGACCTGCCCCATATCCGTCTCGTTGTGCCCGTAATATCAATGTGGAGTGTTTCTCCGTTTGGTAGCTTCGAGTACGCTAAAACTATCTTTACTATAGAGCACCAGATTAGTGGACTTCTAATAATAGTTTAGATTATTAAGATGGTTGATTGGCTACAATATGGAAGAACACATAACTAAACTAATAGGTGTGAGGCAACCACGGAGAGTTAGCAGTAAATATGGTCAATCTAACGGATGGGCAATACGAAATTAATATTGTTTTTGATCATGGGTTGGTTCAAAGTATATGGGTTGGTTAGGATAGCTAATGGGATAACACAGGTAAACAAAGGATAATCTGTTCCGGTAGATCACATTTATTTTACTGGAAAATGGATATTAACCTGGATAGTGGGCAATAGAAGAAGGAATAACACGACTTTCCTGAGGGGCACTTGTAACAGACAACACGACACTATAAAACCCGGGGAATGGTTTTTACCTATATTTACTGGATCATTGAAACTTTGGGGCCGAGGTTGCAATCTCAAATAAAACTACGATTTCTTTCTGCCGGAGTTTTAAACCATGGGAAATAATTGTCGGGAGGTTCATTTATCTCTCGGTTCAAGGGCGGCCTCTCTTTATATTACACTGGCTATAATTATCTACTTCAGGGTATAATGACGCCATGTTTGTTATCAATATTATCAATCATGAGAAGTATGGACTACCTAACTTATTAACTATTATTAACACGTTTTCCCAAAGTATGAACACTTAAAGAATGACAAGACAGTCTGGAAAATGGGATGTAAAAAGTGCTTCACATTTATTAAATTGGCGTGTTATATTCGTTCACCTAACAGTCGTACCACCTAATCACTGCAGGGGGGAATGTACAATCCGCCTGCACAAGTAGCTGGTACAGCTGCTACAAGATAACCATATGCGTAAAAACAACTGACCCGGGCCTATATAATGATATTTTAAAAACTTATATTTCTCAGCAGTTTCAGAATTATTCAATATAATTTGTACACCAACTTTCATGTGGGCCATGATATATCCAGCCATTGTACACTCGGCCGCCATTCCGCGTGGGCCACCTAGTCATAGGGTTTGGGTAAATCCGTTGTGTAGTTTGTTTCGCTCTGAATATACAAAGTACAAAGGAAATCAAGCAACCACAGGTCTAGTGACCCTTCTAGGCTGCTTGTCCTCCAAAACACTGAGGATCAAGTGTCCAAACAGTGGTTTAGAGAGGTAAGGGAACATTGGAAAGGGAACTACTGCCCTAGAACTAATGTCCGTGGCAGGATTAGGAAGTTAGTAGGGGACAGATGGGTTAGTAACTGAGGGGGGGATAAAATAAAGTTATTCATTTACAAACGCAGTCAGTCGCGGGTTTTTGCGAGATATTTGTCTTCGCAGAGTTTAAATTAATCAACGGTGCTGGTGCTGCAGTCTATAACGTCTCGGGGAAGCACATTCCACAAGTTGACAACTCGATTGAAGAATAAATTCTTAGATTCGTGTGAGTTAAAAGATTTACCAATAATTTTGCAACCGTTTGCCCGCGTGTAATTAGATTGGTCGATAGTGAAGTACTTACTACAGTTCATATTGTCGATGCCTTTGATGATTTTGAACACTTTGAATTAAGTCACCTCTGAATCTTCGCTGGGTTAAAGGAAATATATTTAATTCTCTAAGACGCTCTTCGTATGGTTTTGTTCTTTAGGCTAGGTATCATTTTGGTAACTCTACGTTGAACTCGTTATAGCTTGTTTATATGTTTTTGGTAATAAGGGCAACAGGATTGAACGCAGTATTCCAGAAGAGGGCGGACTAAGGAATTGTAATGGGTTAGGATAACTTCTTTGGATTTATGCTCAAATGACCTGCCTATAAAGCCAATTATTTTGTTTGCCTTCTTAACAACTTCTGAACCTTGTTGACTCGGTTTTAGGTTACTCGATATTGTTACTCCCAGATCGGTTTCTTTGTTTACATTCTTAAGATGAGTGCCATTCATCGAATAGTTTGCTTTCCCTCATTTAGGTATCCGATATGTAGTACTTTACATTTATCCGCATTGAAACTCCTTTGCCAAATTTGAGCCCAACGTGACAACTTATCTAGATTGTGTTGCATATCGTCCACTTGTTCTTTTGAGAGTACGCTATTTGCAATTTTTGCATCGTCAGCAAACTTTGAGATTGTACAGGTGAGACCATCATCTATGTCGTTGATGTAAATTAGAAAGAGAATTGGTCGTAGTACCGATCCCTAGGGTACCCCGCTACTTACATTGGTCCATTTAGATGCCTTACCGTTTATTACTACTCTTTGCTTTCTGTCGCTGAGCCAATTTTCTATCCATTTCAACACACCGGTTTGTATTTCATGTGCTTTTAGTTTTAGCAGTAAACGTTTGTGGGGAACTTGTCAAATGCCTTTTGAAAATCAAGGTATATAATATCTACAGCTTTACTCTCATCGTAGAGGTTGAGGATATCGTGGAAGAAGTCTAAGAGGTTTGTTAAACAGGAACGTTTTTTACGAAAGCCGTGTTGAGTATCTTTAATAAGTTATTTGCCTCTAAGTGATTTACGAGTCTGTCTCTTATGACCGTTTTCTAGCATTTTACATACAATTGAGGTTAAGCTAATTGGACGATAGTTACAGGGTAGGGATTTTGCTGCCTTTTTTGAATATCGGTGTTACGTTGGCTAGCTTCCACTGATCAGGCATAGTCCCAGACTGCAAGGATTCATTGAATAGCTGTCAGTGGTTTGGAGAGCTCATCCTTAGCTTCCTTTAGAACTCTAGGTGAATTGTATCAGGTCCAGGGCGTTTTATTTACCTTGAGTTTATCTAAACAATGCAATACTTTCTCTCTCTGTAACGGTGATATTGCTTAGAACATCTGAATTATCAATCTGAATCGGCGATGGTGTAGGGATATCACGGAGGTCTTCGGTTGTAAAAACTGATGCAAAGAAGGTATTGAGGGCATTACTCATTTGTACTTCGTCTTTGGTGTATTCTCCATTTCCATCGACTAACGGTCCAACAGTTGAAGTAACTACTTTTTTCTTTCTGATATAACTATAGAATTCTTTCGGGTTTGTTTTACTTTGATTCGCAACATGTAACTCCAGGGTCTTTTTACTTTGCTTAATTAACTTTTTGGCTTTGCGTCGTAGCCCCTACAAATTTCACCCGTTCTTCGTCATTTTGTGAGGATTTTAATCTATCCTTAGTAAATTTTTTAGCAAGCAGACAGTCTGAAATATCTTTATTCGACCATTTGGGCTTATCATTATGGCCTGGACGCCGTATTTCGATGGTATGCAGTCTTGCACTGCCTTAACGTAGGTGGTTGTGAAACACTCCCAAGATGTATTTATGTCATTATTGTTAGTCAGAAAACTCCAGTCAGTTTCTTTAAGCTTTCATTTAAGTTTATGAAAATGTGCTTTCTTGAAATTAGGGACTTTCTCAATGCTGCTATTTGATTTGTTTACTAGTAAACTTTAAAGTGAAAGTTATCGTACGATGGTCGCTGTTACTGAATTCATCACCAACATTCAAATTCTCTATTAATTCTTCTTTTGTTGCGAGTACAAGGTCAAGCACATTATTACCACGGGTCGGAGATTGTACATAGTACATAGTACATAGATTGAATATAGTAAGTTCTCACACTCCCCTCCCTTAATCAATCGAAGATTTTGCCCGATAGATGGCGCAGCTTGATGGTAAGGGAGGGAGCTTGTCGTAGTGTTAAAATGGCAGGACACAATGGGAGGGAGTGACGTTCTATAACATACAGTGACGAATGTTAAACTTATTTACTTCTACTTGTTCATACAATAATGTTCCCGAAACTAATTCGTAATGACAGTAGATTCCCTCTTTCAGTAACTGAAACTTCTCTCTCTCTCTAGGTTATAAGAGGTATACAGAATGTTGAAAGTAACACTATTATATATATCCATTGACACCTTTAATAATCACATTATGAAATTTATTCAGCAATATGATGAGAACTTGAGAAGAATATATTTTGAAGTAGCCCCACGAACATTATACTGACGCGGCCTTGTATAATTATCCACCTTCCTCTCCCTCCTCCGAGCTCGGACTTTTTTCTATCCTCTAGTCTATTTTTTCCCAGCTGAGGGTAAATTGTCCTGTTTCTATCTTTGTTACTCGGCGATAAGGTAGATTTTGTAGCGAAAGATGATGTTTATTCTGAAAACTCGGTATTAATATGACACACAGCCATAGTAATTTCATATATTTCCATTAAGTATCGAGAAATCAGCTAATAAGAGAGTTAATTTACGATCAGCTGGAAAAAAATTGAGTATAGTTGTCACTAAGGGATGGAGGGAGGTAAGTGTGGCGAGGTGACTAACAGGTGGGTGGAGGTGGAGGAGTTGTGGTGGGATTGTTTAGACTGGTGGATGATGTATAATAACTAAATTTAGGAGATTTCAGTGTGTGTGTGTGTGTGTGTGCTTAAAGGGCGATCGGGACACGAATGGATTTGCTAGATGAAGTTAGTTTAGTTGGCATTAGAAGTGATGGAAGTAATAGTGGGATTGATGGTGATAGTAGTGATGATGGTTGGATTTGTATTGATGATGACAGTAGTAGATATGATAGTGACAGTAGTAGATATGATGGTGACAATACTAGTAGTAGTGATGATGGTTATGATAGTGATGATGGTGATAAGTAATGATGATAGTTGTAGTGATAGTGATGTTGGTAGTGCCGATGTTGTGAGTATTAGTGAGGATGGTGAGTAGTAGTGATGGTGAAAGGTTGTAAGTGGATGATGAAGATCATAGTAATGGTGATGATGGCAGTAGTAGTGATGATGGTGACAGTAGGATACATGATGGTAATACTTGTGAAAGTAGTAATTATCTTATAGGGTTAGTAGTAGTGATGATTGTAAGATGGTGGTGATGATAGTAGTAATGATGGTTGATAGGTGTAGTATCAATGATGATAGTAGTGATTAAGATGGTAGTGACAATGGTGACAGTAGTAGTGATGATGGTGAGAGTAGTAGTGATGATGGTAACCCAACGCAGAATTGGGTATGCCGTTTTGATTTTGGAAAAACGGCACGTCTACTTTATCAACTCTGCGTAAGCAGAGTTAGGTATCGCCCCCCCGTATAGTGGGTACCACCAGAAAAAGATTTCTGTAGTTGTTGTCGTCGTCCGCGTGTCCCGAAACTCCTCCTAGACTGTTGGACGGATTTTCACCAAATTTCACACTAACAGGTGTTGGGTGAATGTGAAAGTCAGTCAAAAAAGATTTTTTGAATTTGTGCAATAATTATGATTTTAGGTCCAAAATATGGTTTTACCCAAAATATGGTTTTACCCCCCCCCCCCCTCCCCCACACACCCAGCAATGAATGTGTTCTGGGGGCGAAAACATCTCGCTCGGAATTTGCTAGGTTAAGTTAGTTTTATTGGCATTAGAAGTGATGGTAGTAATAGTGGGTTGATGGTGATAGTAGTGATGATGGTGATAATAGTAGTGATGATGGTTGTATTTGTATTGATGATGATTACAGTAGTGTTAATTATGACAGTAGTAGATATGATGGTGACAATACTTTAGTAGTGATGATGGTGACAAGTAATGATGATAGGTGTAGTGATAATGATGATAGTAGTGACCGATGGTGCGAGTATTAGTGATGATGGTGAGTAGTAGTGATGATGGTGAAAGTTGTAGGTGATGATGACTAGTTTGTGATGATCATCATAGTAATGGTGATGAATGCAGTAGTCAATCAATCAATCAATCAAACTTTATTTCGTATTAAATAAATAATACATATGCCTTAACATTATATGAAATCAGTGTTCATTGTAGAAATATCAAATCAGTACCAAGAGTCTATAATATTGACCCTATTTTCTACAACAATTCCGATACCTGCACTCCAGTTCTGATTTCATGGTTTTGAACCCAAAGAAATTCTTGATTTCATAACATCCCATCTCGAAGTGATAGAAATGTATTCAATACTTATTATTAAACTATTGTATAACATTAGATATTTGGTATCCATCTCTAAGGAAAATAGGAGACATCTTAAATATTGCATTATTTGTCCTCATGAGGCTTTTAAAGTATCTACTTTGTACAAGAGCCACATGAGTGGTTAAGTAAGAACTGGTTAGTGAATTCTGCTACACTATGGCTACTTGCATATCTAGGAACATTTACAATTTTCTTTAGTGCATTAGAGAAGGCAATATTGAAAGCTTTAAACATTTGACACTTAGTGGCATTTCCAATATCCCACAACTGTAACCCATATTCAGGTAAGCAGTATGTTCTAAATAAAAAAAGGAGAGTATTATTATTGACTAGCTTAAACTTTCTAAGTACAGAATTAAATTTACCATAAAATGTGTTAAGTCTCATTGTCAATGTCAAATTTCAGTTAATCATATGTCCCAGGTACTTATATTTATCTACAGTTTGATATTGATTAATTATTCTTAACTTATCCCCTTGATTAGGAATGTTTTTCTCAAATATTACACATTTTGATTTGTTTTTGTTTGTGCATAATTGTAGATCAGTAATCTCCTTTTCAAATTTATCACAGTACACTCAAATTGTTTTCAGAGTCAGCTAAAAGCACCACATCATCTGCAGAAGCTAAAATGTTTATTCTAGACAGTCCCAGCCAACATCCTTGGCTGATGGTAATAGCATACATGATGGTAATACTTGTGACAGTAGTAATGATTATGGTTATAGTAGTAATGATGATGTTAACAGTAGTAATGATGATTGTAAGATGGTGATAGTAGTGATGATGGTTGATAGTTGTAGTATCAATGATGATAGTAGTGATTAAAGATGGTAGTGACAATGGTGACAGTAGTAGTGATGATGGTGAGAGTAGTAGTGATGATTGTAATTGTAGTAGTAGTCCAGTCAAATTAGCTGATATTTCCCCGAACCCACCACTAATTGCAACAGAAACTAAACTTGTTGGGATTTGTTCAGTAGGGTACCCTTCATGATATACTTAGTCTCACAATTTTTTTTGAGTGGATCAATATTTTTATCAGGGTTGAACTTCTGGGTTTTTTTGGATTTTTTTTTCTTTTTTTTCATTTTTGGTGCATGTATGACATCAGTATAGGTAGTAATATTCATAACTACATGTATGTTTTCCCATAATAGTCCAGTCAATATACACCAGGACCCACCACTAATTGCAACAGAAACGAAACTACTGTTATTTGTCTTGGAAAAAGGTTTCTTATAACATAATAAAAGTCCCAAAGAATCGTCGGAGTGGAACATGGTGAAATAACAGAATGAAAAAGCATCACTATTTTGCCACTTTTTTTAACTTGGCGCAACTTCGAATGGTCATAACTTCTTAACTAATCAAGATAATCCAAAAGAGTTTTTTTTTGTTTTACCTATGTTTTCATGGTTTATCTTTCCAATAAAACTGTTAAAAATAAGTTACCCCCCCCCCCCTAAGTTAAAAATTAGTTACCCCCCTACCCCCACCCCCTTCCGCACACACATACAGTAGCATATAATAGAACTCCTAATCCCAGTTACCTTTTCAGTCAGATTTCGCTGTCATCTCCATCCTCAGCACTGTCATAGTCATTGTTCTGACATATACCTCTGCACCCAGAACAAGGAGGTGAGCATTGAAGCCCATGCCGGCGGCAGCTACAGCGCAGCGTCCCACAACCTGACTTGCAGGCACACCACACTAGAGTCAACAACGACTGTGGTGCAGGGGCACGGTCAGAGATGACTGGTTTAAACGTTCCATCTGAGAGCTTCCAACCCCAGTCTTCAGCATTCAGTGTGTTCCCCTGCCACTCTTGGACTTGTTGTAGACACGCAGGCTATGGTACTTCGTAGCTGCTGATGTTGGTGGCAACATGTTAGGAAGAACTGCTTATTTCTAGTGGTGACAAGGGCTTGGAATCGGCGATATCTAACATCATCGAGGGAGTCGCTGGGGTTCCACTTATAGACAATGGCCATTGCCTTCTCACCAGCCGTGATGATGTCGTCCTTTGTTGCCCTTTTACTCCTGAACACCTCCGCCTGTTCCCGAAATGCCTCCCTGTCTTGAATAAGTTTGAAACCTGCCGCCTTCCCGATCCCAAAAACCCTGGATGTGGTATCACACCCTAAGAAAGCATGCACAAAGAGAATATGCCTGCAAACCTGGACCCCAAGCTTATGCTTGATCGAATTAACACCCATGCACCTGACTTCTGCTCCTTTCTTTGGTTCAGGTCGGAAGTGGATGTCATGTTTGTTTTCTCCTGCAAGGTGGATGAGGAGAACAAGTAGGTCTGTGTCGTATCCGACTAACACAGTTTCTCTGTCCTCAGAGATTCTCACTGCAGTTTGGACAATAAGAGTATCTGCATCCCCTCTGGCATGGATAACTTCACAGCCTTCTTTGGCCAGGGCATCTCCCAAAAGTTCAAGAAAGCGTTGCTTGTTCTCTTTGTTTGAGAGGAATTCCTTCTTTTTTAACTGAAGTTTCGTGGACATATGGAATGTCACCTTCCTACCCTCACACTTCACTCAACGCTGATGTGTGCTGTCTTTTGTTGAAGGTCCCGCCTCATAACCATCAAACACAACCACTGCCTGACCATAGTGTTTTGTAACATATCTGGTATAGTCCTGCAATATCTTGTCGTATGTTTCACCAAGTTGCCATGGAATGCGATGGAGAAGAGCACCTCCATCAAGGATGTATGTGATATTTTGACATGGTGCTGGGTTGTGTGTTATCTCTTCTAAAGGTGTACTTTCTACCCTCTCTGGCCTTAATACTAAGAAGGCGTACGGTCTGGACGGTGTTCCTCCTGTTGTACTAAAAACTGTGCTTCCGTGCCGACTCCCTGCCTAGGCAAACTCTTTCGTCTCTGTCTCTCCTCTAACGTCTTCCCTTCTTGCTGGAAGTTTGCTCTCATTCAGCTGTCCCAAAGAAGGGTGACCGCTCTCAACCCTCCAACTATCGTCCAATTGCTCTCATCTTTTGTAGTAGTTTTTGAAAATATTCTTGCATTCTAATTTCTTAAGCATTTCTCTTCTCATAAACTACTCTCAGATCGCCAGTATGGCTTCCTTAAAGGTCGCTCTACTGGTGATCTTCTTTCATATCTTACTAACTCTTGGTCATCCTCCTTTTGGGACTTCGGTGAGACCTTTTCTATTGCACTAGACATATCAATGGCTTTTGATAAAGTCTGGCACAAATCTTTAATTTCTAAACTACCCTATTTCGGTTTATATTGCTCCATCTATGCCTTTGTTTCTAATTTCCTTTCCGGCCGTTCCATAGCTACGGTTGTGGACGGCCATTGCTCAATTCCTCATCCTATCATATCCAATGTTCCTCAGAGCTCTGTCCTATCTCTCTTCTCTTTCTAATTTTCAGAATTATCTTCTCAACTGTACATCAAGTCCCATCCATTCATACGCAGACGACTCTATTTTACACTACTCATTAGTTTTCCAGAAAACTCCAACCAGCAATCCCTTAACACCTTACGAGCGGCCTATGCGGTTTATTTATATGTACCGCCCAACGGGGTGTTTTTAGCCAAAATAGGGCTGTTTACGTGATCATTTTCATGCCTAAATAAGACCCAGAACGTAAAACAAGTATCTATCCCTGAAAGGGCATAAACAGAGCTTTCGAATGACACCATAACGATCCTTTTATGATGGCTAGTTTTCTTGCAATAACCGTGCAACGCGAGTGCAAAAAGCATGTAATTAGGCACTTTCCCCATACAATTCTGTATATAGAGAGTGAGAGAGGGAGGGAGGAGGTGGGATTCGTGTCAGTAGGTTCGCCGCTGGTCTGGAGCAGTCATACGCTCGCTACTCTCCTGCCACCACTTGTCTCTCTCTCTCAGCATCATTACGTGCTGAAATTGCCACACGACCTATGTCGAGCGCCGCCACATAGTCCAGCTTTATTTAACTCGACTTATGTTGCTCGCCGCTAATTAAGGGTTAAAGACATACGTAATGAAGCCATGCAACACTTATTGTCTGATCTAACTACTATTTCCAAATGGGCAGAGAAAACCTTGTTACCCTTAATGCTTCCAAAACCCAATTTCTTCATCTTACTACCCGTTCAAAACTCCCAGAGAACTATCCCTTACACTTCAACAATACAAAAATCCATTATTCATCTTCTCTCAATATTCTCGGTGTCTCTTTTTCTTCTGCTCTCACTTAGAAGAACCATATTACTAATCTTGCTAAGGCAGCCTCCCAGAAGCTGAGTGTGCTCAACCACCTTAATGTTTTTTTTACGCCTGCACAGCTTCTTGCTCTGTACAGGAGCACAGTGTGTCCTTGTATTGAGAATTGTTCACATGTGTGGGGAGGATCCTCTCACACCGCACTCCTAGACAAAGCAGAAAGGAATGCCTTTCGTATCATTGATTCCCGCCCACTCACCGACTCTCTGCAATCTCTCTCTATTCGCTGCAATGTTGCATCTCTCTCACACTAAGAAAGTTGAATACAGTACTGAACTACGTGCCACAACTAGGGCAATGACCTCCCCCTCTCTCTTTCTCCGTCTAGCTTACACACACACACACACACACACACACACACACACACACACACACACACACACACACACACACACACACACACACACACACACACCTCTTATAACACGGTAGACATACATACAGTATATACAAATAATTTAAGTAAAACAATGTTTATGTCAATTTTACAAAAAAAAAAAAAAAAAAAAAAAAATATATATATATATATATATATATCATGTAGGCTACGCGTTCAATGACAGGAAGATATTAGGCAAAACTACAACAAAATTCAAACAGTAAAATAACATGTAAACCTCCATTCAACAGTGCAACAGTATGGTTATGGTTATGTTGGTCCAACGTGTGATGTATTGGTGTTACCCAAATATTGCATAGACCGTTTACTAGATCCTCTTCCAAATAAGTAGACCATACATTTTGACCACTAATTTATATAACCCTTTTTGATTTACAGACGATAGGGGTTACGATTTCTGGCCTACCTATTTGGAACAGGCTATAGTAACTGGAATGCCATTGATTGCTATACAAACATATACAGTCCAAACAATACTTCACTAAAATATGTAATAATTATCATGACATTTTCCATACATCCAGAATCAAAGGACCTATAGAGTCACCGTACTCATAGATGAGGGTCTAACCTGTACAATCTCAAAATTTGCTGACGATACAAAAATTGCAAATAGCGTACTCTCAAAAGAACAAGTTGACGATATGCAACACAATCTAGATAAATTGTCATGTTGGGCCCAAAGTTGGCAAATGAGTTTCAATGCGGATAAATGTAAAGTACTACATATCGGATACCTAAATGAGAAAGCAAACTATTCGATGAATGGCACTCAGCTTAAGAATGTAAATAAAGAAACTGATCTGGGAGTAACAATATCGAGTAACCTAAAACCAAGTCAACAATGTTCAGAAGTTGTTAAGAAGGCAAACAAAATAATTGGCTTTATAGGCAGGGCATTTGAGCATAAATCCAAAGAAGTTATCCTAACCCTTTACAATTCCTTAGTCCGCCCTCTTCTGGAATACTGCGTTCAATCCTGGTGCCCTTATTACCAAAAATATATAAACAAGCTAGAATGAGTTCAACGTAGAGTTACCAAAATGATACCTAGCCTAAAGAACAAACCATACGAAGAGCAAGAGCGTCTTAGAGAATTAAATCTATTTCCTTTAACCCAGCGCAGATTAAGAGGTGACTTAATTCAAGTGTTCAAAATCATAAAAGGCATCGACAATATGAACTGTAGTAAGTACTTCACTATTGACCAATCTAATTACATGTGGGGAAACGGTTGCAAAATTATTGGTAAATCTTTTAACTCACACGAATCTAAGAATTTCTTCTTCAATCGAGTTGTCAACTTGTGGAATGGGCTTCCCCGAGACGTTATAGACTGCAGCACCGTTGATTCATTTAAACTCCGCTTAGACAAATATCTTGCATCAAACCCGCGACTGACTGCGTTTGTAAATGAATAACTTTATTTTATCCCCCCCTCAGTTACTAACCCATCTGTCCCCTACTAACTTCCTAATCCTGCCACGGACATTAGTTCTAGGGCAGTAGTTCCCTTTCCAATGTTCCCTTACCCACTCTAAACCACTGTTTGGACACTTGATCCTCAGTGTTTTGGAGGACAAGCAGCCTAGAAGGGTCACTAGACCTGTTGTTGCTTGATTTCCTTTGTACTCCTTTGTACTCATTTGTACTGAAATGTACCGTAGTGTACCGGTAATGTATCTCAACCAAATGCAGCAAAATCACAACCTAATACACCCTAGTCTAATCTCTTACTAGCTTAGCTTTAACCTAACCATTATTTAACCATATATAAACCTTTAACTAACCTTAACTTAATTTAACCAAATCTTAACCTTAAACTACTTTTAACTTAGTATACCAGAATATACGTAGCATTACTTTCCCCTAACATAAATACAATTATTCATAAAATGACTCGAGAGTAGGTGTACTCTCTATTTGGTGTGGTAAAATGCCATCTTTAGTTTGCATACTATTTGCGACAATGTTGTGAAGAAACAACAAACTCATTTACACGATGCAATCAGGATCACCGACCCCAAATAATAATAATCTGAGATGCCGGGTAAGAAATTATGTTTTTTACACCAACCAACTTCACATCTAAACTCAATTAATGAAATCAACAAATACATATGGCACTCCGAGGACTCGAACCCAGGATACTCACATCGAAATTCCACGCACTATGCATTACGCTATCAAACACGCTAGCAACACTGAGTAGGAGGACATGTTTTGAAGAGAAAGCGGTTTATGTAATATATGAGAACTTTGAGAAATTAGGGGTGGGGAAAGCTAGGTTAATAGGGCAAAACATAGGATTACACGTTCAAGAAAAAAGGTAATGCTGAGAACAGCAAATGTGAGTTAATACATACAGTATGTGGCTGGTGAAGTCTAGGTTATTTACGAAGAGGAATATACTTCCATTTCCAAGACTTAGAGTTATGTCAGAAAATGCTTTATGCTTCAAGTTCGTCAAATAGTACTATAAGAGACTTTGTTAAGCGAAATTGAAATATATGTATGTATACATGTAAATATTTGAAAGCTGAATAAAATAGAATGGTGATAAAAGTTAGACGATATCAACTATAGGTAGCGCCAACGAACTTGACTATAATCTTGAACTCTTAACTTCTCATTACTCAAAATTTATGAAAGCAATCGGGCTGACATTTCTATCATTCGGGAAGAGTCCACCAAGAAATAAGTGTGGATATTTACAGCCAAGTTGCTCAGTCATTTTGAGTCACGAAGAGGCCAGGGTCGAAACTGTTGTCAAGTTCGTTGGCGCTACTTTTGTTATAGTAGGAGTAGCCTCAAGGTATGAGTATATTAAAACTGTATCAATTACCTCTCCTAAGTTATCCATAATCATCTACAGTAGTGTTAAGTAGAACACATGCCAATAACACTATTGCACGGAAAGCCCTGAACGAACTTTATTAACCATGTATTAGTTGTTCTCTATATAACAATCTATATTTTTCCTCCACAATAACCACATTTGGGCTTGAATTTCTACACTACCCTTTCCACTTCCAAGCTCTGATGTGTTGTCCTTTTCCAACCAAGTAAAACCAAACCACATTTTGTGTTCGCAATTTCACAGAGTATTTTTTTGCATACGTTCTGAATGGAATTTATAAGAGGAATGTGTGCGTGAGTGTGTGTGTGTGTGTGTGTGTGTGTGTGTGCGCGCGCGCATAGATTCTCACCATTATATAAGAGTGTACAGTTGCCAAAAAATGAACCTGGTACATGTGATAACAGGGTTTAATGTTCTCACAGCTCCAACTATACACAATCTGTTACACAATGTCAGACACAATATATTCCTAGAGGAGGTATGGTGGAGTGGTCTTGCCACTGGACTGCTAATCCAATGGACCTGGGTTCGAATCCCCAAATGTAAATACGAAGACATTATTGGGATGGAATTTGTGCTGCACCTAGTATCAGTGCAATACCACAAAGCCCACCGCAACGCCCAAAAAATACTCTCGTTGTTCCCTGATTGAATAGCACTGTATGAATATTCCCATATTTAAAATATGCTATAGGGGGGAAATGCCTAGTAAGTTAATTGCTCAATAGGTGGCATTCTGAGAGTGAGGGTCCGATTCTAGAGGGTGAAACAGTGAGGCACAGAGGCGAAGCGGCTTCAGAGATGGGGCAGCTTCGAACCGTGAATGGATGCTTCACATGTCTCACTCCCTAGCCTGGAACGAGACTTCACGGGCTTCACTGGGTTGAGGAGTAGAATGTACAGGCTCTCAGCCTATGCCCGAGAGGGAGTAGTTGGAATATTAAAAAAAGGTAAACATTCTTCTTTATACATACATAATTGTTATCTCCTTCGCTCATGCAATCCATTAAAGTTTCAAACAAATAAATGAATATATAAACATATAAATGAATATATAAACATATAAATGAATATATAAACATATAAATGAATATATAAACATATAAATGAATATATAAACATATAAATGAATATATAAACATATAAATGAATATATAAACATATAAATGAATATATAAACCTATAAATGAATATATAAACATATAAATGAATGTCTCCTGTTAAGACGAGCGGTCAGATTGTGGCCAATAGACAAATTGGGTTGATCGGTTAAATTATACAGTAGTGACCAGACAGATGAAAGGGAGTGGTCAAGCTGGATAGATTTGTTTAACCTATCCGCGGCGAGACTCCGATTTGTTAAACATCGTGAGGGGCGAAGCTATTGCATTAATTTCTCACAAAAATCTTCATTATCTGATAAATATTATTATTACTTATTCGTATGCGCCCATTTTATGTTTAATATGAAGATAGTTACATGTTACAACAATTAAACCAGTGGGAATAGTATTTGGGGGTGACAAATACGAAATATTGCCGAGCGGTTCATTCATGGAATTGACAGAGAGCGAAACTGCACCTTCCCTTCACGAGCTCTCGAGCGAGACTGGAGGCAGTGCGGGCTAGTCTCTCTCTCTCTCCTCCCTCCACACCCCTCCCTTTCAACCTTGAAACCGGGTAAGGAGTTTTGGCTCCATAAATAAACCGATAATAACATGAATAAGAGAAAAATCAGTGATAATTGAGGGGGAGGGGGGGTAAGGGGGGAATTTGGACACATGTGGAGTAGTGATAGGATGTATGGAGAGGAATTATCTCGCATATTTACACATTCCTTTGTTTTGAGTGACAGTGGGATGTTTGGTAAGGCTTTTTTTAGGCCATGGCTCATATGAGGACACTCACCCTCCTAGGGTTCAGACTCAAATGAGGACGATTGCCGTTTACGGGTTAAGTGGAGAGAATGGTGATATTGATTGAAGTGGTATTGTGGTTTAAGTGGGGAGAATGGTGAAGTTAATTGTAGTGATGTGAGCAGTGGAATGGGGAGGAGGGGTGGAATCTGGATGAGTCGTTAAATTAAAGAGAACTAGATAATTAAGGAGTACAAAGTACAAAGGAGTACAAAGGAAATCAAGCAACAACAGATCTAGTGACCCTTCTAGGTTGCTTGTCCTCCAAAACACTGAGGATCAAGTGTCCAAACAGTGGTTTAGAGTGGGTAAGGGAACATTGGAAAGGGAACTACTGCCCTGCCACTAACGTGGCAGGACTAGGAAGTTAGTAGGGGACATATGGGTTAGTAACTGAGGGGAGGATAAAGTTATTCATTTACAAACGCAGTCAGTCGCGGGTTTGATGCGAGATATTTGTCTAGGCGGAATTTAAATGAATCAACGGTGCTGCAGTCTATAACGTCTCGGGGAAGCCCATTCCACAAGTTGACAACTCGATTGAAGAAGAAATTCTTAGATTCGTGCGAGTTAAAAGATTTACCAATAATTTTGCAACCGTTTCCCCGCGTGTAATTAGATTGGTCGATAGTGAAGTACTTACTACAGTTCATATTGTCGATGCCTTTGATGATTTTGAACACTTGAATTAAGTCGCCTCTTAATCTGCGCTGGGTTAAAGGAAATAGATTTAATTCTCTAAGACGCTCTTCGTATGGTTTGTTCTTTAGGCTAGGTATCATTTTGGTAACTCTACGTTGA
Source organism: Paralithodes platypus (assembly GCA_032716605.1). Taxonomy (NCBI): domain Eukaryota; kingdom Metazoa; phylum Arthropoda; class Malacostraca; order Decapoda; family Lithodidae; genus Paralithodes; species Paralithodes platypus. The sequence continues at coordinate 14,177,502 of CM064508.1, forward strand.
ACTCGTTCTAGCTTGTTTATATCTTTTTGGTAATAAGGGCACCAGGATTGAACGCAGTATTCCAGAAGAGGGCGGACTAAGGAATTGTAAAGGGTTAGGATAACTTCTTTGGATTTATGCTCAAATGACCTGCCTATAAAGCCAATTATTTTGTTTGCCTTCTTAACAACTTCTGAACATTGTTGACTCGGTTTTAGGTTACTCGATATTGTTACTCCCAGATCAGTTTCTCTGTTTACATTCTTAAGCTGAGTGCCATTCATCGAATAGTTTGCTTTCTCATTTAGGTATCCGACATGTAGTACTTTACATTTATCCGCATTGAAACTCATTTGCCAAATTTGGGCCCAACATGACAATTTATCTAGATTGTGTTGCATATCGTCAACTTGTTCTTTTGAGAGTACGCTATTTGCAATTTTTGTATCGTCAGCAAATTTTGAGATTGTGCAGGTGAGACCCTCATCTATGTCGTTGATGTAAATTAGAAAGAGAATTGGTCCTAGTACCGATCCCTGGGGTACCCCGCTACTTACATTGGTCCATTTAGATGCCTTACCGTTTATGACTACCCTTTGCTTTCTGTTGCCGAGCCAATTTTCTATCCATTTCAACACACCGTCTTGTATTCCATGCGCTTTTAGTTTTAGCAGTAAACGTTTGTGGGGAACTTTGTCAAAGGCCTTTTGAAAATCAAGGTATATAATATCTACAGCTTTACTCTCATCGTAGAGGTTGAGGATATCGTGGAAGAAGTCTAAGAGGTTTGTTAAACAGGACGTTTTTACGAAAGCCGTGTTGAGTATCTTTAACACCTTACGAGCGGCCTATGCGGTTTATTTATGTGTACCGCACAGCGGGGTGTTTTTAGCCAAAATAGGGCTGTTTACGTGATCATTTTCATGCCTAAATAAGACCCAGAACGTAAAACAAGTACCTATCCCTGAAAGGGCATAAACAGAGCTTTCGAATGACACCATAACGATCCTTGTATGATGGATAGTTTTCTTGCAATAACCGTGCAACGCGAGTGCAAAAAGCGGTAATTCGGTACTTTCAGTACATAATTGAGTATGTAGCGAGTGAGAGAGGGAGGAGGGAGCTGAGATTTGTGTCAGTAGGTTCGCCGCGGTGGTCTGGAGCAGTCATACGCTCGCTAGTCTCCTGCCACCACTTGTCTCTCTCTCTCAGCCACATTACGTGCTGAAATTGCCACTCGAGTTATGTCGAGCGCCGCCACATAGTCCAGCTTTTTTTAAATCGACTTATGTTGCTTCGCTAAAGGGTTAAGTATGTTATTTTCCTCTAAGTGATTTACGAGTCTGTCTCGTATGACCGTTTCTAGCATTTTACATACAACTGAGGTTAAGCTAATTGGACGATAGTTACTGGGTAGGGATTTGCTGCCTTTTTTTAATATCGGTGTTACGTTGGCTAGCTTCCACTGATCAGGCATAGTTCCAGACTGCAAGGATTTATTGAATAGTAATGTCAGTGGTTTGGAGAGCTCATTCTTAGCTTCCTTTAGAACTCTAGGCGAGATTGTATCAGGTCCTGGCGTTTTATTTACCTTGAGTTTATCTAAACAATTCAATACTTCTCTCTCTGTAACGGTGATATTGCTTAGAACATCTGAATTATCAATCTGAATCGGCGATGGTGTAGGGATATCACTGAGGTCTTCTGTTGTAAAAACTGATGCAAAGAAGGTATTGAGGGCATTACTCATTTGTACTTCGTCTTTGGTGTATTCTCCTTTTTCATCGACTAACGGTCCAACAGTTGAAGTAACTACTTTTTTCTTTCTGATATAACTATAGAATTCTTTCGGGTTTGTTTTACTTTGATTCGCAATATGTAACTCTAAGGTCTTTTTACTTTGCTTAATTAACTTTTTGGCTTTGCGTCGTAGCTCTACAAATTTCACCCGTTCTTCGTCATTTTGTGAGGATTTTAATCTATCATTAGCACATTTTTTAGCAAGCAGGCAGTTTGAAATATCTTTATTCCACCATTTGGGCTTATTATTATGGCCTGGACGCCGTATTTTCGATGGTATGCAGTCTTGCACTGCTTTTAGGTAAGTGGTTTCGAATAACTTCCAAGATGTATTTATGTCGTTATTGTTAATTGAAAAGCTCCAGTCAGTTTCTTTAAACATAGCTCTAAGTTTATGGAAGTTTGCTTTCTTGAAATTAGGGACTTTTTCGATGCTACTATTTGGTTCGTTACTAGTAAACTTTAAAGTGAAAGTTATCGTACGATGGTCGCTGTTACTGAATTCATCACCAACATTCAAATTCTCTATCAATTCTTCTTTTGTTGCAAGTACAATGTCAAGAACGTTATTACCACGGGTCGGCATTCGAACAAATTGATAAAGCGAACTCTCTTGCAAGTTCGTATACAAGTCATGTCCGGAGTGTGAAGTAAGAGTATCGCCCCACTTGGTCACAGGTAAATTAAAGTCGCCAAAAATTACGGTATCTTGTGAGTTACTTACATCTGCAATTTGTTCGTAAATTTCTCGGTCAGTTTGCACTGATTGAGCTGGAGGTCTGTATATTAACGCAAGTATTATTTTTGTACCTTTATTATTCTTTATTAGCACAAAAGATGTGTCGACGTTCACAATTTGAGGTTTTGACACGAGGGTCGGGTTAAGACTTTCTTTGATATAAAATAAAACGCCACCTCCATTTTTATTTATTCGGCTGTTCTCAAACATTACATAACCGGGAAGTGAATACTCTGCTAAAAAGTCTATCTTGTGTATTGAGCCAAGATTCTGTTATGCCAATCACATCATAATTTTCTGTAAACACTAGTTCCTCTAAATCTGAAAATTTATTGCGTATGCTACGAGCGTTTGCATAGAAAACCTTTAAAGTTGCGGTTTTAGAACTCGCAGATCGTTCTTTCATCGAATTTTTGGTTCTGGTCGGATCTACATTTACATTCATGGCTGTCCTCGGTCCTCGGTCGTTATCCCTGACGGTTTTGAATTTGGGTCGTGTTGGTGGAGCTTTATCCAAATTCGCGGTTCTTGACGGATTAGTATTTAATTCCTTTGTAGATTGCCGTCCTCGCTGTCTTCGGTCCTCCTTCCTGGTTGTCCTGTGCTGAGTCGATTTCTTCTCCGAAAATCCTTCACCGCATCGTTGAGAAGACGCCCAAAACGCGCTGCTCCCACCTGGTTCAGATGAACTCCATCATCCGAAAACAAATAGTCATCGTAGTAGAAATTGTCCCAGGTGTCGACGAATCCCACGTTCTCCTTCCTGCAGAGGTTTGCTAGACAACGATTTGTGCTGGTGGCTATGTTGTAAAATCGGCTCTCTACACCGAGCCGGGGGACGATTCCTGAGACGATGATCCTTGATGACTTCTCCTTAAACGACTTGATCAGCTGCTGGTACTTTAAAAGCAAATCTTCCGACCGGGTTCGCTGTATATCGTTGGATCCAACGTGGATGACGTACATTGTATTTGCAGGGGCCAGCTTTGATACTTCGTCAACTGCTGCAACTACGTCATCCACACCACCACCAGGGATACAAAAACGCTTCCTGGTCTTAGGTGCCCTGGCGCAAAACTCTGTGAGCTGACCACGTATCATCGAGTCTCCCACGAGCCGGACTTCTTCTATTTCCTCTTCGTCATCTGAGTCTGCGAATATCTGGAAACGGTTTTGACACTCGGTAATCGGTATGTGTTTCCTGGTCTTGGGGCAAACGTTGTTCCTCACGACACGGAAGTTGTCTTGAGGGGGAAGAGAGTCGCTATTTGTATCTTGAGTATCGGAAACATCAGCTGAAATGGCTACTGTAGGCGTTGAATTGTTGGCAGTTGACGTTGGGGCGTTGGTGGCTGCTGGAGTTGCGGTGACAATTGAAGTTTGTGGCACTCCAACGTTGAGTGTTACAAACTCTTGGAGTGATTCCAGCTTCATGGTGAGGACGTTGATCTTGTTGTAGGCTTCATCTAATTTCACTGTAAAATTCTCTCGTTGCTGGCAGAGCCGGCAGACTTGAAGATCGATAGTAGCAAACATGGACTCACCAAACCTACCGGCGCAGTTCGCACAAGCGCGAGGCATGGTGACAGTCACTTTCTTCAGATCACTTCACTCACTTAAAAAACAATTCACTCACTTTACAACACTTCACTCACTTTAAAAACACTTCAATCACTTCAACCGAAAACAAATATGCTGAAATACGCAGAAATAGGATATCAGGGGTGATAGCCTAACCGAAAACAAAAATGTTGAGATACGCAGAATTAGGCTTCCAGGGGCGATAGCCTAACCAAATTTTTTTTTTTGGAGAGTGGGTCAATCGTGGTGGGTGGGTAATTTAGGCCGGGTGAGTGAATTAGAGTAAGTAGACGAATCATGTTAAGGGGATAGGGTATATAATTTGGTCGGTTTATTGATTTAGTTATTGTATATTTTCTTGTTTCCTCGTTAGACCTCCATCAAGTTTTTAAAAAAACACCCCCTAGAACCCCCTTCAAGATAAATTTGTACATTTTTTTCGGCCGGGATATTTTGGTTCTAAACACCCTGCTACCTCATGTCTAGCCCCGATAGATTTGAATTTTTAAGACGTTCGCAGCATTAGTTACGGCGATTTTTAAGACTTTTCGTACCATGTAATTGACTATATTTAGTCCTTTCGTGCCATTTAGGTGTCGATATTTTCCCTGGCGAGTGCTATTGAGCGTATCATTTAGGAGGAATAGACCTTCGGCAGAGGCATTTTGCTTCCGAAAAATGTACAAATTTATTTCGGAGTGGGGGGGGGGGGGGGGGGGAGTCTTGTGGGTGTTTTAAAAGCAGCGTGATTCTAGAGGTCTAGGGATCAAACGAAACAAATAAAATACAAATAAATACAAAATAATGATACCACAAGTACTGTACAAGCGACTGATGCACAGCGGAAGTGATTCACCATACAGGAGAAACAACAACAATTAGAATATATACAATCACTGCACACAATGAATACCTATGTCGTATCACCTGATCTGAATGTTAAACAAAAATAGTGAATGATAACAGAGAAAGGGAATAACCTGCCTTCTGGATGCTCTTCTGCATGTCTACAACCACTAAGGATCCCTTCATTCAGGTGTATATTATTATTGTTTGAAAGTATATTTGTGAGCTTACTTTTTGTGAGTATGTCGATACAAGTGGGTATGACCATATGTTACTATTAATATTATGCCATAACCAGTTACAATGGTAAACTACAACCAGATCTCCATAGCATTTGCACCAGATACATGTATAAGAAACTACAGGCATGACACAGGATAAGCGCACTAGTATGTATAAAGGCAACAAATAGACAAAAACACATACACCCTAACACAACATCCTACCACTAAACCAACAACAAAAAAGGAATAGAAAAAATTAAAAAAAAACCCTGAGATAAACAGAAGCCCCCTATAATATATCCCAACTATTAAGAGCAAACGACAGAAAACACTGAGATAAACAGCAGCCCCATACAGTAAATCCCAACCATTAACCAACAACACCAATTTATCAGGTCTCTCCTTCAAGGCTTTGTGGTAAATCACGGAAGGTAAAAACCCTCAACACATCCGCTAAGGGGGAATGTACAAGAGGGATGTTTCACGCAACTGTCCTCAACAAGTATGATCAGGTAGGATAAATATTATTTGTGATACCTATTATAATCTACCTTCTGTCTAGTTACCAATGCCACTGAAAAATAGTATCAAAATGTAACCAGAAAATAGTTGTGGAAGACAAATTGCCGGAAGAACCCCTAGTGTGTGTTTTATTTTATTTTTTTTCCCTACATTCCAACTTAACCCTTCTGGCCCGGGGTCCCCCTCCTAAGGACAGTGTGGGGTACCCGGACGATTTTGCCGAAAAACTTCTAGGCCTAGGCTACTGTACCTTTGTTATTTTAACTGCTAGAAATTTCCCACGCCTCTCTAAACGTAGTGCGGTTTCCAATCTGTAGACTGGCATTGAGTAGAGCTCTGTAAGTCAACTGGTTCAGTTGTGATGACGATTTCCGTGGAGCGAATTTTTCCGCGATGTTGACAATATCGGAGCTTTTCAGACACTAATTTCGTCCTACCATACAACAGCAACATTGATCCGACGTCTCCTTCTTGTTTTCGGAGGTGTGGTGACGCAATGACCGGCTTTGTTTACATGCGTCGGACGCACGGCGTTCAGACCAAGCTGAATAGGCTTTCAAGCTTACTGCCTGGTATAAGGACACCTGGGGTCCTGCCCAACTGCCGCGGTGTCCTTATAACAGGACAGCCGGGCTGGAAGGGTTAAACCCACTCAGGCATAGGCTGACAGACTGCACATTCAACCGTTCAACAGGGTGAAGCCCAAGAGGTCTCGTTCCAGTCTTGAGAGTGAGACTTGTAAAGCACTTAGAGCTCAATCACGGCTCGAAGCAGCCCCACCTCTGGAGCTGCTTCACCTTCGTGCTTCACTGTCTCACCCCCAAGACTCGGAAGACCATCTATTCAGTAATTAACTCATTAGGCATTGCGAGACCAAGGAATTGGTCCATTTCCATATAAAGGGTACTGCTGCTGGTGGATAGGATGTATAAGTGGATGTATAAGGAAAGCCAGACATAAAGTGGTTATGTGTGATGGATATGGTCAGTAATTAAGGCTGCAGTAGCTCCGGGTAATGCTGGTTAGTAAGGTGGATGGCTTTGTTCTGGGAGAGGTAAATATGTTGTATGAAGGTAGATTAAGAGGAATGTGTAATTGGCAGTATTCTACACTCGGTCAATACAGGTGCTATTATATATATATATATATATATATATATATATATATATATATATATATATATATACTGCTATACCAGGGTTTTTACCAGGTTTCAATATTGGTTATAGTAAGTTATTTCAAGACTGGGGCATTCAGAGTCAAACATTACAGGCACAGAAGTCAGATAGAGGATACATATAACACTGAAATATAGTTTTATGAACAGTTTATTTATCTTAACTCTACGTACGGTGATTATAGATAATTGATTATAAATGGTTATAGGTAAACGTATACAAGATGGAAATACTGTTCTAGCACGAACGAGGATCTAGATGGAGCTCAGGTATACAAAATAATATTAGCTGTCCTCTTAATAAATAATATATAATATGTGATGCACACATTAAAGGTGTATCTCCGAAGTTACAAGTCGAGCAATATAGATATAAATTCACTATGCTCTTACAATGTAAGTTATCTTAAGTAGATGAGGGTTTACACTGGGTTGTGATATTTAATAGCTCTAACTTTATATGCACTTGGCGCACTGGTGAAATTAGGCAGAGTTGATCTGGTGAACTCTAACTTTTAATTCACTTAGTACACTGGGGTAATTTAAGTAGAGTCACTATTTGAGGACTCTCACTTTTAATAGACACCTACGCACTGGTGTAATTTAATTAGAGTCAATAGTGGGGACTCTAACTTCTAATAATACCTCGTCACTGGTAATAACTTCACTCAGAGTATTATAACACAGCTCCGGAATAAACACTTGTAGCCTGGGGTGAGGTAGCAGCTTAGGTTCGTCTGAGTCTCCATATGGCCGTCCAGGTTGGCCAGTCGTGTGAATCAGCGGAGTTAATTACAGGTAGAGTAATGACATAAGATTTTATATAAGTTCCCTCTCGATTGGAGTACTGGGATCACTTATTGGACTAACGCAAGGGGTGTTATGCCTTGACTATCCTGATCGCCATGTTACTCTGTGCTGGAGCTCTGTTAAGGTACTCTTGAATTGGGGTCTTTAATGTACTACCTGTGTCATAACACAGTGACAGGACATCGGGCTAACGCAAGAGGATAGTACGGTCATGACCATATACTATTTCTCTTGACTGCCTCTAACCTTTGTAAGAGGTTCAAGGAACTCAAAACGGTGTTTAAACCTTTTTAGTAACTTTTACCCTGGCATGCCAGTGGGTAAGAGCACTAAGAACTTCTATATGAAGAGTGCCAGTTAAGGTAGCTCGCAAAGCCCTAACTAGTTGAAGGAATTTAGCATGTCAAGCTACCCACGGTAGTTGAGTTATGCTGTTTTAATAAAAGGTGTCAGGTGGGGACATGTCCTCTTCATTCGACTCCCTTTATAAAAGGTGCATTCCTATTTGGGATTTCGATGTTATTGTTATTGACCTGTCAATAACAATGATTCTTCAATAGGTTTGAAGACTCCTAGACCGATGAGGCATGCCTTTCAATCCCACTGGAAGTGGAGGTTAATTTTAGGGCTGTTAAAACACTGATATGTCAATGTGTTTTTAGAGCCCCGAAATTGCTTGCCTCTTCCAGATTTGTCTAGCATACTGATGACTTTAGCTGATATGTCCTGTGGTAGACGTGTGGAGGCAAAAAGGTAAAACATGTAGGCTAGGGATAATGAAGAGGATTAGTGGGTCCCTTCTAAAAGAGGTTGGGTCGGTATTTTGGTCCTTGGGAGGACAAAGGGCGCAAGTGAGTACTCCGGCGGTGGTGACGAGAGTCCTTCTCATTCTGGCTGAACAAGATTCGTCCTTTTAGATGATGCAGGGGGTCAGGTGGTGTGTTGAGATGTTTCCCGGGTGTAGGAGGACAATCTGTGGCAATGCAGGTATTTCCTACTTCTCTCCTGATGCTGGAAATAGATGATGCGGTATGGTAGGTGGTTAAATGCTCCCGCACACTACTTGACTCCCGGGCTATTCCTTCTATATGAATTCTCTCCTCTATGGGGAGCACCTGATTGCCTTTAATTATTTCTTTATCTCCTCGTGTCTTCTTATTATTATTCTTGTGGATAGTTTCACTCGTGATGAAAGCGACTCAGGCTCCTCTCTTGTTACTGGAAAAGGAGGATGAAGTATTATTTATGGTGCTACAGGACTCGGTTGGTATCACTCCACGGGTGTATCCTTCCATAGGAGTCATTCTGTTCTCCATGGAGAACCTTTTGTTTTCCTTGAATACGTCCTTGTCTCTTTTCATTTTCCTGTCGTTCTGTTTGATTTGTTCTTCCGTCTTCTTCTAGTGGTTGACTAACTTGGGAATCTGTGGCAGGGCGAATATTCTCTGTTGTATGGTTGTTGTCTGATGTGTTGATTTCACTACTTCTTTCATTCCCCCTTCAATGGTGATCAAAATATGTTTTCTTTGTTCACAGCTATGTTGTCTTAAGCTCGGTTCACACATGCACGAATTAACGTCCCGTCCAGCCACGACCAAAAAAATAGGCAGGACGGCATCAATCTGGAGGCCCCATGGTACACATGCACGAATTAACATCCCGTCCGTCCCCGACCCCTTTTACTCGGTTGACACATGTACGAATTAACGTTCCATCCGTCCCCGACGTCTTAATTCGCCTGCAAATGAGCAGGGACGCCGGCAAAATCGCCTATGGTCGGTACATGGCCGTGAGGTGTCACCAGCTCACGTGACGCGACGGTGCCACATCGCCGACTCTCCTTCCAACGTTTTTTTACCGCCGTTCTCATCCCATTTGTCGGCGTCTAGACACCCCAAGTTGGCGTCTAGACGCCGAATGCTCCCATGTGTGATGTGGTCGTTAGCAGGGGGGGCATCTCGTAGAATTTCAAGGAAGTCTGTTTTCAAAGTCTGTTTTCACCTCAAAGCCGCTAAACAACTTAAAGAGAACCCCAACATCATCATCCGACGAGCTGATAAGGCCTCCTGCCTTGTGATACACGGAAAAGAAGAATACCTACGGAAAATGGACGACATTCTTAGTGATAAAAACAAATTCAAAAGGATCACTCGCAATCCTACTGACGAAATAAAAAGGAAAGCCAACACCACCATCACTGCTATCAACGCCAAAGCCGATGGCGTACACCTGAAGAAACTCATCGGCGAATTCACCCCAGGTTATGCTTACGGTACTATAAAAACCCACAAACCCGGGAACCCCCTCCGCCCCATCATATCACAGATCCCTACTGCTACCTACCAGACCGCCAAGGCCCTGAACAAACTCCTCACCCCTTTTGTTCCTCGGCAATACAACCTCAACTCTGCTTATGACTTCCTTGAAATTCTACGAGATGCCCCCCTGCTAACGACCACATCATCGCCTCCCTCGACGTAGAGAGTTTGTTTACCAACGTGCCCGTTGACAAGACAATAGATTTTATCCTACGTCGAGTTTACCACTGCCCTAATACGCCCCCCCTGGACATCCCGGAGAAGGCCCTGAAGACGCTCTTGGAACTATGTACCAAGGAGTCCCCTTTCCTCTGCCCCCGCGGGAATATGTACCAGCAAATCGACGGTGTAGCGATGGGAAGCCCCCTGGGGGTCCTGTTCGCCAATTTCTTCATGGGAACTATCGAAGAGGAACTCCTGGCTGCCCACCGGCCCACTGTCTACTGCAGGTACATCGATGATATCTTCGTGCGGGTGAAGGACCTGGGCGAACTCAGGGACCTCCAGCAGCGCTTCATGGCCGCCTCCGGACTCAACTTCACATACGAAGAAACCACCGATGGTCATCTACCCTTCCTCGACCTCCTTGTCTCCCTCCACGACCACGGCTTCAAAACTACGGTGTACACCAAACCTACTAACAATGGCCAATGTCTTAATGGGGAAAGTGAATGCCCTAAACGATACCATCAGTCCACCATCGCCGCCTATGTCAGGAGAGCCCTCACCCATTGCACCACCTGGAATGACACACACAATGAATTGGAAAGGCTCACCCAGGTCCTAGTCAACAATGGGTATTCCAACACTGACGTCACCAATGCCATCAACCACCACCTAGAAAAATGGTACAAACAAGACCCCCCTAGCACCAACCCGGCCAATGACATTACATTTTTCTACAGAAACTACATATCTTCCGACCACACAACAGACTAATCCATTATGAAAGAAATAATTCACAAAAACGTCCTCCCCACCAACCCTGACAATAAAATAAAACTCATTATTTACTACAAATCTCCTAAGACCTCCAATCTTGTCCTCCGTAACCGCCCAATTTCCACCAACCAACCGAAAGACGATCATGTGATATACCAGCATATTTGCACCTCTGGGGACTGTGGACCCCTATCCTATGTTGGAATGACACAGACTCGCCTTTCCCGTCGACTAACCCTCCACCTTCAATCTGGCGCTATAAAAGATCACTATCAAGCCCCCCACCATCTTGCCCTAACTCGCGCCGACCTAGACAAACAAACTACCATACTCGACAAAGAATCAGACCCCAGAAGACTAGCTATTTTAGAAGCTCTATATATCCAAACGCTCAACCCCAGCATCAACAACCAAACACAAGACCTTCAAATTCTTCCTTCAGGCAAGCGCTACAGGCATACTGCCCTCGTTCCTCTCGCCCTGTGCCCCCCTCCCGTACCTTTCCGCGATCAGCACACTACTGACAACACCAACCAATCACAGCCACCCACAGCCAACAACCAACCACCGATAAGATTTAGTGCCCGTCTCGCGAATAGACTGCCTTCCACCAATGAACAGCCACCCCACACCCAGTAGCTCCGCCCACCTACCTATTCTTGATCCTCGAATTTTGTATAAATATGTTGCTTTGTCCTTATTCTAATCATTACCTGCCCATTCCCTGAAGATGCAAGATGTTTACTTGTGAAACGTTGGATCCACCATGAATTTTGCTAACCTGTTGTACCTCATCTCTGAACCCCAGAGGAAAATTGTTAGAAATATTGAAAACTGTAACAATAAAATACTAAATGCTGAAACTGCTATTGCCTTTAACCTCTTCTGTTTAAAAGAGAATATATATATATATATATATATATATATATATATTTGTTTTTCCTTTTTTCAAAAACGTATTTTGCTACAACACCATCTTCGTACGAGCAGAGTAATCAAGTTGATGAAATATTGTTTGTGTGTGTGTGTGTGTGTGTGTGTGTGTTTGTGTTTGTGATGCATTAGTTGTGATGTGCGGTTGGTTGAGATGAGTGGTGGTGTGTATTTTTGGCTGCGTTGTAATGTGACTAGAGTTTCGATGTAGCTGTTTTTATTCTCTCTCTCTCGCTCTCGCTCTCGCTCTCGCTCTCTCTCTGTTTAACTGGATCAGGGAATCACGGGGGAAACCAGGGCTTGCGAGAGAGAAATGGGATAACTCCGGTCGCGGGCGCATAAAGACACACACATGCGCATACATACACACACACACACACACACACACACACACACACACACACACACACACACACACACACACACACACAGGTACAATACAGCTCCCACCTTTCATCATTCGGAGGTCTGATCCGGTAAAGAATCAATATTGGTAAAAATGAAAACGAAAGAGAGAGAGAGAGAGAGAGAGAGAGAGAGCGAGAGAGATTAAATGAACAATAGATCGTTCTGGTTTCTTGTTAGCGCTCAAAGAATACTCTGCAGCCTGTCAAAAGAGTGACTATTAAGAACCAGTCCGAAGTCCGAGCCACATTCCTTTGTCAATAGAAGACCTTTCGCGCCATTTTGGTGTCGATTTTTTCCTGACTAGAGATAGCGAGCCTGTAATTTTAAATGTGATTCTACCGACAAATGCATAGGAAGAATGAGATTCTTGAGTTTCAAGGCATCTGTACGGTTTGAATGCTTCCTCATCATTGCGGACAGCAGTAAAACAAGCGTGAGTAAACCTAGATTTTTTTGCATTAGTCTGAGAGAAAGAAAATGGAATGTATGCCTCCATGCCCGAGAGGATTACCTCAGTAATGCGTTCAGCACTCTCCGAGGGTCCCCGGCCACGGAAGCAAAAATCATTCCATGGGAAATCAAAGAAGTACTACAGGAGAGCCTCCCAGTCGTCAGCGCCAAAGTGCCACAAGCACAGCCAGCTGGGAGGATCGGGTGGCCGTACGGGAGAGATAGGACAGGTGACAGAGATAAGTATATGGTCGGAGGAGCCGAAAGGAGAGAAAGGTTAACAGTATAAGAGGAAGGATTTGAAGTTAGAAACAAGTCAAGAATGTTGGGCCGATCTCCGAAGCGATCCGGGATATGGGTGGGTTGCTGAACCAATTGCTATAGGTCATTTAGGATAGAAAAGGTGTAGGCTTGTTCACCAGGTTGGTCAGTGGAATGAGAGTAGAGCCATTGGCGGTGGTGAACGTTGAAATCTCCTTAGATGGAGGTTTCTGAGAAAGGAGAGATGTATAGGATGTGTTCCACTTTAGAGTTAAGATTTTCAAAGAATTTGGGAAAGTCAGTAGAGTTAGGGGAAAGATAGACAGCATAGAAATATTTAGTATGAGAATGACAGGATAGTTTCAGCCATAAAGTTGAGAATTCAGAGGAGTCGAAATCGGGAACACGAGAGCAAGTGAGTTTGTTGTGCACATAGGCACAACATCCGCCTTTGGCTTTGAAATTAGGATAGAGAAAGTAGGAGGGTACAGAGAAGTGGCTGCTGGCCGTTGCTTCAGACACCTGCGTTTCAGAGAGGAAAAGAAGATCAGGTTTGTTGGAGGAGAGGTGGTGTTCGACATAGGGAAACTTAGAGGAAAGGCTGCGAATACTGCAGAAGTTAATAGTAAGAGTGACAGGCCGTTGTCCAGAGCATTTTGAATGGTCGGCTGGTGAAGGGCAGTTTGTGATGGGGGCATTTGTGGTCTCCCCCCCCCCCCCCTCTCAGGGGACTCCGAGCCAGTTTTAATTGTCATCATAATGCTGTAGGCCTAATTGATTTTTTTGTTGTGTATTGAAAAGAAGACTAATGTGCTTGTTTAGTGTAGTGATGGATAGGAGGAGGAGGGGTTTGTGAGAGCTGGCTGGATTACTCTCAGTGTAAGTGAGACACAAACAGAAACAGTAAGGGTGGCCAAAACAAGTGAAATAGGGGTCCCAGCAACTCCTTATCACATGCCTATGAGGTCTCACCTGGGCATACCCCTGCTCGATTGGTGTCTACAATCTCCCCCTGTATACTTATAAAATTATATAAATATCAAATGTATGTATAATTACATACAATGGATACTTCCGTATTGAAAGAGCCAAGCTACTATTGTAAGTTGAATGTGATATAAATGACAGTGTCAGTGTCTCAAAGGTCCAGTTACCTCGTACACTTATGATATTATCACAGCGGTATATGTTCTACTACCTACCTATCTATCTATCTATCTATCTATATACTCTGGCACATACCCTTTTATTGTATTATTATTATTATTTTTTTTTTAGCTGAGGCTGGCCGACTAGACACTGAGCCCAAAACAGAGAAAACAAAAAAAACACACACACACACATACACAAAACATAAATTCGCACACATCTAGGTCGCCCGGGAGAACCCAGAGACCCAGGCCCATTTTGGGCTCCAGCAAAAGATTCCCAGGTCCCAGACTTCCCGGAGAGGTTCCGGTCTCAGCAAGCAGACACACAGCGAAGCTCACCACCACAAGCCCACCCACCACATATCCAGGCGTACCCTTCATATATACTGGCTCCCCGGGCCAGGCGCCTGCCTAGTCCATCTAGCGCCTTACCCCTTCTTCCAAACGATCACGTTCTCACTCATCTATTCACTAACATTCTCCGTTCATTCCTATTTATTACCACTTCTCTTGCCTGATCTATTGTCATTCCTCTATCTTCCACTACCTGATATACAATATTATTCTCCAGAATCTAAGGGCAGTTGTACACAGAGTTTATGATGCTGCTGAGAGGGAATATAACTCCCATTTTCATTATGTTCTGGCAGAAGCTACACAGCCTTATAACAAAAAAAAAAAAAAAAAAAAAAAAAAAAGGTCCCACCCCTTTCCCATTCTTAAGTAAGCCATTTTAGATTTACAGAAGAGTGACCATTACTTGCATTACTGCATGTCCACAAACATTTCAGTAATGTAAGCATGTTTCCTTTTTTTTTTTTTTTTTGGTGACAGTTACAAAGTGGTGCACAATCTATCTTATTTTAGTTACATTGTAGTTTATCTTATTGTACCAGTACCTCCCTACAATCAACCTAGTTGTTCCCCAATTCGTCCCTCCGCCACGACCATTTCAAAGTCCAAGTCTCTCACTCTTCTCCTCTGTAGCGGGGAGGACCTTGTAACCCTGAGACATAGGAGTGCAGACCTGAGAAGAGAGAAAGAGAGCCGGCATCTCATCCAAGTTATGACTTGGCTTCTATGCTGGCGCTTTTTCTCCGATATTTGTTCAGCTAATCTGGCATAGAAGACACTTGCAGAAGGTCCCATTCCTCCCGACGACGAGAAGACCAGAGGAGTAAAGCTTCCTTGATCCCTGTTCAAAATTCTTTCTTCATAAGCGCGTTTTTTCTCACTTTCGTTTCTCAAGTATGCCGCCTTGTGTCCTCGCTCACGATATGTTTGTGATCTTGGGTTGAAGATTCTGATGTCGAAAAAAGCCCGTTGTCCCCTCGTCCAAAAACCTCGAGCACTTACGTCCACTCTTGCTTCATTTGAAGTATTTGCAGTATTGTGGGCCAAACGCTGTCCGTCCATAGGCAGAAGTTCTGGTTCGATTCTGACATCATGGCACACCTCGTCCAGCATTTGTGCAGTGATGTCTCATACTTCATCATGCCGGATACAGATGAATCCTCCTTTCTTACAGGTCATACAGTGGTCTGAGTTGTTTATTTCACCGCGAGCACATTTCAGCGGCAGGTTCGAAACTGGCCACCCATACCTCAAGGCTACGCATCATTGAATTCTTGTTTATTTAAGCTGAAGCCTTTTTCCTTTATTGGTAATGATGTGAGCCAATTTGAAACTCCCGTGTCTTGTGCCATCTCAACTCTCATTTTCAGTTCTTCACTACATACGGTCTTAATTTGTTCTAGGCTATGTTTCTGTCTCTCTTTTCTGCTCTTTGTAATTTCCTGTCTTGCATTTCGTTGTTCCTCTTCGTCCACCTCATCGTTTTCATTTTGCTCCCGTATTTTTTCTGTCAGAGGCGTAGTAATTTTAAGGGAATTTTGGTACTAATGAGGTGCCGCCTCCGCTGGATTTATGATCCCCATACCTCCGAACCTTGGCAGAAGAGCTAATAGATCTCTTAGCTCTTGTGTGATGCCTTCCATCTCTGTTAAAGCAGGTATGAATGCTCCTCTGATTGCTTCTTCCAGCGGTTGGAGCATCTGTCCAATGTCAGGCACTGTTCTCATAAGAAAGGTCCATCTGTGCTTAACACCATATGTGAAAGCAGTATATGCAGCATGTGTCTCAGATTTCGCAATGTCTGCCAGGGTTTCACTTCCTTTACCCACTCCGCTACCTTTTTTCGCACATAGTCTCTCTTGCATTCTTCTGTGCCTATTACTGCTCCCAAATGGCGTTGACCCTCCTTTGTAATCTTCACTCCTGTCCCATCAAAAGTCTGCACCGCTTCTTCATACTTGTCTTCTTTCACTATTAGTACAGATTTACTAGCATTCGGATGGTACCCAATGACTTCGCCAACCGATTGTACTCTCCGCCACCATTCTTTGAGATCCCCTATTCTTCCTGCACCTGTGAGGTCATCTGCATATGCCACTTGTTTCACTCGGGTTGCCTCATGTTTTATTTTCTGCTGCAGAATGGATAGTGCCAGTGCGTACATTGCCATTGCCACTGGATCTCCTTGCGTTGTTCCTTCATTTGATTTGAGAATTTTCATTTCTTCCTTCTTTGTGCTTCCAACTATATACAGGTTAGCTGGCTCCTTATAAGTGTGTTCTATGTACTTTGCGATGCTCGGGCATTAGATTTTGATGTTGTGAATAGCTGCCTCCCTATTAATGGTGTTAAAGGCATTTGTTGCATCCACTACTAGTAATACCGCTTCACAATCTTCCTCCTCATACACCTTCCCCATTGCATGTATTGCTGCTTCTCCTCCGGCTTGCTGTCCTGCACATACTTGTAAGTTACCCACTGCTCTTTGTACATCTTTTCCAAATACGGACATGATTGCTTTTCCTATAATCCTTCTAAGAACTTCCCCAACGCCTACTGGTGTAACTCCTGGATTCTTATTTAAAGGTATCAGGAGACATGCTGTCAGAGCTTCTATGTTCACGCATGGTGATGATGCAAGTTTCTTTGCCAGCATTGCTATTGCTTCACAAAGGTCACCCGCGGCTGAACCAAACTTGTTTTGACTTAGGAAGATCCTCCAAGTCTTAGCATCTACACCTGATGGACCTGCTCCTCCCTGTGTTTTCAGCGCCTTTCTCCATACGAGGTCTCCAGTTATATTCTCATATATCACCGGGTCTGGAGGAACATATTCCCCATCTAGTTTGGCCTCATCACTTGCTGGTTTTGCTTCTGGGTGTTTCTCCTTTAGCTGGTCCAAGATGCGTCGATTCACTTCGTGCACCCCACTTGAGGCTTCCCCAGTGACCATTCTGACTGCCTGTGCCACTTTACCAATCCTCATGCTATTTCCCACTGATCGTGCCATATCATCTGGCTTCCTCTTTCTTCGTTGTTTTGTTTTCAGTCTTTGCTGGATTGCTCATACTTGGCTAAGAATTTTGTCTAACTCCCCATTTTTCCACCACTCCATTCTCTGTTTCAGCGCTTTAATGTTCTCATTCAGTTTTGCCTTTGGTCTTTTTTTTTTGAAGGAACAACTGAGGAATGAAAGAAGCTATCTTGATTGCCACGTGCGCCAAAGGGGCATCCTGAACATACATTAGGATCATACGTCTGAGTTCCCCCAGCATGTCTTTTGAGGCTTCACAAATCGGTAGTTCAAACTTATTATGTTGCCACTGTATCACTTCTGTATAAATTTCATTCTCTAATGTTGTGAGTCTGTCACCAGAATGTCCCATCCATTCTCCACCATTCATGTTTACGTTACGAGGTCGTTCGTTCTGTTCACGATTTTCGATTATTTCTCTCTCATTATCTTCGTTTACACCATTTTCATTATTTTGTTCAATACCTCTGTTGTCTTGCGAATTATTGATTCCTGCATTTTCTTCTGCGGGCTGCAGTTGTTGATTGTTATTACCTGCATTTTCTCTAACAGGGTTTGCCTGTACATCCCTATTAACTACATTGTATATTTCACGGTTCATTTGTACTGCATCCCTCACTGTATTATGTCTTTCATCAGGATTATTCCTCGACTGGGACCGAGTTAATGCCATCTTGTCTTATTATCTTAATTATCTACCTATGCCCTAATATTAAATCTATATATCCTTACTTCCTATGGGACGAGCCTCTGCCCGAAAAAAAGTAAACATTTTAACATCCTATGAGTAGCGTTAAAAATAGAAAGAGTAAGAGAAGTTATTTAACTCAATAAGTATAATGCAAAGTTACAGAAAATCAGGCTATTTTACCAGATGGAGACTGAAAAAGAAAAAGATTATATAAAACAATAGTCGTATAGCTATATATATATAGAGAGCAGCTACTGTGAAACAATTGAAAAGAGTAAAGAGCAGTTATTTAACTCACAAATTATAATGCAAAGTTAAAGCAAATCATGCTATATTTTATGACGGTGACTGAAAAAAATAAAAAAATAAAATATATGTAAAATAATAATAGTCGTATAACTATATATAATTTATAAAGAGAAGATACTGTGAAACACTATGCAAGGAAATATATTTGTACCTAACTAAGCAACCACGCTTGGTGTGTGACTTTCAGTATGTAAGGTATCACATGATACTAAAATACCTCAACAAGTTATTCGGCAGTTACAAGAACAGGACTAAATAAATAAACGTAGTGTTGGGGGAAAAAAAAAAAAAAAAAAAAAAAAACGAGAAGAAAAAACGTGAGAAAAAAAAACTAATCAAATAAATATATTTATATATATTTATTTATATATATATATATATATATATATATATATTATATTGTAGTGAGCGAGAAAAAACAAATATTAATAGAATAAAAAGAGTATAAAGACAAGTGTCAAATTAGTGCTGAGGAGTAAAGAAGGATGTTGTTAGAAATCTGCCATTAGTTTGAGAAATAAAAACAAAATCCTGGGTATCAGTAAGCACCCATCATATCAGCACATTATACCTTATGTTAAATAGTATCTTTAGTTATTAGTTCGTTAGAGATAACTCTCACATGAAATATACCACTTCCAGTCTGTATTCCTGACTAGGCAATAAATCATATGAAACCTTACCTTACACAATCGGCATGTTTCCTCAAAGCTAATTGACTACTGTATACAAAACTAAAGAACCCTCGGCAATTTGAGCCGCTTTACATTCTAAATATGCCTAACTTTAAATGGAAACCAGCCAATTACGTCTTATGATTAAGTTATTTTCAAGACAAAAATAGGGGAGGATTAAATGGGGGGATGTGGTGGGAGAGAGGAAAGTGGAAGGAAGAGGGGAGGGGAGGGGGGAGAGGGGAAGGAAGGGAATGTGTGGGTAAGGGAGGGGGAGGGAGGAGGAGGGGGGAGGGGATACTTGTGGTCACTGCACCACACTCTCTCTGTCCGGATAGCCACTACTCTATCACACAAACACACATTTTGTAAGCTGCTGCCATGCCCTCTTGTAAACAATGATCGTCCTATACTCTTTCACAAAAAAATAAAAATAAAAATAAAAATGTCTTTATCGACCATGGCTGGCCAAAGTTGCACAGGGCCAATACACTGGTTTCATGGGTCAGACCTCTAGTGAAGCATTGTATCACAAAGACTGATATTTTTCTATATATTTCAATATAAATCACCCTACGGATTTAGTTTATATTAGAACAATACCTAAATACACTTATTTTCTCCTTTGCATTATATTACGGTACCGTGGTTTAGAGGGGTTAAGCGAGGGGAGGAGAGAGGATGTTGGCGGGTAGGGGGGAAGTGTTGCAGCGCGGTTTATGGCACCTTTCTCTATTCCATCTCTCCGCATTTTCGCCTCTATATCGCCTTTTCTCTCCTGCATATATCCCCTTGCTATAGTCGTCTCTTCTGCAATGTCGTAATGCAAAATATTCCGGTTCACTTCTACATGACGCGTATCTCCATTCGTTGGCGTGATGACAGAAGGGGTGAGTGTGGGGAAGGGACGGTGGAGGGGAACCCGAGGGTGAGTGGTGTTGGCTGGTGAACTATTATTGAAGGCCAATATTCTCCCTAATATTTGAATTAATAAGCAGAGTAATTAGGAATTGTCTTTACCATTGACATATTTCCCCCTAGACCCAACCTCAACTCAGTGGCATTCAAATCAGGTGAACTAAAATGCTGTATATGCTGGACCTCGATACCTATAGTGGCACATACCAGGAGGGTTTTTCCTCTCTCTTCTTTGAAAAGGTTGCAGTGGTCTTGGCACCTAAATTGGCCATGGTGTTTAGGTTGCTTTTGAAATCAGGTAGTTTTGCTCTTTGCTGGTATAAGGCTACTAGTATCACTCCTACTCCAAAGGGAAATACTGCCTCATCATCTCCTAATTACTATCGCCCTATTTCTATTACACCTAAGCTATCCAAGCTCTTTGAGAGGCTTTGTCCAGACGTCATATACTGAAAGGGTTAATTATTAGAAAAATAAGTATATCGGGGGCCTTGCCAATGAGAAGCTGACGAGACAAGAAAATAAATATTGATGATAATTATTTTGGGAGTTCCTGTTCCCGCCCATTAATCTGAGAAGGCATGGCCAGACTGTTGCTGCTGCTGATATACAAACACACCACTCGTCTTTGTAAAAAAAAAAAACAAAAAAAAACACACACACACACACACACACACAGACATACACACACGTTAACATGGCGACTATCAACCTTTCAACTTTGGGGGAGACACTTTTTACAGGCAGCCTTTTGTCTCCTTAATACGCGGGAGTTTACTATTCTTTACCAGCCATCTACTGACTTGGGAAAGTTGAGTCAAAATATAATGAATTGTTTCCGACGTGAATGATATTGTGTCTGGCAAATGACGTGAGTGTTTATTTAGTTACACATAATAAGAACATACGGTATATAAGCTAAAGTTGCGACCACTTGGCCAATATATATATATATATATATATATATATATATATATAATATATATATATATATAATGTATATATATAGATAGATAGATATATACAGTATAATATATAGTTTATATAAAAAAATATACAAACTCATTCACCTAACAACTTCTACGTTCAGTCACTTCCGATACTAATGTATATTATTCCAAAATGTTATACACATAATATCGCTTTATAAAAAAAAAAAGCCAATCCTGCGATTTCTTCATTGCAATAGGCTGTGTTTAGCCGAGTACAAATTGAATAGTTATATAAAATATAAGTACAGTTATGGAATTTTGGAGAAAAACAGCCTTCCATTCGTCTAAACAATAGGGTACCATTTGAATTTACCCAACCTCGACCATTATATTTCTAAATGTGGGATTCCTGGCCATCAATAGATAACAACAAACAAGAACCTTCCTACCCCATTTCTTGAGTGCCTTCCGTAGACTTCATTGTCCACCAGACTTCCAAACCACAGACTATTTCAGGAAGGTTGAAACAGCAACAACAACAATTTGGGCTTGGTTAAAAGATCATGTAAAATCAATTAGGGTAGACATGACAAAGAGCTTGCTTATACACATTCATTATTATAAATTCATAAAATGGTGTTTTTTGCTTTAATTAAAAAGTCTATTTAAACTTATAAATGCCTAGTATCGTATCACGCTTGAACTGTAATATTGCAGATTTACATAGGCTTATATGTATACATCATTGCCGCACAACAGACTCGCCATGAATGGAGAATTTAGTTATTCATCCATGGGTCTGCATAAATATCTCATTTGCTTATTATATATTAAGTTGGTAAATATTTACAGTTGACAGAATAAATACTGACAGGTATTATATGGCATATGTGGGGTGAAACTGAAATAATACCATATACAATATACTACATGAATTGGAAAGTGATACACAGGGTGATATAAAGTAAGTGCCATATTCATAAACAATCATGAAGGCTGTTGTTTATACCATGCCGAACATCAACTAAGGAATTGGATAATTATTTATTAAGATTTTTTTTTTTATATATACAGGTATATACAATATATTTATATATATATATATATATATATATATATAAGACAACAAAGAAAATAAATACCACACCACTACCGCCAAGCAGTTTTCCCGCGCATAGCACCACACCCCCGAGGAAAGAAGTCATAACCACCACACCACCAAGAAAAGCCAGAGTTGCATCCATAACTCCCGCACCCCCTCCAACAACCGGCAAAGATATCCAAATCACCATTCATAATCCTGATGCTATGAAGAGAAGGAAAAGTACAAGGAAAGGAAGACCACCAAACGGCTGCATAAACACCATACATCCACGCGCCCTTCTTCCTCCAAGCCGCATCACCACCATGACAGGAAGCCAAGAGGGGCTACCCCAACCACCCCAGGGCCTCCTCCACAAACAGTTGTCCTTCTTACCCGGAGAAGGGACACCGGGAGAAACGCCAAAAGAGGTAAGACTATGACAGGCAAAGTTATTTATGGGAGTACTTAGGTAATATCAACAGGCAGTCATAATCGTGAGAGAATATTGTGGACCCTCGTTCGTGGGTCTATATTTATATTTAGCTAATACCTTTACTAAATCGATATCTGTGTGCCTTATTAATACAATTTATGAATGTGTGCTGTGTTATATTTACCCTCTATTCCCTTTCTTCATGTGTTTAAGTGGATTCAACTTCTCCAGTCAAGCAAGAGCCTACCTAATCAATCCAATTATCCCCAGCACAAACCTGGTATAACAATATATGTATAACTACGTTTAATACACAACATCTCTGTGTTTTTTTTTAACTGACGTATGGTGAAATGGCCCACTGTATGATACTGATGTGCAGCTTACCAAACTGAACATTCATAAAACTAATCGAATTAAATATAGCTAATAAGGATCGGACAAATTACGTTTAAGAGACAAACGTCACAGAGTTAAAACCAGACCATGATAGATTCAGACAAAAACAAAATAATAATACTACTAATAATAATAATAATAATAATAATAATAATAATAATGCAAAATATAATAATAAATAAAACCTATTTGGTTTGAGGAAGGCAATGGAATATGCTCCTGAACACGGTATAACACTAACATTGTATCACAAATGCGTTTTCGGTGGCAAGAAGTATGTACTCAGCCTTGGACAGGAATATATATTACAGTATATACAAAGCTTATGGAAACAATATGATGCATTGCAGAAGTAAATTGAAAAGATGATTAGGATACATATAGTATGTCTAATAATTGAGAATCACTAGTTAAAGCTCACTGTCTTTAGGTGTTCAAATGTTCCCGTCCACAGCTTTATATACTGTAATGTATCAAAAATACATAAATATTGTTAACTATAAATCAAACTATATTTTGAATTCGGGAAGATGGATCAAGTGATTGTGTTGAGCTTACCAAAGTTTCAGCAAGGAGGTTCCTGAAATACAAATACACGAATGTTACTAAATTTAGTAGACAACAAATATAGATTTCATAATGAAGCTGACATACTAACTTGTGGGTGTGTTTCAGCTTATTTAAAACAATTGCACATTATTCGATGTATTGGTGTCATAAGGAAATCAATATTTTACTGATATATGTTGCTAGTTAATGATATATTTCCAAATATTCCATGCAATGATTAGCCTACTGTACTCTATGATCTCTCTCGGGTTTTTAGCCGGCGGGTGGGGAGAGAGCCTTCTACTTTGCCGCACTATTATTCTACTATAAACTGTCCCTGTCTCTAGTAATAACCACTTAGTAGACACTGCAAGGTCTGTGTGGTCCGAGAATATGGGTCACTATGTATGTATAACTATCTCACTCACTCACTCTCACTCTCACACACACACTCTCTCACTCTCTCGTCCATTCAATCTTAGTGTTGTTATCTTCCTCCCCAGAGCCTCCACCGTTGTTATCTGCAACTCCATCCTTCACCATCACAGAGAGGGTTTGGTTCGTTTGCTCTGCTTCCGTTCACTGTTTATTCTCGCCCTCCTACTCTCTCTACTCTGTCTCACTGGAACAAAAATATACCTACTCTCTCTTTCTCCCCACCTCTCTCTCTCTCTCATCAACAATCTTAAACATTTCATCATCACCTTATTGTTTATGATGCAGTCCTTTGAAACATTAGCTACGGTTCTTACTCTTACACACACACACACTCTCTCTCTCTCTCTCCATCACGGACACCTGCCTCACACACATCTCAGGATTTCTCTTATCGTCCACAACATAAGATAAATAAAGTGAGGGCCTGCCAGGGGGGTGGAAGGTAGCCAGATGTCATAATTATGAGTGTGTGTGTGTGTGTGTGTGTGTGTGTGTGTGTGTGTGTGTGTGTGTGTGTGTGTGTGTGTAAACAATATATACATGCCAATTGCACACACCTCCCTGTCTATGCCATCGTGAATTTTCTGAACACAAGGAGTCAGTACACCTGCGAGGGATGTGTTAGACAACAGCTGGGTGAACAAGGCGACCGGCAGTTTGCGCTCGTCTATACCCTACTGGACAGGGACAAGGAAAAGGAAAGTGAGGCTAAACAGCCAAACAACGACAAAGAAAACACCACTGAAAACGGTGGTAAGTGTGATGAACCTTTTTCCGGAGAACAAAGTGGCACACCACCCATAACAAATAAAACAAATAATAGAAATCTTCAAAATGATGAAAGGAAAAATAAATTATGCTACTACTACAAAAATAATCAGTGTAAATTTGGCCGAAAAGGACGTGACTGCCCTTTTGCTCACCCAAGCCTATGTAACAGGTACAAGATAAACGGTCGTGATCCCGTAAAGGGATGTAAACATGGTGATAAGTGCAAATACCTACACCCACCTATATGTAATGGTTCAGAAAGGAGGAGAGAGTGTTTAAACTTGGAGTGCAAAAGACTTCATTTGAAGGGCACTCGTCGATATCCATCTGACCAGTGTAGAGAACAGCAAAACAACCACTTACCCACCACCACCACCACCACCTTCTCGTTCAGACATTCCTGCACCAAATCCCCAAACACAGAGTGCGTGGTTAAATAGACCTCAACGAACACAAGATACGTGGGTAAATCAATCTCCCCAAAATGATACCACGGTACATTTTTTAGTGCAACAGATGCAGCAAATGCAAAAAGTGCAACAACAAATAATGCAGGCACTGAAAATCCATCCGACTCAGTGGTGCATCCCTCCATCACAGGAACTACAGTAACAAGGAAAGAGGTAAACAGCAGCACCCTACACACACTAATTTCACTCAATATAGCAGGCCTATTACCTTACAAATTCAAAGGCAAAGTAAAGCTGCTTGCAGAAATAGCACAAGTAGATAATGCACTCATACTCTCCCTAACAGAATCGCATCTTACTCAAAGTATAAGAGAAGCTGAAATAGATATAGAAAATTACACCTCCTTCAGAACTGATAGATCTGGTCATAGGAAAAAAGGGGGTATTATCACTTACGTTAAAAATCACCTTGCAGCTCTCACTAACGTTCTATTATCAGAATCTAATTCCTATACAGAGGTCCAGGTACTAAACATTACAGACATTAATATGATCTACATCACTATATATAGACCTCCAGCATGTCCAACTAATAAGTTTATGGATCAACTAACAAAAATTAAAGATATTTTAGACAATCTACCACCACCCATGCCAACCATTGTGCTCACTGGAGACTTGAATTTCCCGCTAATTAACTGGGATTCAGAAAGTGTCTATGGAGGAGCAGCGGACATGCGAGCTCAAGCAGAAGCACTTATACATTTTTCAAGAGAGTTTTATCTCAATCAACTCGTCAATATGGCCACAAGAGGTAATAATATACTGGATATTGTAATGACCAACAATGATGAGCTGATCCACAACCTCACAGTAGACAAAACCAACCTGTCGGACCACAATATTATTACAATGGCGACAAACATAGTTACCAACACACAGCATAGAACTCCCAGCCCTGCAGAGCCCATGGCTGTGAACTTCAATCAACTCAACTTTCTCAGTGAATCTATATGCTGGGAAGACCTTAAAAGAGAACTTAGTGAAGTGGATTGGGTCATACAGTTTAAGGAATCTGGTCCCGAGGCCCAATATAACAAATTACTGGAAATATGCCTCAAAATTTCTGAAAAATATGTACCCCTTAGAAAATCGTCACCACAGAAAAATATACCACGTGATCGTAGGATACTGATGCGCAAGCGAACGAACCTACGCAAGAAGCTGAAGCGTAGTACGAGCATACTAAATAAACAACAAATTGAAGCCAACGTTACCTCCATTGAAGAAAAACTCAAGACTTCAGTAGAAATAGAAAATCGCAGAAAAGAATTCCAAGCCGTGTCCTGCATTAAAACTAACCCAAAATACTTTTATAAGTATGCTGCAAACAAATCAAATGTAAGGGTGGGTGTTGGTCCACTGACAGATGCGAACGGCCAAACCAAGAACGAACCTGAGGCGATTGTCGATATACTACGGCTACAGTACGAGGGCGTCTTTAGCCACCCTCGAGGTGATAAAATAATTGACTCACCGACCGACTTCTTCCACAAAGTATCCATGCCAAATCTAACTGACATTAAATTTACCACAAATGATATAGTAAATGCTATAAAGGAAATTGGTATCAATGCAGCAGCAGGCCCAGATCAATTCCCGGCCGCACTTCTCAAGAATTGCGCAGCAGACCTTAGTGCTCCTCTACAGATTTTGTATAGAAACTCTCTCGACTCTGGAATTATACCACAACAATTAAAATGTGCTAAAATTACACCAGTCCACAAAGGGGGTTCGAGGGGTGAAGCAAAAAATTATAGACCTATTGCTTTAACTTCGCATGTCATCAAAATCCTCGAAAAGCTAATAGTTAAAAATATGTCCATATACCTTGAAGAAAACAACATAATAAACAAGGACCAGCATGGGTTTCGGAAGTGCCACTCGTGCCTCTCGCAACTGTTAGCTCACCATGAAAAAATTATAGAAGGGCTAGAAAATAAAAATGCTATCGACGTGGTCTACCTTGATTTTGCAAAAGCATTTGACAAGGTAGACCACGGCATACTCCTCCACAAGATAAGAGACTCAGGAATCTCAGGAAAACTTGGGGTGTGGCTGCACTGTTTCCTCACTGACAGGGAACAAGCTGTCGCGGTTGGTGGTGCAGTGTCCAAGCCATCCATCGTCACTAGTGGGGTGCCACAAGGGTCAGTTCTTGGACCTATACTTTTCTTGCTGCACATATCAGACATAAATAAACATGTCATGCATTCGTCTGTCGCCTCCTTTGCTGACGACACCCGTGTATTAAAGGAAGTGTCTTCTACAACAGATGCTGATTTACTTCAGGCAGATCTCACTACAATTTACTCATGGGCAGAGCAAAACAACATGTCCTTTAATAATAACAAATTTGAACACATGAACTACAGTGCAGACCGAAATATGAATATCCACACATACACAGCAGATGACGGCTCTTGCATTGATACTAATGATTATGTAAAAGATCTTGGTATTACACTCAGTCGAGATGGTACATTTGGAATGCATATAACCAATGTGGCAAAGAATGCTCGTAACCAAGCTGGATGGATCCTACGAACCTTCCGAACACGTGACATGATCCCAATGCTGACGCTCTACAAGTCACTGGTCATTCCACTGTTGGAATATTGCTGTCAGCTGTGGAGCCCATGGAAGGTGGGAGAGAAGCAATTACTCGAAGCAGTTCAACGCTCATTCACCAATAAAATCTCTGCCGTCCAACACCTAGACTACTGGGGGAGGTTGGAAACTCTCAATCTTTTCTCATTAGAAAGACGCAGGGACAGATATGCCATCTTATATGTCTACAAAATATTGATTGGCATCACAACCAACAACCTTAATATAGGTTTTCACATCCATCAACGACTGGGCCGTCTCTGCCACATACAGCGGGTACACCCCAGAGCAGCCACCAGAGTTAAGACGCTCAAGGAGAACGCCTTTGCGACACGAGGACCTCTTCTCTTTAACGCCCTACCCAGATATCTGCGTGACTCAACTGAACCAAGTCTCGAGAAATTTAAAAATCAACTGGACAAATTTCTCTGGACACTACCTGATCAACCCAAACTGCCCCACTACCACCTCCGCGCCGCTAGCAACAGCATCATGGACCAGCTGGCGCAGAGACGGGCAGATGGAATGTACTAGTGGTGGCGCATCAGCGTGACCACGGGCGGACAACACTGCCTGCAACTACTACCTACAGGACCTACAGAGGTGTGTGTGTGTGTGTGTGTGTGTGTGTGTGTGTGTGTGTGTGTGTGTGTGTGTGTGTGTGTGTGTGTGGTGTGTGTGTGTGTGTGTGTGTGTGTGTGGTGTGTGTGTGTGTGTGTGTGTGTGTGTGTGTGTGTGTGTGTGTGTGTGTGTGTGTGTGTGTGTGTGTGTGTGTGTGTGTGTGTGTGTGTCAAAGAGCAAACTCAATAGAGGCGAACGAAAGAAAAGAATAGGCCGGAGTTATGTGGTGGCAGGAAAAAAATTGTATCTATGACTAACAACAATAGGGTTCTGGAAAGTGACGGTTAAGGCCAGAACTCTCCTCAAAGACCAACAACATGGAAAAGCTCCCCTCCCCTCCTAAGCTAAGCTACAGTACACCCAAGGTCAAAATTGGTGTCTTACAGTTTGTGGTTCAAGTGACACTGATAAATGAAGAGTAATTAGTTATCTCCCTTGTTGCCACCAAGTACATTTATCGAGCATAGGAAGTGCCTCAAATCAAAGGTCAATCAGACAAGAAATGGCACAACTAATACCATATACATTATTTATTGAGATCTCTGAATCAAAGGTCAAACAAGTAATGCAACACCGTTTATCATAAAACCATGGAGGTGTGGACAAATCCCTTCCTCTTTAATTATATATTATAGCGTTAATCCGTCTCCTTCCCCTTGATCTCTGGGGACCTCAACAACCGTTTTTGGTCCCACCAGCGTTTATAATTTCATCTATCCTCCTTCCTCGCTCCAGTAATCCATCTTTACTTCCTTTGCCTTTCCTTGTTCATTATCTGTAGTCTCCCTCTAACACCTTAACTATATGGACCAACGCATTAACCCCTTTCAGCACGATGACCCCTTTTTGCCGTTGATTCTGGCTGAATTTAGACGATTTTATGCAGTTTGTCAAGATCCTATGTAATTCACGGAGGTTACTGATATCGTATTTACTCTTTTAAGTCCTAGAGGTAGATTATAAGCTAAAGAAAATCATCTAAAGGTAACCAAAATATGATGGAAAATACGTCATCGTGCTGAAGGGGTTGTAATTGCTGTATTGGTTTTTCCCTTTAAGCCTGTGTAATTGAAATTATATATATTGTTACAGGATTTATTATTATTTTTGGTTTTACTTCCCATTGTGTACATGTATATTTTCTTCTTTCTTCCTCAAATATTCCATCACATGCGTTGTCTTACCATCTCCTCTCGTTGTGTGTTTCCCTTCTTCCTTCTATCCACTTTTCTCTCCTCTGACCTCTTCCCCACCCCCACCCCCTTTTTCTTCCTTATGTTCTGCCAGCCTCTTGTATTTCCTCCGGTTACCTCTCTTACCATCATCAGTTCATCACTATTCATACTCCTATCATTTCTATTTCCTCCTTGTCTTCCCTCCTCTGCTCTACCCTCCGCCACTAAGTGCCCCTGGTAGCTCTTCCACCCTGCCACACTGGATCACCACCTTTTACCGCTCTGGCCTTGCCTTATATTCAGATATTCCGTTCCTCCTTCCTCCTGCATTTTTTCAATACCTTTTTCATACCACACTTTCCCCTATGTTCTCTCTTCTTTCACTCCTTCTCTTTCTTCTGCTTTACTTCCATTCATACATCCTCCTGTCTCATAGCTATGTCCCTTCATTTATTTGTCCTCTGTCCGCTGTTACCAATTATCCCTTCTAGCTATCTCCCCCCCCCCCCCCCCCCCTATGTCTTGCCATTCCACCCTTGCTCTCTCCACCGACCTTCCATGAAGCACAACATAGACTAGACTTTCATAGACAATATCTTCCTCGTATATCCTCTCTTTCTACCATATCCTCTTTCCTTGTCCGCACTTTTCTCTGTATTCATTCTTCCTTCTGCTTCTTCATTTTTCTTTCCATCTACTTCCCACCCGTCAATCCACCTCCTTCCACTTTCATCTAATTTCATCTCTCTCTTTTGCCAGTCAGTAACGGACCCGATCCCCCCCACCACCACCATTCACTATATCACCACTCTTACCATTCCACCCTCACCCTCTCCTAAAGGCCTCCGTTGTCTCACAACCTCCACTATACTTTCCTCCTGTTTAGCCCCTCCTCCTATCGTCTCCCTCTACCTCTCAGGCCTTAACAATCCGTCTGACCTTTCACTACGATGACGGCATTCTTTACTATGGCTAGCGTTTGAAGACTTCATTCAGATTAGGAAGTATTTGGGGTAGTTAAAGGCTTAATCTATATAGTTCTTGCCCCTATTTGATTCCTATTGGTCTTGCAAAAGCTGAATAAAATTATCGAGTGTTAACCATAATATCACGAAAATTACAACCATCGTATTGAGAGAGAGTCTGGATATTCTCTCGCTATCATTATTAAAAAAAAAAAAAAAAATCTCCGAAAGTAATCTGCCATGTGCCTAGTTTCTAACACTAACACAACACAATTGTAGAAATGCGTTTTAGCTAGATGTTTCCGATAGAATGTTTTGAAAAAAGAAAAAAAATAATCCACGTATGTCTCTCCATTTAACCATAAAAAACAATTGTGTTTCGCAACCTTTTAACTTTTCATTATTTTGTATTTAGTTATTTTCTAAATACCTTCTTATATTTATTCACCCGCCGTCGCTATCTCGACCTGACCTAACTATTCCCCCCCCCTCTACCCCCCCCCCCCCACACTGTTCGTACTAGAACACCCCCACACCACAGTGGGTGTGGTGTCAATATCATCCACCGTCCTCATGGCTCACAAAACAGGTATGACAGGATAAGTATGAAGGGCACATCACATAGTTTGGGTTTAAGGCCTCCCAAAGTTGGCTGCTTGAGTGGGCAGGGAAACACACGCCAACACTCTGGTATCAGTTTACCAGCATTATCTTAATTTAACATTGTAAATATTGCTGACATACAGTAAGAAATAATTATGTAGGAATAAAGCGAAATATTTTAACCATTACTGAAAAATATGAAAGTATAAACCGAAACAGCACATCCAAACCTGTCAATTTAAATGTATTGCCTATATCACAAGATCATAAACAAATATTATTAAAACAAAACAAGAAATACCTTCATCAACTCTTGGCTCTTGGTTGTCCCTATCTCCCGGAGTGTTCTCCATCGAAGAACCTTAGTCTTATATCCCTCCATCCACAACAATATGGAACAACTTAGTCCAGGTTCTCTCTCTCTCGATCTGTCTCTCTCTCTCTCTCTCTCTCTCTCTCTCTCTCTCTCTCTCTCTCTCTCTCTCTCTCTCTCTCTCTCTCTCTCTCTTTTTCCTTCTCTCTCTCTCTCAAAAGCTTTAGGGTATATCATAATTTTAAATCTTGTAACTAATCACCAATAATACTGCTCAATAAAAATAGTAAAATACACCTGCATTTCTTTGTCAAACACTGAATAAAGACACAGCTAATTTTTTCATTCACAATTCTGCTTTCTTCGTTCTCCTCTATAAACAGCATCTTTCATGGAATCTCTGGAGATCAGAAGTGTGGGAAGTCATGAAAAGAGTGAAGTTGGGGTTAACACCACGAACAGATGGAGTGTGTGGGGAAATGTTGAGGTATGGTGGTGAGATAGTGATCGAATGGGTATGGAAAATGTGCAAACTATCATGGGAGAAGGGGAGTGCACCTGATGACTGGAAGACTGGCATAATAGTACCCCTATATAAGGGTAAAGAAGAAAGAGGAGTGTGTGGTAACCACCGAGGAATATGTCTTCTAAGCATAGTAGGGAAGGTGTACAGTAGGGTAGTGATTGAGAGAGTGGGAGTGAGAACTTAGAGATAGGTGACGAGCAGGGCTGTTTTAGGAAGGGAAGAAGATGCGTAGATCAGATTTTTACCCTGAATTGTGAAGTGGAGAAATATCTGGAGAAGCAAGCAAATCCTTTATGGACTTGGAGAAGTCCTATGACAGAGTGGATAGAGAAGGCTTGTGGAAAGTACTTAGAATATACGGAGTAGATGGCAAGTTGGTTGAAAGCAGTGAAGAGCATGTATTAGGGTGGAAAGGCGGCAGTACGTGTGGAGAATGAGCAGAGCGAGTCCTTTAACCTGAATGTTGGGTTGAAACAGGGGTTTGTAATGTCCCTGTGGTTGTTTACTGTATATATGGATGGAAACATGAAAGATATACGAGGAAGAGGAGTGGATGTTGGTGTATCGCTGATAAGGGAGGGAAATGAGTGGAAGCTACCTGTACTGCTGTTTGCTGATGATACAGTTCTGATGAGCGATAACGAATGGGAATTGCAGGGTCTCGTCAAAATGTTTGGAACAGTGTGCGAAAAACGGAATCCGAAGGTAAATGCGGGGAAGAGCAAGGTTATGGTCTTCGAAAGGGGTGAAGCCAAATAGTGTAAGGTGAAGTTGAACGGTCAGGCTATGGAGATTGTCAGCTCATTTAAGTATCTGGGCAGTGTGTTGAGTAAAGATGGGACTATGGATGAAGAAGTGCGGGAGAGGGTGCAACAGGGGCTCTTCCCCTGTTGCACCCTCTCCCTGAAAGCAGTAACAAGAAATAGGGTGGTCAGTATGGAAGTAAAGAAGTCCTTGCATGACAGTGTGGTAATCCCAACACTGACTTACGGAAGCGAAGCATGGACGTTGGAGAAGAGACTCAGACCAAGAGTGAGAGTGGTGGAAATTAGTTACTTGAGAAGTGCGTGCGGAGATACATGGAGGGATAGACAGACGAATGAGGAAGTAAGAAGGACGTGTGGTGTGGAGGTAGATGTGCTGGAAAGTGTGAAAAGGAACACTGAGATGGTTCGGCCATATGGAACGTATGGGAAGCGAGAGAATGACTAAGAGGGTGAAGGAGAGCGAGGTGGAAAGACATAGAGGGAGATGTAAACCGAAAGAGAGGTGGAAGGATGGAGTGAGGAAGTATATGGGTGAAGGCGGTGCTGGTTGGGAGGAGGGGCGTCGACTGACTGGGGACAGAGGTGCATGGGGGCGGTTCGTTTGTGGCCATCCCTTCGGGGATCACGGCGTCAGGAAATGGATATTTTTATAGAGAGACACGCTAAAATATATATGTTACTTAATTGTTGAATCTCTTCCTGTTCCCTTGAATATATATGTTACTTAATTGTTGAATCTCTTCCTGTTCCCTTGAATATATGTTACTTAATTGTTGAATCTCTTCCTGTTCCCTTGAATATATATGTTACTTAATTGTTGAATCTCTTCCTGTTCCCTTGAATATATGTTACTTAATTGTTGAATCTCTTCCTGTTCCCTTGAATATATATGTTACTTAATTGTTGAATCTCTTCCTGTTCCCTTGAATATATATGTTACTTAATTGTTGAATCTCTTCCTGTTCCCTTGAATATATGTTACTTAATTGTTGAATCTCTTCCTGTTCCCTTGAATATATATGTTACTTAATTGTTGAATCTCTTCCTGTTCCCTTGAATATATATGTTACTTAATTGTTGAATCTCTTCCTGTTCCCTTGAATATATATGTTACTTAATACTTGAATCTCTTCCTGTTCCCTTGAATATTTGTATACACTAATCCATTTTGAGAATGGAGATGTTATACTTGTCTGAAGTATGATTACCCTTTCATTAAGCTGGCTTATTTGCGATTGTATTGTGGTTAACAATAAACTATAAACTTATCTTAGGAAGGAGCACTGGGAATGATATGGGTAAACACAATTGTTATGCCGGGTTGTAATACAACTTAGCTTCGTTATTGTCTTTACTCAAATCCAACAGTGGACTTTTAGACTCGATATATGCTCAACAGGGACACATCGAATATGTTCTTATTCACAATTATGTGCTCAATCAGGTTGTAATAGACACAATAAACACACAGATAATTATATACTCTTATTTATTTAATGGCATAGAAAGTAATATTCAGGTTTGCTTAGCTACTAATTTGTACTAGCAAGAGAACCAATGCAATTAGTTAGAGTGCAAGATGTCTCTTAATAACATATATATATATGGACATAGAATGTGAGCTTAAACTTTACTTAGCTATTATAAGTAATAGTAAGTAAATTACTGAATATAGTTAGAGTAAAAGATGTCTCTTAATAACATACAAATGAACATGGAATATTGGATAGTATTACTGGGGAAATATGCAATTATATATAGACATACATATACATACATACATACATAACTCCTTGATAATAATACCTATGTGAGTTGAGTGTCTATCGTGAAGTATTCTGATAAGTTCAAGAAAGATTAAGTTGAACTCTAGAATAACTTACTAAACAATATGGCTAACCGCACGAAGATTTCCATAGTGATCGTTCAGGAGCGCGGGGCGATATGCGCCCAAGAAATACAAAGGAGGCCGCGCATAGGTAAATATGACAAGGTAGGTCAACAGGTCATCCACTGGACTGCGGTGCGTAAAATAACTTGTGCGGTTAATACGATGTTTCTCTTGAATGAGGGAGGAAAACTTTAATTTAAAAAGGAGAAAGGAGATCAATTACTTTGACAATTATTTACGTAGTTGGATTATTGTGAGAACATTATATGATGAATATACAATTACTTAACTTGCATATGTAATAATAATCTCACGGGTCGAGGAATTCAGATTTAATGATTTTGATATACTGAATAAGAATTAAATATTGAATACAACCTGACCTGAATCACATGATATTTTGACTACACGAGGTTAAGAAACGCATTAATAAAATAGCGTGTATTAATAGCTATAATAATACTAATAGTATAAAATGGCGTACACGACGAAGTTGCACTTAGATACAAATACCTAGTAAGGTATGAAGGAGTTCTGAACTGGTTAACAGATTCCTATAAGGAATACAGAACGAATGAGCGTTGTATTCGAGATTGTGAAATAGTTAGATAATAGATATATGTAAAGCTAGAGTTCCTAGACGAGATGGATCGAAATTATCTATTTCATAACAGAATAAGCAAATAATTTATTCATGAATAAACAAGTTAATGCAAAGGATCACAAAGCGTGAATTAGGTTTTCGAAGAAGTTAGATGTAACTTATGATTATAATCAATAATATTTCTTCTCAAGAAAGATAATCTGAGTTTAAGTAATTATGAAATTGAGCGTAGGTTCTAGGTAAAAGCTAGATTTGAATAGGAAATGGATACACCTTATACACTTCAACTTCGACTTGTTACATACACAATAGAATGGACATATACAAGGAAAAGCTGTGAGTATTCAGCTAGATATAAGTTAACACGAGTATGTAACGTATGCGTATTATGATTATATAGGATGTTTAACACATATTAATAATAAACCTTGGGCACAGATCTAGTTCAATAATTAATATAGCTTCTGAAGGATTAATACATAACACAATATATATCGATCTTGGGCACAGATCTAGGTAAGAATTAGCACTGGAATACTCGCATATTTTACCTTTCCTTCACATCAATAATCACAGCATAAGATACTCAGAGACACTTAGGGTATGTTAAGAGGATAGCTTTTCGAGTGCAAGTCTGGCCAATGTGGATCGTAGCTTCGGCTGGCTGGACATCAAGGGGAACTGCCTCTTACAAGCAGGGATCAGAGGTCCTGGCATCAGAGGGAAGCAGCAGGTCTGGTTGTAGTCTCGAAGGGGAGGGGGAGGCAGTTTCTACTTCAGTGATATCCCGGACTTTTCAGCCGGAGGAATATTACTTAGATAGAGGTGCTTACTTTCCTTAATTTCAGTGAGACTATGTTCGGGTTATTTCTTAGGTTTAATTAATAGTAACTCAACTTTAGAAGGACATATTGAATGGTTGTGATGTAATATGTGAAGGTAATACTTAGTCTAATAATTCATGGTGGTTATAGGTTTATACATAATTAGTTTAAGTATTTTATTTAATACACTCGTTGTGGTTACGAGGTCTAGGTAAGATATAATTGTAACTTCCGTGATTCTATAATGATCAGGGGTTATTCTTGGTGAAGTTTATAATATTATCTCTGGGAGTTTCTAAGGTTCTCTGAGTTACGTTTAGTTCTCTGGAACGGTACTGCAAGAGAGATCCTGGCATCTTCACTTTTTTCTATAGCATTCCGGTCTCTGATGCCTAACTTGCATAAACATTTTCTCATTATATTGCAAGTCAGGCTGTTGGTTGAATGGAGGCTGGTCATAGGTCGAGGTGGTTTGAAAGCTCATTGGTGATTGGTCCTGCTTCCCACTCTTTTGTATGGGAGATTGACCTAACTTCCTGGTCGTCAGAGAACGGGAATGACCTGAGGGAATGGGGAACTCCTCTGCTCCGTTTTCTTCTAAAGTATGGGAAGCTTGTGGATACTCCCATTTCTCCTACTGGCTTCTCCTCCTGTCCTTTCTATTCTCCTGCAAGCTAGCAATCTTACATGTTCTACTCAACCCTGTTACTTCAACAATTTCATTAGCCATCTAGTTACACACCTTTTACTGAGCAATTGTGTTGATATTATTGTAAGGATCATGTTTAGAGTTGATTAGTTGTGTCCACGAGTAACTATATTACTTAGTGGCCGTTTACTAGAGAATACAAAAATATCCCACCTGTGTTGGTACAATTCGGGAAATTGTGGACCATTGGCAATAGACTATATACTGTACATACACACGAGATGCGAAAAACAGAGATAAATAACATGGCATCTACCGAAACACATATTATCCAACTCTCCTTCACATTATAGTATCAAACAAAACCCAGCTTGGGGTATTCAACATGGCGACTACATAAACATATATTGGGTGACTCTCTTACCGCTCTTGACTCAGTGGAATGCAATAAGTCAAGATGAGACGAACAGAAATAGTAGGTTAGTGTCGCTGTGTGAAGTTAGGCTCCCCAGAGAGAGAGAGTACTAAAGAGTACTGCAAAACTGACAGTCTCTCTCTTTCTCTCTATTTTTATCTCTATCAATCTATCTCTCTCTTTCTATCACTCACACACACACAAATACATATACACACTTCCCCGAAGCGCTACGGTTCATGGAGTTAGAAACGCTATCGAGCCGATACCGGAACCTCACTCTGAAATTCGGTCAAAAGTTAGTCGCCAACCCACATCACCGAAACATGCTTCCACCCCCAGCACCTTCCCAGGAGAGCTACCAGGCATCACAACACCATCACCCGTGTACATGCAAGGACATCAAGATATCAAGAAAGCCCCATCCCCTATATCGTGAACCTAATCAACCAACAGTAAGACAAGTCATAAGCAATCACTAGTGTGCGTTTAGTGTCAACCCACCAACACAGTGTGAAGTCAGTGTCGCACGAGCTCTCTTTCCGTCAACTTTCACTGGCAATCTACCTTTGGTAAAGTCTCCACCCCTAATGCAAATTAGCCTTAAAACATTTCAGGTTAGATATATATATATAAATGAGTAAACAATACAAAAAGCAATAATAAATAATTAATACATTATATAACAAATAATTTAATAGATATACTTGCTCCCGAAAAATGCTGGGAAACGTGCTGATGTAAACACCAGCTTTCTAAAATACGGTAAACCGAAAGAAAACAAAATTAAACTTAATCAAAGTAATCGCAGTCATACGAGATATGTCATCTCTATCCTAGATTAACAAGTAAATCAATTCACAAGCTTTCAGAGAAAACTTGTAAAATGAATCACTATCATCTCGACTTGAAAATCATCAGCTAACGAAGTACATAATATCTAACTGACCAAAATTTAATACCAGTAGCTCTTGTGCAATCTCTTACTTTGGTCCATATTGTAAGTTGATATAAGTTAGAGTTAAGCAACAAACTGTTCCTTTGTACATTTTATCTAATTGCTGCAACTATCAATAAACCGTTTATTATTATTATTATTATTATTATTATTATTATTATTATTATTATTATTATTATTATTATTATTATTATTAACACTCAAAGAGCGGCCTAGGTGGTAATTTCTATGTACCGCCCAGCGGTGGTTTTTATCATAAATGGGATTGTTTCCGTGCTCTTTTTCATTCATAAACAAGACCCAGAGCGTAATACAAGTATGTATCCCTGAAAGGGCGTAAATTGAGCTTTCCAATGACACCCGAACCATCCTTCTACGATCACTGGTTGTCTTGCAACGATCGTGCAACCGAAGGGCAAAATCGCTAAAATACGGTCATTTTCTTACATTATTACGTGTGAAACGAGTGAGAGAGGGTGGAGTACAAAGAAGTACATCTCAGTAGCTCCACGGCCACTGTGGCGAGCGGTCAGGAGGAAATCTAAGTTCCTCCCACCGCTCAGCTCTCTCTCAGAGCACATTACGTGCTCAAAATTGCATTCGACAATAGCCGGGCCCCGCCCATAGGCCACATTTATTTCACTCAACAATAGCCGGGCGCCGCCAGTTAAGGGTTAAAGTAGGAAAACCCTCCGCCAATCACCGCGCTCCCTTTTACTTGCTTGCACCATCAGCTGATTTTGACAATTCACGGCTACAACATGCCCCGCCTTGCCCACTCAGCGGCCTCCATTGTCAGATCACGAAGCTGGACTTCTCACTTCACATCAAAAGTCGCTCTCTTTCTCTTCCCGACCAGTTTCTTCTGATTATCCACAAACTAATACCTCGGTGCCAGCCCTGTACTCCCGTAAGCCGCCAAAAGAGGTTTATAATCAGCTTCCTGGGATTTATTTTGAAGAGAAAAGAGAGGAGGTGAAGGAAGCAAGCATTCAGGGCGAGCGTGCCACCGCGCATGCCAGCCAGCCAATCACAGCGCGGGAGAGCGGGGGGCGTGACTATAAAGGCTGCCTTGCACGGGTTACTGTGGTCACTCACCCCTCGGAACTCACCGGGTTACACACATTGCAACCCACTTGCTCTCTCTCGCCCGGGCACCAAGGGGAACCAGGGGAACCACCTTTCCAGTGTTACACTGGCCAGCTTGCCAGAATGTACTCGTGACTCGCTAGCACTCGCCACGGCAGTGAAATGGGCTATAATAATCGTAGAACGATATTCTTTCTTAGTATTCATGTTGTCACAGACAGTTCAGTGTTTGCCTTTATTCTTGTCTGTGACACTTAGAAGTATTTTATATCCATAGTAGTGATTATAACATGCAGCGCGTGGGAGAGAGAGAGAGAGTCGGAGGGGAGAGCGAAGAGGCAGTGTGTGTGCGTATGTACGTGAGCATTCCTCGCTCGGTGGGCCCAAGCACTCGCTATTGGACGGCGGGCATGGCGTGATATATGACGTCTGCTTGTCATGTGACATTGCGGCCTGTGATTGGTCGCAGAGCCAGCTGGTGGCTAGACTCAGTCCTTCTCTCCTTTTCTCTCCTTAGAACATGGTATGGTGCGCTTGATCCTACAAGTCCCTCGTATTCTGTCTCATATCTAACCCCCTTTACTGCTGTGCCTCTCTCTGAACTCCTTCTTTCCAATACTTCTTATCTTTATTCAATTACCCATCCCTTCTGGTTCTCGCATACGATTTCCATAGTCGGCCAGTCGTATTACCAGCGCCTGTTCTCACATATATGTTTTACACTAGCTTTAGAGGTTATTAGAATCATAAGTCACAGGGATTCATATTGTTAGGTGCTTCTAATTATTTGGTTGTTCTTTATTACTATTTAATGCTAGACAGTGGAGGGTATCTTTGGTCGTTGTCTGTGTTATGTATATGGCAAGTCAGAGCCTGTACGACTTCGATGGAGCTAGGTAGCCTGTAGTACACCCTTGTGCATATTTTCCTTTACGAGCTTAGCAGTATACAAGCGAAGGGCTTTTGCCTACTCTTGCTTGTATACTTGCTAACTCATTTTGTTGACCTATGTGGAGCGCCAGGGTAAGACCAGATACTTGAGATCTGGACTTACCAAGAGAGCCTCCTAGTCACATAACGTAAGTTAAGGGAAATCTGTTCAGGGGAGACAGTAGGCTGCGAGCATGCTTGAGCTCTGCCTAGGCTCTCTGTACCTTGATGCTGCTGCTAGACTTTATTAGTAAGAAAGACAGCATTTTGTTTATTAACTTTAACCGCGTATGCTTTAGCAATTATTCACGTATTGTTTTTAGCCTAGGTTGATGCATAGTGCACAACCCAGTATGGCTGTTACTTTGGCTAAGGAAGTACTGTTTTGAATTGCTTTTGTTAATGCTGTCATAG
Organism: Paralithodes platypus; assembly: GCA_032716605.1. Classification (NCBI taxonomy): domain Eukaryota; kingdom Metazoa; phylum Arthropoda; class Malacostraca; order Decapoda; family Lithodidae; genus Paralithodes; species Paralithodes platypus. Next base: position 14,218,053 of record CM064508.1, read on the forward strand.
AGTTGTTGCACTCTCTTGTTTCCATATATATGTATCCTACTTTTTGGTGTATTTAAGATACACGCTTTGGTGTCCTGCCCCCCCTGCTTTATTCCTGTTCTATATTCGACGAGCATCTTAGAGCATCAGACGTTTTCTGAAGATTCCATATCTGTTTGCTGTAGGACTAGACTTCAATTGTTTTCATAGAGCATTGAAGAGCTTTAGTGTTGAGTTCAGACTCACACTAAAGATAACGTAAGCATATAATCTTTTATTACATCTTGTCATAGTTTTTTTAAGCATTGTTATTACTTGAGAGCTTTTTATTAACGTAATTACTCTTGTTGTGAGTAGGCTTTGCCGTCACCGGAAAGCCTTTGTAGAAGTACACTTAACCCAGTTAATTGATACCCCGTTATCCAGTAGATTAATTCTGGAGGGTTTTAAGTGTTTTGTTCACCGGCTTAATAGTTCGAGAGTTTGGAATTAGCGTACCGTTGTTGCAGATCTAGCCTATCTTGTAGTCCAATATTAAGTGCCCTTGTTTATTTTGTTGTGCCGGTCGTAACACCAGTTACCCTGCCCTCAACTAAAGCCACAACACAGACCACCCCTGACCTCTCCTCACTTTCGCCAACTCGGAGGATGCTCCATCAGTATCCTGCCGCCTGTTGTCACGTTGCTAGTCTGCACACATACTGTCAAGCGATTCAAGAGGGACGACAGAAGGTGTACGGAAGCGAGGATATCCAGAAGAGCTACTGGCCAGCTCTGAGGTGGTAAAGCACAGTTCCAGACACACACACACCTTATCCAGCATACATGAATATATTTGTCTAAGGACCCATATTAGGCCCGCATAAGATAAAGGAAGAAAGAGAGATGTTGTTGACTAACCTGGTTGTTCCCATAAAAATTTATGTAAGACTAAAGGAAAAATAATTGAGACTCCCTTGAATCCATACAAATGATGATGTGTATTAATTAGTTATTTTTGTTAGCAATGGCACCATGCCGAAAGAGTTATTATATAGGATCTGATAGGAGAGATTAAAGATTAAAGAGTAAAAGTAAAGAGGGGAGGGAAAGAATAATTCTTTTAGTAAATGAGGCAACCAATAAGTTCAATGGGGAAACATTTGTTTAGTTGCCTGATAGATCTGCTATAGCTAGGGAAGGACACTAGTCCATATGAATCATTCATTAATTTCTGCAAAAGGAAACTATTGAGAAGGACACTAGTCCAATGTTAAATACAGGATTATTAAGTTTAAAAGGGACGCTGTATTCATAGAAACCGAGAGACTCCTAGAGACAGTCTGGGAAAAGTGTTAGGGGTGCCCGTATAACAAAGAATTCCTCAGAAGTCATGTAAGGGAATATAATTGTGAATCTATTCCTGTAGGCGTTTTGAGGCACGTTTATCTTTTGTTTGAACGGTTATTGATTTAGGTGAAAGGTAAACATAGCGTGTTTGTAATAGGGTTACATGAGGGTAAATTCGGAAGATGTCATTGAGGTAAAGATTGTAAACCTATATTGTTGAAGTACGTGGGTGACGGAACCCAATATTATATCTGAGAGGGAACTTGTAATCTCAGTCTGTAATGTGTACGATTTTATATCATTGTTGAGGTACTTGTGTAGTAACGACGGTTGTGTCAAAGGAGTAAATAGATTCTATGTGTTGAGGAAATAGATTATATGTGTTATAGCCTTGGTCTTGGTTTTGGTGGCAAGCGGTGGGATTCGACAAATCATTTAGATTGAGTATAATTATCTAACAGAACAGATAGAATGACGGGCATGTTACCATTCAGATTATGGGAAGAGGGGAAGGAAGAAATCGAGCTTTGGATTGAGCAGTTAGAATGTCAGTTTAAGTGTCTTGACGTAGGGGAAAATGGAAAGAAAATCGCCTATGGAAAGGCACACTTAAGTAAGGCCCTGAATGATGTAAGAGTATGTCTGGAAGGACTAGTATCGTGGGCCAAAGTCAGGAGCGCCTTAATCGAAGAATTTGGCCGAGAGACTTCCACCAGAAAAGCCAGAGACAAACTGAAGAGTTTGAAACATGATGACCATAATGTGAGAGCCCTGGGGAGGGAAATCGCTAAGAATGTTAAACTAGCATATCCCCATATGGACCAAGAGAGACAGGAAACTGAGATCAGGGAGATCATGATCCAAGCCTGCCCAGTAGAAGTTAGGAAACACTGCATCATTCATGAGGTAAACACTACTAAGGAACTGATGGAGGTCATTAAAAAGATCATGGAGGCTCGAGAAGTAAAAAGAGGAAAACAAAAAGGGGAAGAGGTGAACCCAAAGAAAGGGTATCCGAAAGCCCTGATTCGATGCTTCACTTGTAGACAGACCGGACACCTAGCTAGGAACTGTACCAACCGTCCACAAGCCCCAACCATTAGATTTGACCCCAGACCCGCACTCCCAAACGATCGACCTCTACCCAGGGGAACCGATCCGAACCGGAGAGGAATGCTTCCGGTAGAATACCGGGAGACAGAAAACCAGCAAAAAGTTATGATGCCGGAAGAGAGAGAACATTTTCTGTGAAACCTCACATAGAAGGGCGGTATAGTGAGGTCAATATCTTAGAGAGACAAACGCCTTGTGAAACTATAGTCATAAATGGGAAAGCCGCAAACATGTTGATTGATATGGGGGCAAACCGAAGTTGTCTCCTAGAGAATTTTGTAAAAAAAAATAAGCGAGAAATGGGCCTATTAAATCAAACCAGTATTCAGTTGTCAGGAGCCGGGGGTCAACCACTGACAATCCTAGGAAAAACTAACACGGCGGTAGTGCAGTGGAAGGGAATTACCTTCATCACCGATTTTTGTGTTTTATCGGGAAAAGCAAGTAGTGGAGTCGATGGGTATCTGGGGATAGATCTCATGAGTCAGTTTGGAGTAACTATTCAGTGTGGGCCGAAAGACACAACGACCACTCTCCAACCTCAAATAGTAACTACCACAGGAAAACTATCTATTCCTCCTAGATCTTGGAAAATTATAGACATTCCCCCAAACCCAGGCATGACTGCCGGGATTTTTGAACCTGACGCACAGAATGGGGTGAAAATATCTCCCACCTTCATTACTGCCAACCAGAGGAATCTAGTTTTAGCTAATTTCGGCGATGACACGATTAGTTATCAACAAGGGAAACTGTTAGGACAAGTCACACCCGCTCAACCCACTACTGTTGGAACTGACGGACCCGTGAACTTACCTGAGATCCCGAAAAAATTAACATCAAGTAAAGCCAGTACCTTACATGAATTGCTCTTGACGTACCGAGATGTGTTTGCTCAAAATGAAGGGACCACGGATCGGCTCGAACCCGACACACCCATGAGATACACACGCAAGGGCCTCCTATTAGGCAACCCTACCGACGACAAAACCCTATTATGAGACAAAAAGAAAAGGAACAAGTTGACGACATGATTAAACAGGGGATAGTAGTGGAATCATACAGTCCGTGGTCATATCCAGTAGTCCTAGTTAAAAATAAAAATGGGTCTACTCGGTTCTGTGTAGATTATTGAAAATTAAACGATGTCACCATCAAAGACGCGCAGCCCCTACCTCGTATTGACGACTCGTTAAAATCCCTCAATGGGTCGACCTGGTTCTCTACCCTAGATCTCCAGAGTGGATACTGGCAAGTACCAGTTAGGTCAGAGGATCAAGAGAAAACCGCATTTGCCACGAGCGAAGGCAAACTCTACCAGTTTACTGTCTTGCCGTTTGGAGTTTGCAATGGCCCCGCCAGTTTCACTAGAGTCATGGACGAAGTATTGAGGGGATTAACCTGGAGAACTTGTTTGGCATACTAAGATGATATTATAATCTTTTCCGCTAGTTGGGAAGAACATATTCACCGACTCCAAGAAGTGTTAGAAATAATCAGGGGGGCAGGACTTAAACTGAAACCTTCAAAATGCCAATTAGGGGCCTGTGAGGTGGCATATCTAGGGCATGTGGTTTCCAGTAAAGGTATTCAACCGGACACACATAAAGTGAGATCTATTGCCGAAATCTCACCTCCGTCCTCTGTCAAAGAGATTCGAGCGTTTCTGGGAATGGCCTCCTACTATCGAAGGTTCATACCCAACTTCTCTAAGATTACTCGCCCCACGACTCAGAGACTAGAAAAAGGGAGGAGGTTCAACTGGGATCAGAGTTGTCCGGTAGCTTTTGATCACTTGAAGCAAAAATTAACTTCTAACCCCATAGTTTGTCATCCGGATTTCACCAAGCCGTTTCAACTATACACCGATGCTTCTGATGAAGGACTCGGAGCCGTCTTGGCCCAGAAAGTGGACGGAAATGAAAGCATAGTGGCCTGTGCTAGCCGGACACTGAATAAGGGCGAAAAGAATTATAGCGTTACAAAAAAAGAATGTCTGGCTCTATTGTGGGCTGTGCAATATTTCCGTCCATACTTAGCCGGGGTCCACTTTGAAGTTATTACGGACCACCATAGCTTACAATGGCTCAGAAAAATGAAAACGGAAGACGGACTATTTGTCAGGTGGAAGGGGATTTTGGAAGAATACTCCTTTGAAGTTAGACATAGACCAGGTAAATTACACACTAATGCCGATGGCTTGTCTCGACTACCGGTAGCACCCGTTCAACCCACTGAACTTCATGGGGAAAAACATGACCCTAGACCTGGTAATAAAGTAAAGGTTGTGGAGGGAGCCTGGAGGGATTCTCAAGATCGGGTAGTACTTGATTATTCAGAGGTAAAACACATGATCCAAATCCTCCATGGACAAAAGGGAAGGGGGGCTCATTTGAGACAGTCTAGGGTTCTCCAACAATTCAATGAAAGGTACTGGACCAAGAGGGCCGACCAGATTGTTAAAAAAGTCGTTCAAAATTGTTTGCGATGCCAGAGGGGCAAAGATGGAAGGGGACCTAGACAGTTGCCCGGACATATTACCGCTGGTACACCCTGGGCCAGATTATCAGTGGATATTATGGGACCTCTGCCCAGACAGACAAACAAAAGGTACATCTTGACCTGTGTCGACATTTTCTCTACATACACGGTTGCTTGCGCTATCCCGGACAAGAAAGCTGAGACGGTGGCCAAGGTTATCCTGGAAAAGATAATTTTTGTGTATGGCACCCCTGGAGGTATTCTGAGTGACAGGGGAAAAGAATTGAATAATGAGATCTGGCAACACTTGGGAGAAACCTTGGGGTACCAGATACAGCACACCTCCCCGTACTACCCTCAGGGAAATGCTGTCTGTGAAAGGAATCATAGGGTGTTAGCCAACTGCATCCGGGCTAGTCTGAGCTCACAAGGGGAGAAAATCGTCCGGGGTTGGCCGGAACTTTTGCCCGAAATTGTCTGGGGAATAACTACCACGGTCTGTAGAACTACGGGGTATTCTCCCTATGAGATTATCTTTGGCAACATACCGAAATTGCCTCAAGAACGATTATTGCCCTACCCACGTTCCTCCACGCAGTGTTCCCAACCCGGAAAATATTGGAAGGAACAAGGGGAGCGACGACAGCAACTGCATGATCATATTGCCCAACAACAGCCTAAGAAAGTTTCTCTAAATAATCCTTATTACCGGGGGGAGTATATTCTGGTCAAGAGACATGATCCCACCCGAGCTGATAAACTGGAGGACAAATACGAGGGCCCTTTCAGGGTTGTCGAGACAAATGGGCCCTATCAAGTGTTATATTTACATCATGGAGATATCGTGTCAGTTACCCATATTGGTCATACCAAACGATATGAGGGTATTATTCCCCCAGAAATGAGCGTGTGGAGTAGCGAGGAAGGGAGCGAAGAGGAAACAGAATCCAGGGTCGACGACCCTGATACTTCCTCAGCTCGACCCAACGTTAGAGGTCCTACTCTGAATCGGACCTACCTAGAGGATTCTCCGCTCTGGTGGTCACTTAGTCAAAAAAAACAAGAGGGTCTCCCTGAGGCTGAGCCAGAAGGAGATATAGGAAGCGAAGAGATCGAATTTAGTGGAGAAGATGATTTCTATGAGCTTACCGAGGAGGAAAAGTCTACGGTCCCAGACAGCGAAGTTTCAGTTTCCCTGAGAGATATAAATAGCACTTTTAGTAGTGAGGAAGAGTGTTTTCGAGACGAGGCAGAACCGCGAGGCGTATCTTTTGACAGCAAACGTACAAACGGTTCTCCCACAGCTAAGGTAAATGAATCAAAAGGAACTCCCTGGCTTAACGTTCCGGATAAGACTCTCGCTAGAGCGACTAAGTTCACGGGCCCCACTGAAACTCTCACTCGTAGTGGTAGGATTAGCCGCCCACCAATCAGTTACCCGGACGAGGCTATAAATAGGACCCCCGGGGCATGTGCCTGTCAGTTGCAAGGCACCATGCCTCTCCTCTCTGACCCTCAGTACCGACTCAGTCGACTGGCAGCAATAGTCGACGGGCAAGGGCGAAGAATTAACCCTCTCCGTCATATGACGCGATTTTGAGCCTATTAGGGATACTTTAACCCCTATATGTCGGCACGCAACATAAGTCGAGTATAATAAATCTGGACTATCTGGCGGCGCGCGACATAGGTCGTGTGGCAATTTCAGCACGTAATGTTGCCGAGAGAGAGAGACAAGTGGTGGCAGGAGAGTAGCGAGCATATGACTGCTCCAGACAACCGCGGCGAACCTACTGACACGAATCCCACCTCCTCCCTCCCTCTCTCACTCGCTACATACTGAATTGTATGGGGAAAGTACCGAATTACATGCTTTTTGCACTTGTGTTGCGCGGTTGTTGCAAGAAAACTAGCCGTCATAAAAGGATCGTTATGGTGTCATTGGAAAGCTCTGTTTATGCCCTTTCAGGGATAGATACTTGTTTTACGCTCTGTGTCTTATTTAGGCATGAAAATGATCACGTAAACAGCCCTATTTTGGCTAAAAACACCCCGCTGGGCGGTACATATAAATAAACCGCTAGCCCACTAATAAGGTGTTAAAACCTTTGTTACCATCAGGGGTATTTAGAAACCTTTAGTTTAGTTACTTCAACCTCTGCAGTTGTCTTTGAGTTAGCTGTGGGCAGAAAACTAATTTTGGAGAAGTAATTATAAGAGTGAGAGAACTCTATTTCTTATTGCTAATCTGGCAACCTCTGCGTCATACGAGTCTGAAGGGGTTAATACCACTCGAGCGCTCAAACAGTTTCTCAGTCAGCCCGGGGAGGTTTTAATAGCCAAAACTGTCGTAGGAAATCAGAATCCTGCCCTCCAGTTACATAAATGCCTCTGTGAGCATAGTGGATTGGTGGAGTGGCAGCCTGATGGCGTAAATTTTAGGGGAACGGTGTTGCGGCGATCAGGAGCTCGCCTAATATCAGTAGGGGGTGATAAAGTAGGAAAACCCTCCACCAAGCACCGCGCTCTCTTTTACTTGCTTGCACCATCAGCTGATTTTGACAGCTCACGGGTACAACATGCCACACCTTGCCAACCAGCCAATCAGCGGCCTCCATTGTCGGAGCGCGAAGCTGGACTTCTCACTTCACATCAAAAGTCGCTCTCTTTCTCTTCCCGAGCAGTTCCTTCTGATTATCCACAAACTAATACCTCGGTGCCAGCCCTGTACTTCCGTAAGCCACCAAAAGAGGTTTATAATCAGCTTCCTGGGACTTATTTTGAAGAGAAAATAGAGGAGGTGAAGGAGGCAAGCATTCAGGGCGAGCGTGCCACCGCGCGTGCCAGCCAGCCAGCCAATCACAGCACGGGAGAGCGGGGGGCATGACTATAAAGGCTGCCGCGTACGGGTTACTGGGGTCACTCACCCCTCGAAACTCACCGGGTTACCACATTGCAACCCTCTTGCTCTCTCTCGCCCGGGCACCAAGGGGATCCAGGAACCCACCTTTGCAGTTACCCTGCCCTCAACTAAAGCCACAACACAGACCACCCGTGACCTCTCCTCACTTTCGCCCACTCGGAGGATGCTCCATCAGTATCCTGTCGTCACATTGCTAGTCTGCACTCATACAGTCAAGCTATTCAAGAGGGACGACAGAAGGTGGTCGGAAGCGAGGATTTACAGAAGAGCTACTGGCCAGCTCCGAGGTGGTAAAGCACAGTTCCAGACGCACACACACCTGATCCAGCATACATGAATATATTTGTCTAAGGACCCATATTGGGACCGCATAAGATAAAGGAAGAAAGAGAGATGTTGTTGACTAACCTGGTGGTTCCCATAAAAATTGATATGTCCTTCTAGGACAAGACTAAAGGAAAAAGAATTTAGACTCCCTTGAATCCATAAAACTTATGATGCGTATTAATTAGTTATTTTTGTTAGCAACGGCACCATGCCGAAAGAGTTTTTATATAGGATCTGATAGGAGAGATTAAAGATTAAAGAGTAAAAGTAAAGAGGGGAGGGAAAGAATAATTCTTTTAGTAAATGAGGCAACCAATAAGTTCAATGGGGAAACAGTTGTTTAGTTGCCTGATAGATCAGCTATAGCTAGAACATAAGAACATAAGAACATAAGAAAATGGGAGTCTGCAGAAAGCCGATTGGCCTAAGCAAGGCAGATCCCTGTCCCACACAACCCCAATTACAAAGCCCAATTATAGGCTCAACACTCTAATACCCTGAGGATCATCTTACCAAACCGGTTAGAGATTAACGCAGGATTACGGGGGTCTGCAGAGCGCTGATTGGCCCAACCCGGCTGATCCCCCTTCACACCCAACCCTTCTCGTCCATATGCTTATCCAATTTTTTCTTAAAGCTCCCTATCGTTCTTGATCCCACTATATCACTTGGTAGCCTATTCCACCCATCTACAACTCTGTTACCAAACCAATATTTTCCTATATCTTTTCTGAAACGAAATTTATCTAATTTGAAACCATTGGTACGAGTTCTTTCGCTATCACTGAGCTTTAGTACATTTGTCATGTCCCCTTTGTTAATCCCACTAACCCACTTGAACACCTCTATCATATCCCCTCTAACTCTGCGTCTCTCTAACGAATGTAAACCTAATTTCTTCAACCTTTCTTCATACGGAAAATTTCTAATATTATGGATCATTTTTGTCATTCTACGCTGAATTCTCTCCATTCTGTAATAAGGACACCAAAATTGGACAGCATAATCCATATGGGGTCTCACTAATGACAAGTAAAGTTTTAAGATAACATCAGCAGTTCTGTTACTCACACTCCTAGAGATGAACCCGAGAATCCTGTTTGCCTTATTACGAACGCTTATACACTGTTTTCTAGGCTTCAAATCATTGCTAACAAACACACCTAGATCTTTCTCGCAGTCTGAATTTTCTAATTCTAAATTAGCTAGTTTATATTTAACATTTGTTTGCATCTTCCCTATCTTTAATACCTTGCATTTGTCAATGTTAAACTTCATCTGCCAATTTACTGACCATTCATGTAAGGTATCTAGATCCCTTTGGAGGCACTCTATATCGCTATCTGAATCAATTGATCTCCCAATTTTAGTATCGTCTGCGAATTTACTTATCCTACTAGTTATACCTAAATCTAGGTCATTTATGTATATAAGAAACAACAGGGGACCTAATACCGATCCCTGGGGGACACCACTTTTGACTGCTCCCCCACTCTGACTTGGTACCATTTATGCTGACTCTCTGTTTCCTACCAATTAGCCATGACCTAATCCATCCCAACAACGACCCTCCTATTCCATGTGCCTCAACCTTTCTCATCAATCTCTCATGAGGGACTCTGTCGAAAGCTTTACTGAAATCTAAATATATAATATCATATGACTTGTCACTATCTACTGCTTCATATACCTCTGAGAAAAAGCTAAGCAAATTAGTAAGGCAAGAACGTCCCTGAGTGAATCCATGCTGAGAAGAATTTATTAAGTTAAATTTTACTAAGTGGCTTCTAATTTTCCTAGCAATAATGGACTCTAGCAACTTTCCTATGATTGATGTAAGACTAATGGGACGGTAATTGGATGCTATCGATTTATCACCTTTTTTGAAGATCGGAACTACATTTGCAAGCTTCCAAGCTTCTGGAACTAAACCTGTTTCTAATGACTTGTTAAATATAAATGCTAATGGACTACTTAACTCATCTCTGCATTCTTTTAATACTCTAGCATATACCTCGTCAGGACCAGGCGATTTTTGAGGTTTCAGTCTGTCATGTTCCTTAAGCACATCATTTCTACTTATACTAACTGTACTTAACATATTTTCTATACTATCACTATATACCATATTGACTTCTGGAATCTGTGCCAAATTTTCATTAGTGAAAACGGAAAGAAACTGACTATTTAATGTACTGCACATTTCTAAATCATTTTCTGTTATTTCTCCTATTGAAGTTTTTAGGGGGCCTATTACATCTCTAACTTTAGATTTATATAGTTGGTAAAAAGCTTTAGGGTTATTTTTTGAGTCGCTGGCTATCCTTATTTCATAATTTCTTTTTGCTTTCCTGATTTCCTTTTTGACCTGTCTTGATAGAGTCTGATAGTATATATGTAAATGATTTTCACCTTTCTTTATTTTTCGATATATTCCTTTCTTTTTTCCTATAAGATCTATTAGCTTATTAGTCATCCATTTTGGTTGGTTCTGCGTCGATCTAAATCTTCTTTTAGGGATATATTTATTTTGAGCATTGTGGAGTGAAGCAATAAACTGGTTATATGTAGGTGGCAAGTTTAACTCTGGCATATCCTGACTTAATCGCTTAACAATAGGGTCCACCCTTAAGTCTCTTCTTAGCCCACCATAATCGGCTTTTCTGAAATCTGGGATAAGTGTCGTATTCTCTTTAGCATTCCCTGTCCATTGTATATTAAAATAAATGGATTTATGATCGCTATTTCCTAGGTGGTCACCAATCTCTACATTATTTATCATATGTTCATTGTTACTGAAAACTAAATCAAGAATATTAATACCTCTAGTCGGCGTATCTATGAATTGAAATAAAAAACTATCTTGTACTACCTCAAAGGGAAGGACACAAGTCCATATGAATCATTCATTAAGTTGTGTAAAAGGAAACTATTGAGAAGGACACTAGTCCAATGTTAAATACGGGATTAATAAGTTTAAAAGGGACGCTGTATTCATAGAAACCGAGAGACTCCTAGAAACAGTCTGGGAAAAGTGTTAGGGGTGCCAGTATAACAAAGAATTCCTCAGAAGTCATGATTGCAAAGGAATATAATTGTGAATCTATTCCGTGTAGGCATTTTGAGGCACGGTTTATCTTTTGTTAGAACGGTTATTGATTTAGGTGAAAGGTAAACATAGCGTGTTTGTAATAGGGTTACAGGAGGGTAAATTCGGAAGATGTCATGGAGGTAAAGATTGCAAACCTATATTGTTGAAGTAACTGGGTGACGGAACCCAATATTATATCTGAGAGGGAACTTGTAATCTCAGTCGGTAATGTGTACGAATTTATATCATTGTTGAGGTACTTGTGTAGTAACGACGGTTGTGTCAAAGGAGTAAATAGATTTTATGTGTTGAGGAAATAGATTATATGTGTTATAGCCTTGGTAGCAAAGGAAACATAAAACGAAAACAGGGAGAGCAGAGCGATATATGTAAATGGATAAACTGTGCGTAAATTAAACCAAATCATACTAGAAAACACTTTAATATTGTTAATCATGGTAAGCAACGAAAACATATATTCAAATTGGCAACAATTGACTTGCTAAAGAAAACTGAAACTGGGAAAAGGAGATACGATTGAGCGATAAATGTAATGGTTAAAGCTCGGTTCACACATGCACGAATTAACGTCACGTCCGTCCCCAACTAAGAAAATAGGCAGGACGGCATCAATCTGGAGGTCCCATGTAGCCACGATGGCCACTAGGGCCGTTCCAACGTTTTTTTGCCGCCGTTCTCATCCCGTTAATCGTCGTCTAAACGCCGCCAGTCGTCGTCTTGACGCCGCCAGGCTGCGTCTAGACAACGACTGCTCCCGTGTGTGTGTCCGTGTGTGTCCTGTGGGTGTCCCCGACATAACACGTTTTCTGGCAGTTGCCCCGACCCACATGGACCATTTTATGCTGTACAAAAAAGGACGCCGCCTAGGCACGGCGAATTAAGGGGTCGGGGACGGACGGGACGTTAATTCGAGCATGTGTGAACCGAGCTTAAGGGATAGTAAAAGTGAAAAATTTACACTAAAAATGGTCAAAGCGAATTAGAGACAAAACATAAATATAACAAAGCGCATTGATATAAAGAGCCAACACTGAAAGTGAAATAAAAAGACAAAATAAAAACGGTCAGAGGATTTGTTGTGCTAATATGAAATATAAATAAGATATTCATAAGCTAAAACAATATCAAAAAATTGAAAGCGACATCGAGTAAAGCGGAAAGAGATGCAAATGGATAAATGGTTAGTTAAAAGTTAATTAAGATACAACAACAAAATGGCCAGACGAAATTGTTCAGTATCGGTATCAACTAACAAGACACTGGAGAATATAAATGAAAAAGTGTAAACAAAACAAACGTGAGAACCAGCTATTAAATATATTGAGAGACGGAAATGAACCAATAGGGAGGACAAGAACACTCACATTAATACTCAATACAATATAACGAAGTCAGGCGAACAAAAATGTGTAAGTGTAAACGAAAAATGAATGAAAAACGTGAAAATAAAGGATTAGAGAACAATAGGAAGACAGAAAGCGTAGCAGGGGGAATAATTGGATAAAGCAGAGTGAACAAAAATACCAAGAACATAAAATAGTGATAATGAATGTGGTGATATGAGGATGTGTGGTAGGAAGTAAACGTGGAGCGATGGAAGGGGGGGGGGGGTGTGAAATTTATGTTAACAGGATTCAAAACCAGAAGTGAGAATATATGTATATACTAATACACAAAGAGAGAGAGAGAGAGAGAGAGAGAGAGAGAGAGAGAGGGAGAGGGGGAGAGAGAGAGAGAGACAGGGAGAATAATTATACACTGGTTATGTCATGTTACGTGATGATGTTTGTGACGGAAACATGAACACGATATATTTGTAAAGGTTACTGAATGAAACACTATGCACTCGTCCCTACCCATAATCAGTTATACAGCTGTTATTATTTGTGTATAAATGTAATCTTTCACATACAATCCATGTACAATTTATTGTAACTTAAGTTATCGAAGGCCACCCGGAGAGGATGATCACTATAACACACAGCCATTATTACATCCCCAATTTTACATTTATTTAGTGTTTAGGATAATTTTATCAGAAGTTGAAAATTAGAAATTCACGTGAGTGTGAAATTGTTGCTTGTATTTCGCTCAGTGTGTGGGTGTGTGTGTGTGTGTGTGTAAACTTGATATTCACAAACAAAAACATAATGGCTATTTAGAGCAAGCATAAGAAACTGGTGGTGCAGCTTTTAATCAACAGGGATTTGGGATGAGGGTATTTATGGTGCTCCAATTAGTAAAGCTAAAAGGGAATAGTAAATGTTCACCAACAATATATATGCTATATTTGTTATTTTTTATTTCTATTTTGTTGTATCCGATGAACAGGGACACGAGCGGTCACAAATACCAATTAACAGCGATATAACAACTATGGGTATTGTATTATATTTTAATGTTTACTTATTACTGTCTACTACTAAATACGACATAAGAGATAGGTAAAACAAACTGAAATTATTACTGATTACGGATTACTGATAATTACTATTTATATAGGATGTACGGTATCTTAAAATAACCCCCTAGAAATACTTTCTCTAAAGTATCTACTTTTTTGTATACTCCCCTTTTTCCCCAGCTAACCTAATCCCACAAGGACCCCAATGGAAATACGCCTAACGGCCTTATTGGGCTATCCTTAGTTGGAATTACGCAAGGCTGGTACATGTCATATTTGTAACATATTATGTGGTACCATCACTGTAAAATGCTAACTGAATAAATATTATTATTATTGTTATTATTATTGTGTTTAAACAAATAGGGCTATATAGAATATCAACCCTTCAGGATTATTAAGCCAGCATAAGTCAGAATACACAACAAGATTAGAGCCTTTTCTCGAGAATTGCAGTCCCTCTTTATTGCAATGTACACATTTCTTATATATAAACATTACAACTGACTACATGTATTATTCATTATTCTAACTGTGCATACAATATAATTATATCTATTTAAAATGGCAATCGCAATTTGACATTGAATCCATAGTTACGCAACTATGATGCAATTTCATTTGTATTAGTTTTTTAATAAAACATTTAATCGCAATTCAAAACTTTATTCATATAAATATATATAGTCAAGATGCTGAATTATCCTTTGATAACGGTTATGTTGCTCGTTATCGCTCAGCAGGAATAAAGTCAACACCAAAATGACATGTAGGTCTTAAAATCAACAAACTAAATGCGTGAGTGTCTTAAAATATCAAAACTATTGGGGATAAACATTAGGGAGAATGGGGTCCAGTAACCTTCACCCCCCCCCCCCCCCCCTTAATCGGAGCGATTAAAGATAGTGGTGTGGGTGATCACTGGAATGGTTGAAAATGTTATTTGGATGGTGGACAATAGGAGGAGGAATAACACGACTTTTGAGGACACTTGTAACAGACACACGGCACTATAAACCCAGGGACTGGTTTTACTATTAGTAACGCTGGAGGGTCAATATGGAGTTTTAACATGGGACATACTGCGGGAGGTTCATTATCTCTCTCAGTACAAGGGTACCTCTCTATATATTACCCTGGCTATAATGATCTCCTTCAGGGAATAATGACGCCAGGTTCTGCTTGTTCAGGCTAACATTAGACAATTGTGTTAAGCATATATATTATTAGGAATTCAAGACGGTGAAAAGTATCTTCATTAATTATTTCAAACCCAAACATTAATATTCTTAACCCCTTCAGACTCATATGACGCAGAGGTTGCCAGATTAGCAATAAGAAATAGAGTTCTCACTCTTATAATTACCTCTCCAAAATTAGTTTTCTGCCCACAGCTAACTCAAAGACAACTGCAGAGGTTGAAGTAACTAAACTAAAGGTTTCTAAATACCCCTGATGGTAACAAAGGCTTTAAAGTATCCCTAATAGGCTCAAAATCGCGTCATATGTCGGAGAGGGTTAATAACATCATTAAAGTTATTACTAAAGTCTTGACAATTAAATCAAATCAAAAGGTATGGTATTCTGACAAAAATATATAATACATTCTTGAGCAAGGGATGAGCTTGTGAGAATAAAATGAGCATATTTATTCCTAACCCAGTGTATATCATAACAAATACGGTTAGTGAATGTTCTTAATTCATTAAGCAACTTATTCTACAACCAGAATAAGCGAAACAGATTGTAGAAATCTCAGTCTGTGGTACATGTTGTATACCTTTATCAACCATGTACAGTTTTGGTTAATGTAATATAAACAAACAACTCTTATCCTTCCTATTGATAACAAATATAGATATAAACCAAGATAAAATATAGCTACATGTGTCTCAAAATTAAATGTTCTAGTAACACTATTTTAAGAGCTATTAAGTGTAATGCATAGAACTTTAATTTTATCTGGGTATAGTAGGCATTGTAGTATATCAAATAATGCAGTCAGATGCGATTTTTCTTTCCTGAAATAGCGAACACAGGGATTCGTACTGATGATATTGTTATTAATAACCATTGTTGTTGTGTACCATTACTCGGCTTAGTTGTTTATATATGGGCACCAACCAAATCCTCCAATTATATCCTCAACAAAAGTTACCTGCAACACAGGCAGGCATAATTGGTGATAATTCTGTGTTAATGGTTAGTGCGCTGTATTTCTTTGTGAGTATCCTAGGTTCCAGTCCTGGGAGTGATAAACGTGTTCATTAATATAATTGATTTAATTAGTTAGGTATATATGTAAGTAAATGTATACTGTAGGTTGGTGATATTACGAATTATAATTGTTTGGTTCCATAAAAACTGAAGTAACAGCCAGTGATCGTTACTGGGGTATTATCTCTTAGTGTACAGTCACGAACCATAATAACTGTACACCCATAGGAATGGTTGAATCTTTAACCCCTTTTGTACCGGCGACGTCTTTTCAATTTTATTCTAGCTGTATTTAGACGATTTTGTGCAGCTTAAGAAGGATCTGTGGTAGTTAAAAGGGTTAAGTGATATAGTTCGAAGCCCGTTGATTGCTGGAGGACCTGTATAAGCTGAATACATTTGTCTAATAGTAGCCAGAATAAAGTTAAAAGGACGGCCCTGGTACTGAAAGGGATAAAGCCAAGTTGTGAAATCTTTGGGATATAATAGAACATTGACTCTTATGGAGGTAGGAGATAACTTTAGACCGGGACTGTACAATCAACACTGACAAATACATGGAAGACTCGGACACAACGAACATCGACCTCGGCTGCTGGTTCACTTTTAACCCTTTCAGTATACATTGACATATTCAGTACTTATATTTTGGTCAGAATTAGATTAATTTATTTATATAAGGAGGATTTGTGGGAGTTGGAGGGTCACTTGAGATCAATTTAACACTTTGTTTGACTGAAGGTTTTCCAAAGCCGATAGAAAAATGTCTAATGCTAGCCAGAATAATGTCTAATGCTAGCCAGAATAGAGGGAACAAATGACATAGAGTATTGAACGGGTTAATGTGGGTGTAAACTAAAGTCTGACACCAAGTCAAAAACATAACATAACTCTTTTCTAGATCACTTGCATCACATAAAAGACACAGACAAACACAATTATAAACATACACATAAAGTGAGAAATCCAGCATCATATTTGCAGAAACGACATAGAGAGAGAGAAAGAGAGACTATCGTAACCAAATTGAAAAGGTAAGATGGCCAAGAACAAAATATAGATAAAGCCAAATAATAGTGAAATGATGATGAAAGTACTGCTTTAAAATAGTCAGTGCCAAGTCAGACAATATAATATACGTATGAGAGAAAGGGAAGAAAATATCCTGTAAAGGAGAGAGAATGTGTGAGATAAAAAGGTAGAAAATACGAATTGGAAACACTAAAGGAATACGAGAGAATTCTAAATAATTGTATTTGTGGAGAGAGAGAGAGAGAGAGAGAGAGAGCGAGAGCGAGCGAGCGAGAGCGAGAGAGAGCGAGAGAGATAGATAATGCAGCACAAAAGGTGAGAGGTATGAGTGCAACATAATGATATAAAGTCTGGGAATACAATAAACTAAGATGATTGGACGGGAACGAAGAACAAGTGCAAGGAGAACTGAATACAAATGAAAAACCTATACATGAAAAAGAAAAAAAAAAATAGGACATAATAAAAGAAACAAGAATAAAATATAGTTATAACAACAAGGGCGGGCAAGAATATTTCAGAAATGTCCTATTCAAAATTATTACCTCCATTACAAAAATATTAGCAAAATTAAGAAACATGGGCATCAATTCGTATTTCTTAAAATTTAACTTAACATAAATATGGCTTGGGAATAAATAAATAAAATGTTATAGAGAGGGAATTGTTGTCAATGAAAATAAACACAGAAAAGAAATATAGGAAAACTAAATTATTCAAATGTTGAAAAGGCATAACAGATGGAATAAAAGCTAGATAGTAGGTAGATAGATAGATAGATAGATAGATATATTGATATATAGATGGATAGACAGAGAGAGAAATAAAAAGAGAGAAAGAGAAGAGTAAATAATGGTAATGATACTATGAAGACACGGAAAATTGCAGAAATATTTAAGTGGCAAGCGTAAGGGTTTTGATCTTAACGTATCGCGATCTCTCTCTCTCTCTCTCTCTCTCTCTCTCTCTCTCTCTCTCTCTCTCTCTCTCTCTCTCTCACCTGTCACCTTGGTAATTACAACCATGACACTTTTTGTTCAACACTAGTACATAATTCACCTACTATGCATGAAATACTTTTAACTGACAATATAAATAAGCAGGTTCAAGTTGTTAATGGTGTTTTTTATTACATGTATAGACGAGTGTGCCCCAATCGTCACAAAAGTAATTCGTAGACCGTTTGCACCATGGATGAGTAATGACATACGACATGGTATTGAAATCAGAAACGAAGCACGGAACAAATTAAAAATATATCGCCATAACATACCACTTCACAATGAGTATAAAAGAGAGGGTGACCACAGGATTGGGCCCATACGGGATTGGGCCCACTTAGGTTAGGTTAGGTTAGGTTCCAATCCTGTGGGCCCAATTATGTATATTCCGTATGGGCCCAATCCCGTATGGGCCCTACAATAACCAATTTACTAATATCACAAGAGGTAATAATAGAGGTAATACCACAGCCACATGGAGACTTATCCGAGATATAGTTCCTAATAAGAGGAGTAAATCTAATGAACTATCTTCTGATGAATTGAAAGTTAATGTTGAATAATTAAATAAATATTTCGCTAGTGTGGGTAAAACTACTTATTATTATTTTCCTTACAACAACCAACCATACTCCTAAAATCGATTAATGAAATTTACAAACACATGTGGCAGTCCGTGGACTCGAACCCAGGATGCTCACACCGAAAATCAACACCTTATACATCGCACCACGAAGACAGTTAAAGGTTGGTGGACACTGTCTACGATTTATGAAAGAACACAGAGTATATTATTCTCCATGGTGAAAATGAGACTAAGTACTATAATATTAACTGTAAAAGATCTAAATGACACTAGCTCTGTTGGGTCAGACAACATCCCATTAAGATTTGTTAAAGATGCACTGAATATAGTAGCACCTTATTTAATGTGTATAGTTAATACCTTCATAGTCACTGGTGTGTTCCCTACTGCCTGGAAGCATGCAATAGTGGTGCCCGTCTATACTAGTGGAGACGTGGACAATGTTACCAATAGTGGTGCCCGTCTATACTAGTGGAGACGTGGACAATGTTACCAATAGTGGTGCCCGTCTATACTAGTGGACGTGGACAATGTTACCAATAGTGGTGCCCGTCTATACTAGTGGAGACGTGGACAATGTTACCAATAGTGGTGCCCGTCTATACTAGTGGAGACGTGGACAATGTTACCAATAGTGGTGCCCGTCTATACTAGTGGAGACGTGGACAATGTTACCATAGTGGTGCCCGTCTATACTAGTGGAGACGTGGACAATGTTACCAATAGTGGTGCCCGTCTATACTAGTGGAGACGTGGACAATGTTACCAATAGTGGTGCCCGTCTATACTAGTGGAGACGTGGACAATGTTACCAATAGTGGTGCCCGTCTATACTAGTGAGACGTGGACAATGTTACCAATAGTGGTGCCCGTCTATACTCGTGCAGACGTGGACAATGTTACCAATAGTGGTAGTCTATACTAGTGGAGACGTGGACAATGTTAGCAATAGTGGTGCCCGTCTATACTAGTGGAGACGTGGACAATGTTACCAATAGTGGTGCCCGTCAATACTAGTGGAGACGTGGACAATGTTAGCAATAGTGGTGCCCGTCTATACTAGTGGAAACGTGGACAATGTTACCAATAGTGGTGCCCGTCTATACTAGTGGAGACGTGGACAATGTTAGCAATTTTCGACCAATTTCAGTTTTCCGTAATTTCCAAATTACTGGAAACAATAATTGTCAATAATTATCAAACAGTCAGCATGGCTTTAGGCCTAGATTGTTCACTGATACTGCTCTCACTGTCCTTAGGATGACATAATTATACAATAGTATGGACCATAAGAAAACATTTCTGCTTACTCCATGCGACCTATTAACCCGTGGAGCCCCGGCTAGTTTTGTAATGTTTGCGCACCAGAACCCGGCCGGTTTTCAAAAAATGGTTTTATTCCAGAAACAATAGCGAATGGGTTAGGAATGAAGGAAAAACCACGAAAAACCGCTCAAAAAGCTTAAAAAATGGTCCTACAGAGCCCCCGAAAACGGATTTTATAAGAGTAAAAAATTGAAGGCAATTATCCCAAAAAAACAGGTTATTGCGCGCTCGCGCACACGCACGTGGACTTTGAGAGTTTTCAACCATCGGCACGGTTGCGTGGGATGCGTACACAGTTCCCATACAAATCTGAGCCCTCTTGAGTGGCTACACCTGAGGTTACGGTCGGCGCAATTAGGGTGACGCGCCAGGCGCGTCTCTGGGGCTGTGCGTTACATACATCGCCGACGCGTCAGGCGCGTCGCTGGGGCTGTACGGGTTAAAAGCCTTTGATAGTGACAACAGCAACATTCTTCTAAGTAAGTGTCTCAAGCTCAAAATTGATCCATTCTGGTTTGACAGTTAATTTAGTAATATAACTCAGTCTGTCCGTATAAACAATTATACTTCTAATACAGAGGACGTTACATATGGAGTCCCTCAAGGTTCAATCCTGGGCCCAATTTTATTTAATAGTTTTGTTAATGACTTATATGAAAGCTTTGAGAACGGTCTATTAGTCCAGTATGCTGATGATACTCAGTTGCTGTGTACCGATAATATACACGAAGTTGCTAGTATCATTCGCAATACCGAAACAGCATTACTGAGAGTCAATAAGTATTTTCTAAGCAATGGTCTAATGCTAAACTCCAGTAAAACTCAATGCATTCTCATTGGTAACATACAACTTTTGTCATACATCCTGCCTAATGTAGTTATCAATATTGATGGGGATACTATAACTCCAAGTAATTATGTAAACAATTTAGGCGTGTACATTGATCAATTTATGCTTTTCGACAAAATACTAATAAATTGTCTAAACAGTTGTTGATACACTAATGTATGTTAATCAAATAAGTGCCAGTCTTAATAAACCTTCTCGAATAATCGTTGTGCAATCCCTAGTACTGAGTAGAATAAACTACTGTATCCGGGTTTGGGCAACAACAAATGTAACAATAACTAGCGGTGTACACAAATTACAAAATGTTGCAGCCAAAGTAGCCATAGGTGGTGCAAACAAGTACGGTCACGTAACACCGATAATTAAAGAACTTGGGTGGTTAAGACTCAGAGAAAATCATAGGCTGGACACATGTTTTTAAGGTGCTAAACGGTTTCTATCCAACATGGTTTAAGATATTTCCTACTGTTAGTGACATAACAAATAGTAAAAACAGACAACAAAATTGTCTATGTATAGTCGTCAGGATTAATTCGTTTCAGTTCCTTGGACTAAGGCGTTAGTAGCACTGCACGGTGGAGAGGTATCCCCTCCACCTCCTCTCCTTGTTGTTCCCATACCCCCACCAAAACCCTCCCATTTTCTTTCCGACCCCAGAACTACACCTTCCCTCCCTTCTCTCGCTCTCACCCAGCTAGGGGCTACTTCTGGACCTCACCAATTGCATGTATTCCGAACACCTAATGAAGGAATGCAATGTATTATAGGCAGAATCAAGTATTAGCTTTACTAAATTTGAAAGAAAAAGATAGAGAGAGAGAGAGAGAGAGAGAGTGGAGGGGTGTTCGCCGAAAACCTTAAATATAATTCGAGTGATTCATACCGATACATTTACCATTGACCCCTGAAAGGTTCATACCGATGTACTAATGGTTTAGTACTGTATCATACTCGGTTCCATGTCAAAGGAGTACAAAGGAGTACAAAGGAAATCAAGCAACAACAGATCTAGTGACCCTTCTAGGCTGCTTGTCCTCCAAAACACTGAGGATCAAGTGTCCAAACAGTGGTTTAGAGTTGGTAAGGGAACATTGGAAAGGGAACTACTGCCCTGCCACTAACGTGGCAGGACTAGGAAGCTAGTAGGGGACATATGGGTTAGTAACTGAGGGGAGGATAAAATAAAGTTATTCATTTACAAACGCAGTCAGTCGCGGGTTTGATGCGAGATATTTGTCTATGCGGAATTTAAATGAATCAACGGTGCTGCAGTCTATAACGTCTCGGGGAAGCCCATTCCACAAGTTGACAACTCGATTGAAGAAGAAATTCTTAGATTCGTGTGAGTTAAAAGATTTACCAATAATTTTGCAACCGTTTCCCCGCGTGAAATTAGGTTGGTCGATAGTGAAGTACTTACTACAGTTCATATTGTCGATGCCTTTGATGATTTTGAACACTTGAATTAAGTCACCTCTTAATCTGCACTGGGTTAAAGGAAATAGATTTAATTCTCTAAGACGCTCTTCGTATGGTTTGTTCTTTAGGCTAGGTATCATTTTGGTAACTCTACGTTGAACTCGTTCTAGCTTGTTTATGTCTTTTTGGTAATCAGGGCACCAGCATTGAACGCAGTATTCCAGAAGAGGGCGGACTAAGGAATTGTAAAGGGTTAGGATTACGTCTTTGGATTTATGCTCAAATGATCTGCCAATAAAGCCAATTATTTTGTTTGCCTTCTTAACAACTTCTGAACATTGTTGACTCGGTTTTAGGTTACTCGATATTGTTACTCGCAGATCGGTTTCTCTGTTTACATTCTTAGGCTGAGTGCCATTCATCGAATAGTTTGCTTTCTCATTTAGGTATCCGATATGTAGTACTTTACATTTATCCGCATTGAAACTCATTTGCCAAATTTGGGCCCAATGTGACAATTTATCTAGATTGTGTTGCATATCGTCAACTTGATCTTTTGAGAGTACGCTATTTGCAATTTTTGTATCGTCAGCAAATTTTGAGATTGTACAGGTGAGACCCTCATCTATGTCGTTGATGTAAATTAGAAAGAGAATTGGTCCTAGAACCGATCCCTGGGGTACCCCGCTACTTACATTGGTCCATTTAGATGCCTTACCGTTTATGACTACTCTTTGTTTTCTGTCGCTGAGCCAATTTTCTATCCATTTCAACACACCGTCTTGTATTCCATGCGCTTTTAGTTTTAGCAGTAAACGTTTGTGGGGAACTTTGTCAAAGGCCTTTTGAAAATCAAGGTATATAATATCTACAGCTTTACTCTCATCGTAGAGGTTGAGGATATCGTGGAAGAAGTCTAAGAGGTTTGTTAAACAGGAACGTTTTTTACGAAAGCCGCGTTGAGTATCTTTAAGTATGTTATTTTCCTCTAAGTGATTTACGAGTCTGTCTCTTATGACCGTTTCTAGCATTTTACATACATCTGAGGTTAAGCTAATTGGACGATAGTTACTGGGTAGGGATTTGCTGCCTTTTTTGAATATCGGTGTTACGTTGGCTAGCTTCCACTGATCAGGCATAGTTCCAGACTGCAAGGATTTATTGAATAGTAATGTCAGTGGTTTGGAGAGCTCATCCTTAGCTTCCTTTAGAACTCTAGGCGAGATTGTATCAGGTCCAGGCGTTTTATTTACCTTGAGTTTATCTAAACAATTCAATACTTCTCTCTCTGTAACGGTGATATTGCTTAGAACATCTGAATTATCAATCTGAATCGGCGAAGGTGTAGGGATATCACTGAGGTCTTCTGTTGTAAAAACTGATGCAAAGAAGGTATTGAGGGCATTACTCATTTGTACTTCGTCTTTGGTGTATTCTCCATTATCATCGACTAATGGTCCAACAGTTGAAGTAACTACTTTTTTCTTTCTGATATAACTATAGAATTCTTTCGGGTTTGTTTTACTTTGATTCGCAATATGTAACTCTAGGGTCTTTTTACTTTGCTTAATTAACTTTTTGGCTTTGCGTCGTAGCTCTACATATTTCACCCGTTCTTCGTCATTTTGTGAGGATTTTAATCTATCATTAGCAAATGTTTTAGCAAGCAGGCAGTTTGAAATATCTTTATTCCACCATTTGGGCTTATTATTATGGCCTGGACGCCGTATTTTCGTATTTTCGATGGTATGCAGTCTTGCACTACTTTTAGGTAAGTGGTTTCGAATAACTTCCAAGATGTATTTATGTCGTTATTGTTAATTAAAAAGCTTCAGTCAGTTTCTTTAAACATAGCTCTAAGTTTATGAAAGTTTGCTTTCTTGAAATTAGGGACTTTTTCGATGCTACCATTTGGTTCGTTACTAGTAAAGTTTAAAGTGAAAGTTATCGTACGATGGTCGCTGTTACTGAATTCATCACCAACATTCAAATTCTCTATTAATTCTTCTCTTGTTGCAAGTACAATGTCAAGAACGTTATTACCACGGGTCGGTGTTCAAACAAATTGATAAAGCGAACTCTCTTGCAAGTTCGTATACAAGTCATGTCCGGAGTGTGAAGTAAGAGTATCGCCCCACTTGGTCACAGGTAAATTGAAGTCGCCAAAAAATACGGTATCTTGTGAGTTACTTACATCTTCAATTTGTTCATAAATTTCTCGGTCAGTTTGCACTGATTGAGCTGGAGGTCTGTATATTAATGCAAGTATTATTTTTGTACCTTTATTATTATTTATTAGCACAAAAGATGTGTCGACGTTCACAATTTGAGGTTTTGACAAGAGGGTCGGGTTAAGACTTTCTTTGATATAACATAAAACGCCACCTCCATTTTTATTTATTCGGCTTTTCTCAAACATTACATAACCGGGAAGTGAATACTCTGCTAAAAAGTCTCTATCTACTGTATTGAGCCAAGATTCTGTTATACCAATCACATCATAATTTTCAGTAAACACTAGTTCCTCTAAATCTGAAAATTGATTGCGTATGCTACGAGCGTTTGCATAGAAAACCTTTAAAGTTGCGGTTTTAGAACTCACAAAACGTTCTTTAATAAATGTTTTGGTTCTGATCGGATCTACATTTACATTCATGGCTGACATCGGTCCTCGGTCGTTATCCCTGGCGGTTTTGAATTGGGGTCGTGTTGGTGGAGCTTTATCCAAATTCGCGGTTCTTGACAGATTAGCATTTAATTCCTTCGCAGGTTGCCGCCCTCGCTGTCTTCGGTCCTCCTTCCTGGTTGTCCTGTGCTGAGTCGATTTCTTCTACGAAAATCCTTCACCGCATCGTTGAGAAGACGCCCAAAACGTGCTGCTCCCACCTGGTTCAGATGAACTCCATCGTCCGAAAACAAATAGTCATCGTAGTAGAAATTGTCCCAGGTGTCGACGAATCCCACGTTTTCCTTCCTGCAGAGGTTTGCTAGACAACGATTTGTGCTGCTGGCTATGTTGTAAAATCGGCTCTCTACACCAAGCCGGGGGACGATTCCTGAGACGATGATCCTTGATGACTTCTCATTAAACGACTTGATCAGCTGCTGGTACTTTAAAAGCAAATCTTCCGACCGGGTTCGCTGTACATCGTTGGATCCAACGTGGATGACGTACATTGTATTAGCAGGGGCCAGCTTAGATACTTATTGTCATCTCAACCTGAGAGCTACTGGTTGAAATGGTTTACTGGTTGAGTTGACCGGTCACCATCATACTCTAATATAGCTGCCAAACTAACCCACGTGAAGTTGTATTTCATTTGCATCGTTGTAATGGCTCAGTCTGGGCTACGTAACAAGCTTGAGACAACGAGGACCGTCTGTGTCAATTCCACCGTGAGTCTCTCCCATCAATAAACACACAAAGTAAACCATTCAAGTATTTTGAATTATTTCTTTTTATACAATTACTATATACTAATATCACTACTTATTAGCAACGTATACAAGAACAACACATTTGTTTAATCATATTCACCACAAATTTCTCTGGTTCCAGACAGTTCAGGACTCATTAAGTGTAAACAGCCAATTTGCCAATAAATGCTATGAATTATTGCCGATAATGTGCCCAGTGAGTCGGCCATGTGACTTCATTACGCTAACTCAACACTCATCCTCTTAACGGAGCTATCTGCCCAATCATTAGGCCATATTGTTTTCCTAATTGGCCATAATGTAAAACTACTGTATATAAACGGTACACGAACTACCCTCGGGCAAGGTTTTCGAAAAGAGGCTCCAGGCTTGAAAATAATACTTGACATAATCAGGCTTAATAATCCTGAAGGGTTGATAACCAATATATATGCCCTATTTTAATTAACTACCCCTCGGGTACTATTACGCTCATCTATCCATTGGGGAGGGTCTTATATTAAAGTTCCCATGTCCTCAACACTTACGCCCACCCATACATTAGGGAAGGACTTATTTATTTTGTCACCTTACCCTTAACACCTTGCCATAAGACTACTCTATTTGATCAGGTATCTTGTTTTGTAACCAAGTTAATGGGGGGCGTGCACTATGGCTATGTAGCAATATGGGCTGAAACATAGCAAATTGCTTTTAATACTCCCTGAGTAATGGCAAGAGGTAGGGTATCTACTCCACATAATACTATTGAAAGCTTCACGCCTATTCAATCTTATTATCTTGAGATAACTTTCAAGAAATTTTAATTCACACCTGTTAAGAATAATCACTTAATAACTATATAACGCCCATTTATTATATCCCAGATTAACTACAAGAGTTATAATATTGAACTGATCCATAATTCTTCTACTACAATACCACTCTGTATAACAGTTTCGGGTATAACCAAATAATCTCATTATACCTTATATATAATTATACAAGTGTGTATTTCTACCCCTCATATCTGGTATATCCATATCATTATACAGTTAACCCTACTAGTAACGGTAGTAATTAGCAGCTTCAGGTTAGGCTTTCTTTAGTTCATATGTTTATTGTGCAGGAGATGGTGGTCGAGAGATGTGTGAATTACTTAATTCCTTCATTAGGTGTTCAGAATAAATTTAGTCGACGAGGTCCCAGAAGTAGCTCCTAGCTGGGTGAGAGCGAGAGAAGGGAGGGTGGGTGTAGTTCTGGGTTAGGAGAGAAAATGGGAGGGTTTAGGTGGGGGTATGGGAACAACAAGGAGAGGAGGTGGAGGGGATACCTCTCCACCGTGCACTGCTACTAACAGGGAAAATTAAACTAATTATTCCTGACGACTGTACCTAGAACTAGAACAGATGATGGAGCTAGATGTATGAATGTCATAGGACCAAAGATGTGGAACAACCTGTCTTCTAACATTACAATTGCTTGTATTCTATCTGATTATAAAGGTAAACTTATAAGCCTCCTTTTAAGCAACACATCTATAACATAAGCTACTGTTATTTTAGTACTTGACAGAACTGCATTGGTTTGTGTATGCTATGTATCTTACCCTTGACTTTGTAATATTGTATGTTAACAGATACATATTTGAATTGGAGCTGTTAAGAATAACAACTTACTAGTGGAAATACAATTATTTTAATTTTAATTCTAACTCTCTCTCTCTCTCTCGCTCTCTCTCTCTTTATGTATATATATATATTTTATTTTTTATTTGTTTTCCTTTATATGTGAGTGAGGGAGACAAAAGCCAGAATTGCATGTATTGAGTGCCTCCCCCAGAGTTGAAAGAGTGACAGGGCCAAAATCAAGGGATGTTCGAGTCAAAATGCCTGGTCACACGGAATTTGATACAATTTAAGTCATAGGAAAAGGGAAAGACTGATTCTGGGAGAAAGTTCCATAGCTCAGCAGTTGAATAAAAGAAATCCTTTTTTTTTTTTTTTTTTTTTTTTTTTTTTTTTTTTTTTAAAAGAGACAATGAACGGAGGAAGGAAAAACACAGATAAAACAAAAAGGTCCATGTGCCTAAAGGCATCCTCCATTCATAAAATGTTTGTAACAACTGGATTTAAACATTTGTAGATTGTAAGTTTGTGGAAAGCAATTCGAGGGAAGTGAACTCCAAAGAGTAGTAGCTCTGGGGATAAATGAATTCTGATAAGCAGAAGTTCTGCATTGTGGAGGAGAAAGTGTAAATTCATGGGCGCTCTCAGCTGCCCTAGTTCTACGGGGAAAGATGTGGAGAGGCGGCACAATTGAAGCAAGTTCCTCGGAACAATTGCTGTGAAAATATCTGTAGAATAATGCAAGGGATGCAACGTTTCTTCGTATGGATAATGTAGGAAGGTCCTGTGTGATTGCAGGGTTATTGATTAGTCTAATAGCTTTATTTTGAATTTTGTCCAACTGCCTCAATGCAACCACTCCACTTCCACCCCATAGGGGTGAACAGTAATCCATCTGAGAACGCACATGACTTTTATATATCACGGCCAACTGCTCGTCAGTGAAGAATTCTCGAACTTTGTACAGGAGTCCCAGTTTTTTAGAGGCATTCTTAGCAACGCTTCTAACATATTGTGTCCAGCTCAAGTTAGTAGTTAATGTTACACCGAGAATGTCAATACTAGGGGAAGTGGGAATATTTACATCATTAAAAAATATATGGGAGTCAGTGAGATTTTGTCGGTTAGAAAATTGAATGTATTTGGTTTTCTGTGCATTAAAGGAAACTAGATTCTTTTGTCCCCATCCATTAATTCCAGAAAGGTCCTGGTTCAGAGAAATTGCAGTGTTTATTTTTGAATTTATAAGATCGGGTTGGGTGAAAGAATTGGTAAATGTGAAGGAACTGTGGAGTGTTGAGTCATCTGCGTAGGAATGTATTGGATTATGAGTGGTAGATATGAGATCATTGATATGAATGAGGAACAGAATTGGGGCCAAGACTGATCCCGGGGGAACACCAGCATTTATTGAGTGAAATTGAGAATAAAGGCCATCTACCATTACACATATTTTTTTTGTTATGAAGATAAGAAGAAATTAGTGGAACTAATGATGCAAGGCCGTAGTGTGACATCTTCGACAATAAGGATTGATGCCAGACTCTATCAAATGCCTTTGATATATCCAGTGCTATTGTATGTGTTTCACCATGTTGGTCTGTAGCTTGGTTGATTTGATGCGTAAGAAGGCAAAGCATGTCTGCAGTTGATCGACATGTCTAAAACCATATTGCCTATCACTGATTAATTTATTATTTTCAAGATGCTTAATTATTATCAATTAATTAAAATCAAGGGATGTTCGAGTCAAAATGCCTGGACACACGGAATTTGATACAATTTAAGTCATAGGAAAAGGGAAAGACTGATTCTGGGAGAAAGTTCCAGAGCTCAGCAGTTGCATAGAAGAAATACTGAGAATAACGTTTAACTCATGGGTTGGAGAGTTGCACAGAGTAGGGGTGGGATTGTGTTGTGAGACGGGTACTACGTACCCTACATAGAGGAGGTGGTATACACTCAGAAAGCTCTGAGGAACACTGATTTTGTAGTAACAATAGAAAAGAATAGAGAGATGCAACATTGCGGCGAAGAGAGAGATATTGCAGAGAGATGATGAGTGGACGGGAGTTAATGATACGAAAGGCTTTCCTTTCTACTTTGTCTAGGAGTGCAGTGTGAGAGGATCCTCCCTATACATGTGAACAATATTTTAATAAAAGAATGCACTGTGCCCCTGTACTGACCAAGAAGCTGTGCAGGGGTAAAGAACCCCTTGAGGCGGTTCAGCAGAACCAGCTTCTGGGAGGCTGCCTTAGCAAGACTGGTAATATGGTCCTAAGTGAGAGCCTAAGAAAAAGAGACACCAAGCATATTGGGAGAAGATTATAAATTCATATATGCAGTATATATATATATATATATATATATATAATGAAAAACTTGCAAAATAAAGAAACCAAAACATGAACGGCACAATACATGGCAACGGAACTTATCTAAATAACTGTGGAAATGATGTACATTTTTTGTTTTGTTTAATTAAAACAAAGCTCAAAAACACAGACGCATAAGCAAAATCACACACAATCATGTAATAGTAGACACACACACACACACACACACACACACACACACTCGGCCGCCTGATACCGTGAGGTGAAGACGTGCTCCAAGGCGCTCTCGTAGCCGCCCGGGTCGGATTTGTGACCTTTCACCTTTCACCTTCACCACAGTTCATCCTCGACTCCATCACCGTATCTGTACCTCAAGTGAACAATCTATTTATGATAAGTGCAATTGTAATTTACAGTGTCA
The DNA here is from genome assembly GCA_032716605.1 of Paralithodes platypus. NCBI lineage: Eukaryota > Metazoa > Arthropoda > Malacostraca > Decapoda > Lithodidae > Paralithodes > Paralithodes platypus. Next base: position 14,247,957 of record CM064508.1, read on the forward strand.
TTGTGTATTACCAAACGAACTAGACATGAAACAGGAAACAGAGCATAATCAACCATGTCGCCTTGCTACTCTGCCTCCTCCTTAATTCGTCTTAAAAAGGGGGCTGGATACCCACCTTCAGACACTATAGTGCGTTTAAAAGAATTGAACATTTTTCACAATCGTGGCCGGAGAGGAGGTAGGAATGTCCCCAAGCGAATTCCTATCATAAAAACACACAAAAAAGTACCTAAAAAAGTGACAGTAGAGAAACCATACGCACATTTTGAGGTTCCCCGTATTTGGTATAACCTCCCATCGCTGCTACTGTCCAATGTCACCTCTTTGTGTAATAAACTCGATGAACTTATTGTGACAGTTAAACAAATTAGTGCTGATATTGTAGCAGTTACTGAAGCATGGCAAATCACCCCAGAAATATGCGTGATACAAGACTATGACCTCTTTCACCAACTTCGGACAGAGAGGAGGGGGGGAGGAGTAGCTATTTTCGCCCGGAAACAGCTGTGTGCATCTCGCCTGGATATTGAGGTCCCGGAGGGAATCGAAGCACTCTGGGTGAGAGTTAATCCCCCCTCCCACCCTCGTCACACTGCCTCCATTATCTACTGTGTGATCTACCACCCACCACGCTCACCCACCGGCCCCGCACTAATCAACCACATCATCGATACATGTGATGATCTCAAACTCCAATTTCCATCATCCAAGTTGGTGGTTTGTGGGGATTTCAATGAACTAGACACCTGTGAGATTCAAGAACAGCTGCATCTTTCACAAATTGTTGACTTCCCCACCCACAACCACAACACTCTTGACCTTATTTTGACAGACATGGATGAGCAGTACCTCCCACCTGAACCTTTACCTCCTGTGGGACGCAGCACTCATCTCTCTGTGTTCTGGTCACCTGCCCCTACCACCTCCCATCAACAGACCCCCGTCATCCGGACCTACCGACCAACGCCAGACTCTGCAATGCGGGGGTTCGGGTAGTGGTTGGTTCATTACCCGTGGACGGAGGTTCTCACTGAAGAAGATGTTAATGCCAAATGGGACAACTTTGTATCTACCACCACCGAAGCCTACCACCACTTCTTCCCCACCAAGAGGACCAAAATGCACCCCTCTGACGTTCCATGGATTACTCCTCGGATCAAGAGACTGATGCAGAATCGGAATAAGGCCTTCTACACGGACAACAATCGCTACAAGGACCTACGCAACATTGTGATAAGGGAAATCCGTTGGGCGAAGAAGTCCTACTGCCCTACAAAGATTCATCATTTAAAACAAACCAATATCAGTCAGTGGTACTCTAAAATTAGGAATCTTTGTGGCTTAAGTAGTGGGACTCCTTCGATCCCCTGTGTTTCCCATGTCCCTCGTGTAGATGCACCTGAACTGATAAATAATCAGTTCTTTACCATCTGCCAAACCCTCCCCAAACTAGACCGCACCAACCTCCCTGCCTTCCTCCCATCCCCTTCCCCCCCAGTAACTGTTCAAGAATTTGAAGTGGCCAAAAAGCTTTCCAGTTTCAAATAAAAAAGATCAACAACCCCAGTAGACCTACCCATGAAAATATACAAAGAATTTTCGGTGGAATTTGCCACCCCCCTTTGCTCGATAATTAATGCCTCCTGAAGGCAAAGTAAATGCCCTGCAGACTGGAAAACTTCATACGTCACTCCAATCCCCAAAACCCCCTCCCCACATTCTCTTAATGAACTCAGACCAATTGCCATTACGCCCATCCCTAGTCTAATCTGTGAGGACTTTGTATTCACCTGGGCTTACTCACAAATCCGTCACTTGATAGATCCCCAACAGTTTGGCAACGTAAAAACCTCCTCCACCACTCACTGTCTTATTAGCTTCCTAGATTATATTTACACAAATCTTGAGAAGAGAAAGACTTCCCTCGCCCTTGCCTTTATTGACTTCAGGAAAGCATTTGACCTTGTTGACCACACCATCATCATCAACAAAGCCATAAAGTTGGGGCTACATCCTACCCTGGTTGCGTGGTTGACCGACTTCCTTAGTGACAGACGACAAGCAGTGCGATACCAAGGCTTCATCTCCACCTTCCTAGACATCACATGTGGAGTCCCACAGGGCACAAAGATGGGGCCTCTATTGTTCCTCATCTTGATTAATGATGCCCTAAAGGACACCCCATTCCACTGGAAGTATGTGGACGACTCGACAGTCGGCATTACTGTCGATAACACCTCCCCTAACTATGACCCCCTACAAGACATCCTCGACCGTCTTCAAGCCTGGACCACAGACAATCATGTGACTATCAATCATGACAAGACAGTGGTCATGCACATCAACACTTCCGTTACCGACCTTCCTCCACCCACTGTCACAATTGGTCCTCATCCCCTTCAGCTTGTTGAGTCCACCAAACTCCTCGGAATCACTGTGGACAACAAACTGAACTGGAAGAAACATGTAACTACCACAGTCAGGACCGCCACTTACAAGTTATTTATGCTAAGGCGGTTGAGATCCCTGGGGGCGCCGGAGAATGAGCTGAAGAGTATATATAACACCTTCATACTCCCTAAGCTCACCTACGCCTCTCCCGCCTGGTCCTCCTCTCTAACCCTAACACAACAACGTCAACTGGAGAGAGTTCAGAGGGTGGCACATATCCAGGGTACGAGGAAGCTCTCACCACCCTTAGCATACCTGCACTTTCAACCCACCACTACAACACACTCAAACAGTTTGCATCTAAGCTGCTTGTTCACCCACGACACAGAAACTTACTTCCACCAGACGCCCCTAGACCTACACGTGCAGCTCGTCATTTCAACACACTCCAACCAATAAGAGCAAGAACTGACAGATATAAAAATAGTCCTATCCCAACCATTGTTAATATTATTAATAATGTGTAATAACGGTCTGTCACACCATATATACGCGGCCCACCTTTAATAATATATGCATAAGTGTGTGTGCGTGTGTGTATTAGAATATAATTATGTATGTATTTGCTTGAGTTTGTTTATGTATATGTGTATATATGTATCTATGTATGTGCAGTATATGTGTATGTATGTGCGCACGTACGTGTATATACGTATGTTCTGTATATGAGTAAGTAAATAAATGTGTATATGTACTGTATATCACTTACTCTCATGGTTATTTTATGATAATTTGTATTCTGCACATGCATCATTATTGTATTTATTTATTTTGTTTGTAAACTAAGCTTACCATCCTCATATCTGTACATCTCATGTTCATCCACTAAATTGTAAAATGTGTATTTTCAGCTCATGAGGCTGCCATTCTTTAATAAACCGTTTATTATTATTATTATTATTATTACACACACACTAACAAACGACGACATCCACACACACTTACATGTTTACTAAAAATATATACACAAACACCTACACGAATATATACACAAACACCTACACGAATATATACACAAACACCTACACGAATATTATAATACACTTACAATATTCATTGACTTTTACACACACATAGAAATGCACGTGAGAACACACACACACACACACACGCACATTTGGGCAAGTCTCCTAACGGTGTAGCCTCTGTTGACCTAGCAGTATAAATAGGAACCTGGTATAAGTGGACGAAGTTGTAACGTCCCATCCGGGGTTTGGTGATCGGTTACAAGGTGAGCTGGGTATCGTACTGGTCAACCTAAGCTACTGGTCAACTTAAGCCTTCGGGTGAGACTGGTACCGTAGTGAGAATGGTACCGTACAGATTAACTCTAAGCCTTCGTTTCCAGATGTCGCCAATTGGCTAAAATACAGACTACACACACATCCACAGCCATTCCAACGATACATAAACTCTTAACATGCATTTCACGCAATACATTCCCAGTTAAGGAGGCGCGATAAAAATGAGCTTTGCTCACATTGCGCGGATTCCCCTTGACGAACAAGCAAGTGAACACATACATACATACTACATACACTGAGATAGCAGTAACACATTAAGAAATTTGAGTAAAATACTGAACTAAGTGCCACAACTGGGGCAATGACCTCCCTGTCTCTCCCTCTAACTTACACACACACACACACACACACACACACACACACACACACACACACACACACACACACTATAACACGGTAGACATAAATACAGTATGTACAAATAATTGATGTAAACCAATTCTTATGGCTGTTTCACAAAGACAAATATCATGTAGGCTAAGCTTTCAATGGCAGGAAGATAGAGGCAAAACTAAGCAAATCCAAACAGTAAAATAATGTTCAAACCTCTATTGAACATTACAACATTATGGTTATGGTTGTGTTGGTCCCGCTGCTTGATATGTTGATGTTACCCAAATATTGCATATAGCCTTTACTAGACCCTGTTCCAAATATGTAGGCCATAACTTTTGACCACTAACCTCCATTACCCATACACGACTTGAGTAATAGAGCTAATATCCCTACCATTGGGAAGAGTCGGCCAAGGAATAGGTGTGGACATTTATAGCTTATTTGCACTAGCCCTTTTTGAGTTACTAAGGTTAGGGGTTACGATTGCTGGTTTCCCTATTTGGAACAAGGTATAGTAACTGGAATGCCTTTGATTGTTATATTAACATATACAGTCAATAACAATACAATGTAATACAATGTAATAATTAGCATGAAATCTTCCTTGCATCCATAATCAAAGGATCTACCGAGTCGCCGTACTGAAAAGTACCGTAGTGTACCGGTAATGTATCCTAACCACATTCAGCATAATCACAACCTAATACACCTAGTCTAATATCTTACTAGCTTAGCTTTAACCTAACCATAATTTAAACCATATATAAACCTTAAGCTAACCTTAGGATAGCTTTAACATATCTTTAACCAAATCCTAACCTTAAACTAATTTTAACCTATTATAACAGAATATACGTAGGCGCCGTAGTAAAGGTATATCCCTCAATACCTTCACCTGACCTTCCCCTAACATACTTAACATTATTTATTAAACGACTCGAGTGTAGGTGTACTAATTTTTGGTAAAATGGCATCTTAAGTTTGCATAATATTTCAGACAATGTTGTGAAGAAACAACAAACTCATTTACACGATGCACTCAAGATCACCGACCTTAATACTCTGAGATGCCGGGTAAGATATTCTGAGACACGCTGAGTAGGTGGAATTTGTTTGCAGTGAAAGCTGTTTATGCATAATATGAGAACTCTGCGAAAGTGTGGGTGGGGAAAACTAGGTTAATAGGGAAAAAATTAGGCTTACACGTTCAAATTAAAGGTAATATCGAGAACAGCAAATGTGAGTTAATACAAATGTGGCTGGAGAAGTCTAGGTTATTTACGAAGAGGATTATATTTACATTTGAAAGAATTATAGTTCTGTCAGACAATGCTTTATGAGGGCCTTAAAAAGCATGGTTAATGGTATCTATGTTAAATAGAGGGCATTGCTCTGTTTACATGTACAGTACATGAGAACAAATTATATAATATGGTTGTATTGAAAGGAATTAGAATCTTTCGCAAAGCATCACTTCAGTGGATACATTATTAAAAGATCATCAAATGATACTATAGGAGGCTTGGGTAAACCAAATTGAAATATAAAGATATGTAAATATTTGAAAGCTGAACAAAATAGAATGGTGATAACAGTTAGGCGATAACTAGTAGGAGTGACCTCAAGGTATGAATATATTTAAGCTCTGTCAATTACCTCTCTGACTCCCATTGGTCCTCCTAAGTTATCCATAATAATCTACAGTAGTGTTAACCCTTTTACGTTCTTGACGCAATTTTGTGCGTATTAGGGATATTTTAAAGCCTTTGTTACCATCAGGGGTATTTAGAAACCTTTAGTTTAATTACTTTAACCTCTGCAGTTGTCTTTGAGTTGGCTGTGGGCTGAAAACTAATTTTGGAGAGGTAATTATAAGAGTGAGATAACTCTATTTCTTATTGCTAATCTGGCAACCTCTGCGTCATATGGTCGTGAGAGGGTTAAGCAGAATACATGACAATAACACTATTGAACGGAAAGGCTTGAACGAGCTTTAGTATCCATGTATAATATGTATTAGTTGCAAACATTCATCCATGTATAATATGTATTAGTTGCAAACATTCATCCATGTATAATATGTATTAGTTGCAAACATTCATCCATGTATAATATGTATTAGTTGCAAACATTCATCCATGTATAATATGTATTAGTTGCAAACATTCATCCATGTATAATATGTATTAGTTGCAAACATTCATCCATGTATAATATGTATTAGTTGCAAACATTCATCCATGTATAATATGTATTAGTTGCAAACATTCATCCATGTATAATATGTATTAGTTGCAAACATTCATCCATGTATAATATGTATTAGTTGCAAACATTCATCCATGTATAATATGTATTAGTTGCAAACATTCATCAACATTTAAGCAGACAGTCATACTACATAATTCCCATAGCCAGAACGAATGTATTGAAGATAACTTTTAGGCACACAGGAGTTTTAATATGGAAAGTATAATGGATCAAATAAATTTAGACTGTAGTTTTAAAATATTCAAAAAGAGAATAAGGGAATATTTATTGAATATGGAGATAGATAATTTGTAAGAACATGTCATTTTGGTGAAATCGTATATGACGGTATTAAGGGTTCGTTTCTCTTGCATTAGTCCGTTTGTTACTGACCAAATATATTAGAATACTTAATTGTTAGGGAACTTATATGCCGGATGGCATCAGTCCCCATTGTCTCAAAGTGAATAGTGTTTATATGTATATGTGAAAATGTAACATGATGTACTTTGTAACAATACACTTTTTGAATTGAATTGAATTGAATTGTTCTCTATATACCAATATTTATGTTACCTCCACAATAACCACATTTAGGATTTGTTTTTTCTCCACTACCCTTTCCACTTCCATGTGCTGATGTGTTGTCCTATTCCAACCAAGCAAAACCAAACTACATTTTGTGCTCGCAATTTCACAGAAGTTTTGTTATGCATGCGTTCTGAATGGAATTTATAAGAGGAATGTGTGTGTGTGTGTGTGCATAGATGGTCACCATTATATAAGAGTGTACAGTTGCCAACATATGAACCTGGTACATGTGATAACGGGTTTAATGTCCTCACAGCTCCATCTATATACAATCTGCTAGACACATGTCAGACACAATTTATTACTAGGTAAGCATTCTTCTTTATACATACATAAATGTTATCGTAATCCTTCCTTCGCTCATGCATGCCATTAAAGTTTCAAACAAATACATGACTATATAAACAGATACATACATATCTCCCTTCAAGGCGAGCGGTCAGCCGTGGCCAATAGACAAATTGGGTTGATCGGTTAAAATAAAGTGACCAGACAATTGTTTTTTTGAATATGTTTTGTTTTCTTCTATATTCTAACTACTCACTCTCGGGCATAGTCTGAGAGCCTGTACATTCAACCGCTAATCATTGAACGGTGAAGCCCGTGAGGTCTTGTCCCAGTCTAGGGGATGAGACATGTGAACAATTTTCAGCTGCAACCAGCACCTGCCATCTTGCTAGGATGCATAGGGTATAGTTTCCAACTCTCATCCCGAAGCAGCCCCATCTCTGAAGCTGCCTCGCTCCAGTGCTTCACTGTCTCAGCTCTTAGACTCGGACACTCACTCTCAGAACGGAATTGAATGGAGTGGTCAAACTGGATAGATTGGTTTAAGTTGGGAGAATGGTGAAATTTATTGAAGTGGTGTGATGGTTTAAGAGAGGAGAATGGCGAAATTGAATAAAGTGGTGTGAGTGGTAGAATGGAGAGATGTCGAGTCAGGGCGAGTCGTTAAATTAAAGAGAACGAGATCATTAAGGAGAGGTATTTAGTTTGTTCCCTAAGTTTTCATCAAGCTTAAAATTACACCCCCTAGACCCCCTTTCAAGATAAATTTGTACATTTTTCGGAAACATTTCCCGGCCGGAGGCCGCTTCCTCTTAAATTATAGGCTCGCTATCGCTCGCCAGGAAAAAATCGACACCTAAATGGCACGAAAGGTCTTAAAATTGACAGAAATGGGGCAAACTGTCTTAACATATCCAAACTACTAGGGCAAACGCCTTAAAATCTCAATAGCAATGGGGCTAAACATGAGGGAGAAAGGGGTCCAGAAAAAAATCTCCCGAGTGGAAATCTCCCCGGAGAGTGGGTCAATCGTGGTGGGTGGGTAATTTAGGCCGAGTGAGTGAATTAGAGTAAGTAGACGAATCATGTTAAGGGGATATGGTATATAATTTGGTCAGTTTATTGATTTAGTTAGTGTTATCATTTTAGTTTCCTCGCTAGACCTACATCAAGCTTTAAACAAATAAAACAAATAAAAAATAAAAAAAATAAAAAATAACCTCTTTCAAGATAAATGTGTACATTTTTTCGGCCGAAATTTGTTTGTTCTGGACACCCTGCTCCCTCATGTCTAGGCCAAATAGTTTTGAATTTTGATGACGTTCGCAACATTCGTTTCGGCGATTGTAAGACCTTTCGCACCATGTATTTGACTATATATAGTCCTTTCGTGTCATTAAGGTGTCGATTTGTTTTTCCTGGCGAGCGATAGCGAGCGTATCAGTTAGGGGGAATCGACCTTCGGCCGGAGCATTTTCTACCGAAAAATGTACAAATTTATCTCGAAGGGTGTTTTTAAAAGCTTGGTTCTAGAAACTAGGGAGCAAACAAACAAAACATGACAAATAAATACAACTTAATGATACCATAAGTACTGTACAAGCGACTGATGCACAGCGGAAGTGAATCACCATACAGGAGAAACAACAACAATTAGAATACATAAAATAATTGCACACAATGAATACCTTTGTCGTATCACCTGATCTGAATGTTAAACAAAACTAGTGAATGATAAACGAGAAAGGGAATAACCTGCCTTCTGGATGCTCTTCTGCACGTCTACAACCACTAAGGATCTCTTCATTCAGGTGGATATTATTATTGTTTGAAAGTATATTTGTGATCTTACTTATTGTGAGTATGTCAATACAAGTGGGTATGACCATATGTTACTATTGATATTATGCCATAACCAGTTACAATGGTAAACTACAACCAGATCTCCATAGCATTTGCACCAGGTACATGTTTAGGCAACTGTACATGCATGCCACAGGATAAGCGCACTAGTATGTATACAGGCAACAAATAGACAAAAACACATACACCCTAACACAACATCCTTCCACTAAACCAACAACAAGAAAGGAATAAAGAAAATAACATAAAAACCCTGAGATAAACACCAACACCATACAGTATATCCCAACCATTAGCCAACACTCCATTGTATCAGGTCTTTCCATCAAAGCTTTGTGGTAAATCACAGAAGATAAAAACGCTCAACACATCCGCTAAGAGGGAATGTACACGAAAGAATTTCCGCAATTATCCTCTGCAAGCCTAATCAGGAAGGTTTACCATTAATTATGAATTGTGATATCTATTATAGTCTACCATCAGTCTAGTTACCGATAACAGTGAGAAATAGCATCAAAATGTAACCAGAAAATAGTTGGGGAAGAGAAATTGCCGGAAGGAAGAACCCGTGGTGTGTGGTTGGTAAGAGGTGGTAGTGATTTATGGTGATATGAGCTGAATGTGTTGGGTTGAGATGTTGGTGCCCGGGCCGTTTGAAGGGATGTTATCGAGACTTTTATTTCTGCAGAAGCCATGTTGCATATCTTTCATCATGTAATACTGGAAACAAATATATTTAAAGACTTCAATAAATATGTGACGGAACACAAGAACAGTTGGATGAAAATTAAGGACTATAATCGTGTTGTCACTTCCAAAGACAATAATAACAACTGTTATGGTAGACATGTCAAAGCTGAGAACCAGGATTTGGCCATTTTCCTTATAAATGGTACTGCAGATGGTGGCAGTATAGGAGGTACAAGTGAACGAGGAAGGCCAGACATAAAGTGGTTGTGTGTGATGGATATGGTCAGTAGTTAAAGCGGCAGTGGCTCCGGGTAATGTGCCGTAGTGGGATGGTTGGCTTTGATACTGACCTGTGTTCTTGGAGAGGTAAATGTGCTGTGTAGGAATGGTAGTGTGTATGAACATGGATATACAAGCATATATTAGAAAACAGTTGAACATAACATTCTAACTTGCGAGCTATTACCATGCAAGTCTAATGTCCGACAAATACTAAACATTTTCTGATTGACATTGCTAATATTTGACTTGTAAGACGAAAATATTTGGTCAGAGATAAAATTCAGCTGATTCAATTAATTCAAACATTTAAGTACCTAAACATATGGTCTATACTTGCAAGATTGTTAATACATTTGCGTGTGTGTGTGTGTGTGTGCCTGAGAGAGAGAGAGAGAGAGAGAGAGAGAGAGAGAGAGAGCATGATTGAAAGCAGTAATAAAAAAGACATAATATGCGAAGACTACTCGCACACAAAAAATATATTACTACCAGGAACAAGAAAGTTGTTTTTGTTGTTGTTGATCCCCAGGCTGTCTGGCCGACCAGCCCCAAAGACTCGAACAAGGCCAAGGCTATAACCGAGCGCCCTACAGAACCATCCCAGCTTTACCACTAAAGAATACCCAGGTGACCGAAGCCGCTCCCAGGCGAGGGGCTGAGGAGAGTGCGGAATCACCTGGGACACTGTGCACAGGGCACAGGGCCCTGTGCCCCTCAACAGTTGTCAAAGTTGATGGGCAAGGGGAAAAAATTAGATCTGTCTCTTATAGGGCAGCGGGGCAGGGAATCATCAGCTCACAGGCTTACACCCCGGCCAAATACCCCCACCGTCCACAGGCCCCCTTGCAGTGCCACCCAATCAGATGATTTGCCAGCACCTAGAAGAAAAAGTAGTACCTGTCAAAGAGACAGACAGTAATGGCTAAGGTAGGGTAGAGGATACCAAACCTCAGTCTAGAGAGGACCAGCCATCACCCAGGAACAAGATAATTAAAACAGGTAGTGTATAGCAATAGAGAGAGAGAGTTACACGGAGTTACAAGGAATAGTTAGTATCTCAGAGACTTTCCGGTCCATTCCGAGGTGATTCTCGAAGTGAAAGGAGAGAGACTGTTTAGTGCACTACACTCTTTACAGAGTGTGCAAAATACTATCTACTCTCTTCTTGAACTGCTCTACTGAAGAACTGATTACAACTTCGGAGGGAAGTTTGTTCCAGGTAGAACATATCTTATATGTGAACAAGTTTCCACAAATGTTAGTGCTGAACCTTTTCAATTCGAATTTCCAGCCATGGTTGTGTGTTGTATTCATATTGAGGCTAAACATTTTGCTATAATCCTCATTTTCAAACTCAATAAGTATTTTTTTAAATTAATGAGCTGACCTCGTAGTCTGCGTGTCTCCAACGGGAAGAGATCAAGAGATTTCAACTGGTCCTCATAGCTCATTCTTCTAAGCGTTGAAATAAGATTTGTAACCCTAGCTTGTACTCTTCCAAGTCGCTCTATATCTTTCCTGGCTGCTGGAGACCAGAATTGAACAGCATACTCCAGGAGAGGCAGTATCAGAGTGTTGTAATGTGTGAGGACTATTTCCTTATTTCTATACTTAAATTGCCTCCTAATATAGCCCAATTATTTCTGAGCTTTCTTCTCTACTTCAATGCACTTCTTGGAAAACTTTAGGTCACTGCAAATCAGAACACCCAAATTCTTTTCCAAGTCAGTCACTTCCAGAGGCTTTCCCAATAGTGAATAGCCTGAATTGGGGTTGGCTTGGCCGATATTTTTTTTTTTTTTTTTTTTTTTTTTAAGAGACAATGAACGGAGGAAGGAAAAACACATAAAACAAAAAGGTCCATGTGCCTAAAGGCATCCTCCATTCATAAAATGTTTGTAACAACTGGATTTAAACATTTGTTGATTGTAAGTTTGTGGAAAGCAATTCGAGGGAAGTGAATTCCAAAGAGTAGTAGCTCTGGGGATAAATGAATTCTGATAAGCAGAAGTTCTGCATTGTGGAGGAGAAAGTGTAAATTCATAGGCGCTCTCAGCTGCCCTAGTTCTACGGGGAAAGATGTGGAGAGGCGGCACAATTGAAGCAAGTTCCTCGGAACAATTGCTGTGAAAATATCTGTAGAATAATGCAAGGGATGCAACGTTTCTTCGTATGGCTAATGTAGGAAGGTCCTGTGTGATTGCAGGGTTATTGATTAATCTAATAGCTTTATTTTGAATTTTGTCCAACTGCCTCAATGCAACCACTCCACTTCCACCCCACAGAGGTGAACAGTAATCCATCTGAGAGCGCACATGACTTTTATATATTACGGCCAACTGCTCGTCAGTGAAGAATTCTCGAACTTTGTACAGGAGTCCCAGTTTTTTAGAGGCATTCTTAGCAATGCTTCTAACATAATGTGTCCAGCTCAAGTTAGTAGTTAATGTTACACCGAGAATGTCAATACTAGGGGAAGTGGGAATATTTACATCATTAAAAAATATATGGGAGTCAGTGAGATTCTGTCGGTTAGAAAATTGAATGTACTTGGTTTTCTGTGCATTAAAGGAAACTAGATTCTCTTGTCCCCATTCATTAATTCTAGAAAGGTCCTGGTTCAGAGAAATTGCAGTGTTTATTTTTGAATTTATAAGATCGGGTTGGGTGAAAGAATTGGTAAATGTGAAGGAACTGTGGAGTGTTGAGTCATCTGCGTAGGAATGTATTGGATTATGAGTGGTAGATATGAGATCATTGATATGAATGAGGAACAGAGTTGGGGCAAAACTGATCCCTGGGGAACACCAGCATTTATTGAGTGAAATTGAGAATAAAGGCCATCTACCATTACACGTATTTTTCTGTTATGAAGATAAGAAGAAATTAGTGGAACTAATGATGCAAGGCCGTAGTGTGACATCTTCGACAATAAGGATTGATGCCAGACTCTATCAAATGCCTTTGATATATCCAGTGCTATTGTATGTGTTTCACCATGTTGGTCTGTAGCTTGGTTGATTTGATGCGTAAGAAGGCAAAGAATGTCTGCAGTTGATCGACATCGTCTAAAACCATATTGCCTATCACTGATTAATTTATTATTCTCCAGATGCTTAATTATGTGATTATTTAATATAATTTCAAAAACTTTGCCAAGAGTGGAAGTTATAGCTATTGGTCTGTAGTTTGATGGATCTGAAGAGGCACCTTTTTTAGGAACTGGATGGATGTTTGCTTCTTTCCAGGGTACTGGGAAGCATGAGGTATGAGTACACAGACGGAAAAATTTTGCCAATACAGGAGCGAGCACCAAGGAGCAATTCTTAAGTACTATTGGAGGAATTTCATCTGGACCAGGAGCCTTATCTACTGAGAGATTCTGCAAAATAGTTTTGACATGTCTGGTGTGGATCTTAAGTGAGGGAATTTCAGGTGAATTAAAATTAAGTACAGGGACATCTTGATTTATTTCATCTAAGGTTGAGTTGGTGGAGAAAATATCTGCAAGAAGGTTAGCTTTACCTCGTGGGTCACTTACAAGATTGCCAGTCGGAGATTTTAATGGTGGAATGGATGAAGCAGTAGTGAAGTTGGATTTGAATGAGTTAAGAGTAGACCAAAATATTTTGTTATCATTTGGATTATTTAGAAGTTTATTTGCCTGCTTATGGAGAAAGTTTGATTTAGTTAGGTTTAATACAGTTTTGGCATGATTTCTGATGTTTCTAAAGTAATTAAAGGCTTCATGTGTTTTTGATCTTGTGTATGCATTGTAGGCTATTGCTTTTTGTTCAGTTACTCTAGCACAATTATGGTCAAACCATTTAGGTGAATTAGATCTTTTACTGTACTTTTGATGAGGAATAAAAGTTTCCATTCCAATTTTTACAAAATCTTGTATGTGGCTCAAGGTGGAGTGTGCATCATTAGAAAAGAAAGAGGTCCAGGGAATATCAATAAAGAAACCTTGAAGACCCTCCCAGTCTGCCCTATCGATATGCATCACCTTGCACTTTTCCAAGTTTAGAGACATCTGCCATGTCTCCGACCATTCACCCAGTTTGTTGAGGTCCATCCTGAGCTGTTCAAACCCTTTGGGGTCTTTCACATTCATTCCAAGCTTTATGTCATCTGCAAATTTGGAGATCACACTCAACAGACCAATATCGATGTAATTTACATATATGATAAATAGAAGTGGGCCGAGGACAGATCCCTGTGGAACTCCAGAAGTGACTGAGGTCCGCTCAGAAGAAACACCATTGATTACCACTCGTTGTTGTCTACCTGTTAGCCAACTTTCTATCCAATTTGTGACCTCTATTGATACCTAGCACACTCACTTTTGACATTAGTCTGCAATGAGGCACGTTGTCGAAAGCTTTTTGAAAATCTAAGTAACGGATGTCTATTGCTCTACTTTTGTCATACTCACTCAGCATTTCATGAAAAAATTCCAACAAATTGATAAGACATGAACTGTGTCGCCTGAATCCATGTTGGGAATCTGTAATTAAATTGTGGGTTTCTAGGTAGTCAACTATCTTGTCTACTAGTATCCCTTCTAAGAGTTTTACTATGATAGAAGTCAAGCTAATTGGCCAATAATTCTTGGGACACTCGTGATCCCCTTTCTTAAAGATTGGGGTCACATTGACCAATTTCCAGTCTGCAGGGACTTCTCCATTTTCTAGTGATTTATTGAAGATGTCTGCTAAGAAAGGTGCGATTTCATCTCGCACGTCATGTACAACTCGAGGAAGAAAGCCATCTGGGCCGGATGACTTGAACCTATTTAAGTTATCTATTATTTTTGCTACATCCTATGGGGTACATCTGATTTTGCTAAGAACTTCACCCTCATGCACGAATCATGGACTTGGCATGTCACTTGTATTTTCCCTTGTGAATACTGAGGCAAAATAGTCCTTTAGGGATTTAGCTATATCAGTGTCAGAAGTTTGAAGTAGGCCTTTTGGATCCTTTAAAGGTACAATTCTTCTTTTGAATGGCTTCCTGCTGTTCACATTGTTGAAGAACTCATTAGGACTCTTTGCAGAGGGCTGCATCCCTTAGTTCTTCATTCTGCTTTGCTTCCTTTATAAGAAACGTCAATCTTCTACACATATTGTTGAAGGAATCTAAATAACTTTAGTCTTTTTATTCTTTTGGCCTTTCTGTATGCAACCTTTCTATTTCTAATTGCTGAAGCTATGTCTCTTGTGAACCATTTTGGTTGGGTTGAGCCTGATTTGGTAAGTTTAGTAAGAATGAATGCAGCTTGTCGATCCATAAACAGCTGTTTGAATTAGCACCAAATTGCATTAACATTCTCACCCTCAAGTCTGATCTGGGGTAAGATTCCCCGAAGGCCTTCAAAATTTGCACGACAGAAATCTAGTTTTGCACTCTGAGGATTGGTGGGTCTGCTGCTAAAGGTGCAAAGAGAGAACCTAACTAGATTGTAGTCACTACCTCCAAGTGATTCCCCAACAGCTAAGCTGGTCACACTTTCATCTTCAGTGGTGAACACAAGATCTAGTATATTGTTCCCTTTAGTTGGCTCGTTCACCCACTGGGCCAAAAAGTTATCGTTAGTAAAGTCCACAAGACGCCTACCTTCAGCATCGGCAGTTTTTGCTTCCCAGTTTACTAGGCAATTGAAGTCACCTAAGATCACACTGGTTTTACCCTCGATAACAGCACTCAGTCTTGTGTACAGAAGTTCATCCTTTTCAACATTTTGATGGGAGGCCTGTACACCAGAACAATCCTATAGAGTTACCATGATTGAGGTCTACTCCAAGCAGTTCATGTTCTGACCTGATCTTGCAGTCAATTGGGTTTAGAAAATCTCTGATGTACAAAAGAATTCCGCCCCCTTCCTGCATGGTTCGGTTTTTGTGGAACATTGTATATCCAGGTATTTCAAATTCCCCAACATAATCTCTGGTATCACTGTGAATCCAGGATTCAGTGATAGCCACTACATCGAAGCATTCTGTAGACAACAATGCCCGAAGTTCGGAGAATTTATTCCTAATTGATCTGGCATTAAATGAAACTACCTTAAGAGGATTTTCGTTTTTCTTAGAACCCCCTAGCTTACCCTGTTTTCCGAAGAGAAAGGGGTCTCTGGGGGTAGAGAGAGAGAGAGAGAGAGTACAACGGAGTACAAACGATTCAAGCAACATCAGGTCCGGCGACCCCTCACGGCTGCTTGTCCTCCAAAACACTGATGGTCAAGTGTACAAACAGTAGGGAAAAATGGAATGGGAAGACTGCCCTGGGACAAATGTCTGTGGCAGGATTAGGGGATGTTAGTAGGGGATAATTGTTAGTAATATATGTTACGATCCAGGTTCTCAAAGACACAGGGCTCTTCAACATTGGACTAGATAATGGCAAAAAGCAACAACGGTAACACTAGATCCAACCCCTGCCTTAAACACTGGAAAACAAAACACCATTACCGCCCTGAGTCGTGCCTGGACAACGAGGTATCCTATGACTCGGTAACTGGTGCACACACACTAGGCTGACGCTCAATGAAACAGCCTATTCTCAAACAGTAAAAGATTACTCGATTATGTTACACAAAGAAAAGATAGTTAACGTGATTAATTAACGTTACGGTAGATACTCAAATAACTGGCACTCCTGTATTAAAGAAAGTGCAATGCTAGTCCTGCAACATCAACTGGAAACTTCTGAAATAAGTCTGATGCTGGGAAGATGTTCGTAAAGAATCTTGAACAATTATAATGCAGAATACGGGTCACAATAAATGCTAGGACATATAGTAATAATAGGCAGTAGAATAATAAAGACTGCGCAAAAGGTAGTAATGCTCAACAACTAAACAAATGCTTTGTGACACAACGCAACAGCCTACTCGGGTTGTGCAACTCAACAACAACCTCGGCTCAAAAGTGCAGTGAATAATAATGCTGCATACATTTAATAATGGGGCTTATCTCTAACCAGTTTCTGCTCAGTTAATAAAGTCTAGCTGGGGTATCAAGGCAGGGCAACAATGGGCGAGCATGCGGCTCATAGCCTAACGTTGTCCGAGGGTGGTATAATGAATATTACGTTATATGACGGGGATGCTCTCTTGATAAATCTAGGTCTCTAGTACCTAGCTCTATCCTGGCTATCCCTCAGAAGTCAACACAAAGAGGCAGCACTATGTTGTCAGAGATAGGCTATGGCCCTCTCACACCACAGCGCTGGGCTCGCAAAGTAACCCAACCCGAAGACAACTTAGGCTCCCACAGTACCTGTTGATGTCGTGCAGAGCTTAGCTAACACTGCACACATCGGAGACAACGACACAGTAACCTTACCCCTAGTCTAGCTTTAGATAACCAAGCAGAATCACTCAACACCTTGCAAGGGAGACATATACCGGTCTACAACCTTCCCGAGAGAGGACACATACGGAAAAGTCCGTCTCTCTAAACCTCAATAAAGCATAATACCTCCTTAACCTAATACATGGAAATATCTGAGAGCTTCGCGTACAATACGACTTGTCGACGGTGAACGTCTATGCTGAAACCAGAAGGGATGTTGAGTTTAATAAAGATTAGAGAATGAGAAAGGAGAAGTCGAGAGATAGTATGCAAAGTCGCGAGTATGGGGGGACAGAATTGCAAAGGATGTAGGTGATACGCGTGTCAGGCAAGCTCTGTGCTGGTAAAAAACACGAGGCAGCGACGGGAAGGGACTAGTTGACCACCCGGCCCCCAACGCCGTCAGCGCCCAAGCGAGCCGTGTCATAGCTCACCACGCTGCTGGGTGTACTCCTTCACACTCTCTCGCTCGCCTCCCACACAAGCAACATTTATATTATAGCGAATATAAAATATAAGGCGCAGCCACAGACCAAAACAAAGACCACTTCTAGACTGTCTGTGGCAACACGACACTAATGAAATAAAGCAGATCATTCTAGGACAACTGTAGCCTATCCCCCCATCCTGGCGAGCGCTAGCGAGCTGCAATGCCCCACGCAACCATTCTGCTAACGCCGGGAGGCGTCACACCCCCCCCCAAGATATGGGACACTCAACCATGAGCCCATATCTGAACAGGCAGAATGTCTCTAAAATCTGCCACTCCTAACCACTCTGCCACTCATGGAATGCAAGCTCTGTCTCATCAAAAAAAAAATACAACAACATTTTTATATAAAAAAAAATCACCTTTCCCAAATATAATACATTAATTCATAACATTGTGCTCCCAGAGCGAGCTTTAAGAAGCACAGCCTACTGAGGGAAAATCATCTGCACTCAGTACTCAGCTATAATATTATCTTAAAATTAATTATTAAAAAGAAAGAGTTTTTATTTAATTTTTCATATTTTATTTTAATGTTGTTTTTTTGGCGGCTACTATAGATGTAGCCTAATTTTCTTCTAATCAAAGCCAACAACTCCTGCCCTGCGACCCTACGCTGATGCTACACACACGAGCCAACAAGCACCAGCGCAAAAATACACCGTGAGCCAAGACAGGAGGCTATATCAACATACTGTGGTAGCCTACCCCGGATCCTCCACCCGCGACAAACAGTCCGCAATCACATTCTCACAACCGGCAATATGGCGAATGTCTAAGTTGTACTCTTGCAACATGAGCGACCATCTGGTCAGCCTCATATTCCGGTTGTGGAATTGATTGAGGAATTTAAGCGGGTGGTGGTCGGTATACACTACCACGACTGGCCCATATGCAGGAACATAGACCTCAAAATGTCTGAGCGCTAACACGATTGCCAGCAGTTCCTTTTCAACAACCGAATAGTTTTTCTGTGCTGAATTAAATTTCTTTGAAAAGAAACTGACTGGATGCTCAAGACCTTCCTCGTCTGTCTGCAAAAGTACGGCATCAGCCCCTACTCCGCTGGCATCAGTCGCCAACTGAAATGGTCGTTCAAAGTCCGGGGCCCTGAGGATAGGGTGAGTGCATAAAAGGTGTTTAACTACTCGAAACGCCTGCTCACACTCAGGTGCCCAGCGGAACTTTTTATCTTTAGCTAGTAGATCTGTCATAGGAGCTAACACAGTAGAATAGCCTCTTATAAAGCGGCGGTAATACCCAATCATGCCCAAAAATCTCATGATCTGCCGCTTGGTGGTCGGCCTGGGGAACAAGTCGATAGCCTGTATCTTCTGTTGGGGCGGGCTCACCTGCCCTAACCCAACCACAAACCCCAGATACTGCACCGTGGCTTGCACAAAGTCACACTTGCCCAGATTAACCACCAAGCCTGCTTTACTAAGTTGACTAAATAAGGCTTCTATATGCTCACAGTGACATTGGAAATCGTTGTTATAAATGATCACGTCATCAAGGTAGACAGTACAGTTTGGGATGTCTGCTACGATGTCGTTCATTAAGCTCTGGAAAGTGGCCGGTGCATTTTTTAGACGATATGGCATCACGTTGCAACGGTAAGTACTGCCATCCACCACAAACCCGCACACCTCTTTAGCCCGCTCAGACAGTGGTACTTGCCAGTAGCCTTTGACGAGGTCTACCTTGGTCAAGTACCTTGCTTTCCCGATCTTATCCACACTGTCATCCACCCGGGGAAGAGGATATGCATTGGTGGGGGTCAACCCGTTCAACCGCCTAAAGTCAATGCAGAACCGAACTTTTCCATCAGGTTTGGGCTGCAGAGTGACAGGAGAAGTCCACCGTACTGCCCCCTTCTCGATCAAGCCTCTCGCCAGCATATACTCCAGCTCATCCCTGAGCGCTGGGAGTTTAATGGGTGGCACCCGATAAGGTATCGACTTGAAGGGAGGTGCTCTCCTACGTCGACATCATGCACCGCTTGAGTAGTGAGGCCTGGGTGCTCGGCAAATACAGTGGGGTATGAATCGAACAGGTGCTGCACTGCCACCTGCTGTTCCTCCGGCAGGTGCGCCAGAGCATCGTGCGCACATTGGCTCGAATTCCCCGCCCACTGATCAGCCGAGACATGACAATCCCAGTTATCATCCACCTGAACATTGCTGCTCCCCTCTCCTTCTCCACCATGACCGCGGCAGGTCAACACAGGGACAGCTAGTGACTCAGATGGGCGCCTCACATACTCCTTCAACAAATTAATGTGGCATAGTTGGTTACGCTTCTTCCGGTCAGGAGTGGCAACTAGGTAATCTAGATCGGAGATCTTTGACACCACCCGATAAGGCCCAGCGTACTTGGCAGCCAGAGGATGACCTGACAAAGGCAACAGGACCAACACCTCTTGACCTACCTGAAACTCCCGTAGTTTCGCCTTAGTATCGTACCAGTCCTTCATACGGGCCTGCGAACTCACCAAATTACGGCCGGCCAGCTTTAGACTTCTAAGCATTCTCTCCCTGCTCTCGAGGACATATCTCAACATAGAACATGGCTTAGCGGTACCCTCCCAAATCTCCTTCACCATGTGGAGAGGGCCCCTCACCTGATGCCCGAAAACAAGCTCATTCGGACTGAAACCGAGACTCTCTCCAGGTACTTCTCTTGCCGCGAACAAAACATACGGCAGACCAAGGTCCCAATCCTTTCCGTTCTCTGTGCAGTAACATCGAAGCATGCTTTTCAGCGTGGCGTGCCACCTCTCCAACACCCCTTGACTCTCCGGGTGATACGCAGAAGAGACGACAGTGCTGATGCCATGCTGAATCATAGTTTGTTTGAACAGATTAGATGTAAAATTAGAACCTTGGTCCGATTGCACCTCTTGCGGGTAACCATACCGCGAGCAATACAAGAGCAGGTTCCGGACAACAGTTTTCGCCGTGCCATTTCTCATTGGATATGCATCAGGATAACGAGTGTCCACATCCATGATAGTTAATAGAAATTTATTACCGGCACTAGTAGGGGGTAGGGGTCCGACCATATCAATAATGACCTTACTGAAGGGCGGTCCACTGACAGGAATGGGGTGCAACGGGGCTCTCGGAATTGTTTGGTTAGGTTTTCCAACCCTCTGGCACGTATGACACATTGCTATCCAGGTTACTTACTGCCCCTTCAACCCCGGCCAGCAAAACAATTTTTCTAAAGCCGCCACCGTTTTTCTCACCCCTAGATGTCCTGCCAGTGGTACGTCATGCGCCAACCTCAGTAGGCTATCCCTGCACTCCCGTGGCACCACCAACTGGTCCACTACTCCGGACCCCTCTTGCCAACTACGTTTAGGGTCTTGAAAACGCCTATAGAGGATGCCTTCTAAATAAAAAAAATCTCCTGGCTGTGCATCGCCGCCCTCGTCGAGCTCTACAGCTCCATTAGCACACGTTTGGAGCTCAGGGTCCTCTAGTTGCAACCGACGTATATCTGAGGGTGCCAAGCGATCTAACTGCTCCCGGAGCAATGCATAACCTTCCCCGATACTGGGCTGCTCCCTCTGTCTCTCTCGATGTACATAACGTTGCTGTCGTGGAGTCTCGTCATGCCCAGCCTCGTCACTCTCGATGACAGGCCCAGGGGCTACTCCAGAATTAAGTAATGGTGCTAATACTGAATCACCCAAGAGAGCCACCGAGTCAAAACTCTTAAAACCAACTCCAGCTTTAGCCTCCTCCTGTTGATCGTTACTCCGCTGGTCTGAAGACGGAGGACTAGGCTGTGACACTATAGCTGCCCGAGCTCGGGTGACAACACACGCCATGGGTTGTGTCTGGCACCGCTCGACCCACTCTTGCTCTTCCCTACTCACATCGGCCGGCCTCTCGGCAACGACTAAGGGTAGAACCTCAGAAGCGGGCATTGCAAAGTCGTTGCCGAGAAGAAGGTCGACGCCCTCCACTGGCAGTTTCTCCACAATCCCGACATCCAATTCACATGCCACACCATCCACCTCCAACTCCAACCGCACCAGCGGGTATGACCGAGTTGCATTAATACCTTGCACCACTACCACCCGAGCCGCGTTTATAGGGTAGCCAGTCAAGTTTTTCATCAGAGTCTGGGAAGCACCTGTATCACGCAAGACCTCTACTCCATGCTTGCGCCCCGCCCACATCACGCAACCCCACCCTCTATGGTCGCAAAGAGCATCCCGAGCAGGGTTCGAGCCTACCAGGTGCTTCTGCATTGGCTGTGCCTCAGCCTCTGACGAACTGCCCCGGGCAAACTCAGACGACTTCGGAGACACACCAATGTTGCAGGCCAAAGACACAGCTGCTGTAGGTGGTTTGCTAGGACAGACTCTTGCAAAGTGCCCATTTTTATGACAATGATAACACTCCAACTCCCCTTTGGGCTTCCCTTGGTACTGGGAAGGGCCCGGCCCCTTCTTAAACGGGACGGTGCTAGTCTTGTGGTCAGTCTTGGTATCATGGCTCTTGTACTTGTTTGCACTAAATCGGGGGGGTGGGGCGGCACGCCACTTGTTACCTGCCTCACTACGCTGGGCAGACCCGCACTCACGAATTAGTGATAGCCGGAGGTCAGCCATCTCAGCTGCCTCCTGTAGAGTTTTTGGTTGCTTTTCTTTCAGGTTTAACGTCAGGTCGCCGTCCGTGCATTTGAAAAACTGCTCTAAAAGCACCAACTGTGTAATGTTGTCAAACGTAGTAGCTTTCTCCGACCTCAGTAAATTCCCAAAAGCATCGGACAGCTCCCGGGCATGTTCCAAAAAGGTGCTCTCCCGACCCTTGGTAACACCCCGGAACTTCAACCTGTACGTCTCTGGTTGTAGTTCGTATGCTCTCAGGACAGCCTCCTTGAGTTCCTCATAGATAATACACGACTCTAGAGGCAATGCATCATAAGCCTTGAGTCCCTTGCCCGCAAGTCTAATGGAAACAAGGGCTACCCACTTCTCCCCAGGCCACTGGTGTTCCTGGCACTTCTTCTCGAATCTCATGAAAAATTCGGTGACACCCGACTCATCAAATACAGGGACTAGCTTCAACAGGTGCGACAAAGACTGATCATGCCCACAATTCCCACCACCGAGACGTTGCCCTGTCGTTTCCACCCGAGTCTTCTCAAGATCGATATCTGCACGGTACCTGGTAGACTCAGCCTCCGACTGCGCTTTTATTCTCGCGAGTTCGAGATCAGTCTGTTGTTTAGCCTTAGCGAGTTCGAGATCAGCCTGTCGCTTAGCCTCTATCTTAACGAGTTCGAGACGTTCTTCACGCTCAGCCTGCATCTTAGCCATCTCAAGCTGGAAGAGCATTTCTGTAGTGAAACTTTGAGGAGGAGGTGCAACTATTGGAGGCCCACCCAGCGATCCTAAACCATGCTGCCAGCGGCTATCGGCCTGCGGGAACGTACTAAACTCCGGCATCCTAGACGTCCCGATGGGAGTAGAGTGGAGGGGGGGCTCAAGCAGAAGTCCCCGAGCACCCTCTCCACCCGGGACCTCATTAGCCGACCCCAGTACGCAAGCCCTCAAATCGTTCTTCTTGATGCCATGAGCCACCTTAAGCCCCACGAGGGGAGCCAAACACTGTAGACCATACTTGCTAATTCCCTCTAGTCGATCAGCTGTTATAGGCACCTCCAAAAACTTCTTTGCGGCCTCCTCACTAGTTACTAACCCCCCTGGCATCTGCCCATCAGAGCTTGCATCATTCCCTGAACCCTCAGTATGATCTGATTCGTCTCCCATGGTGTCCACCAAAAATTCTCACGTTTATAAAAAAAAGAAGTACCCAAGCTCCTATGTAGCACTATTCACTTGCCAAAAATGTCTGAAGACTCTCAAGTGCTATACTACTTTGCCAAACAAAATTTAACGTGCCCACTATATTCCTCAATAAAACAAATGACCACAACAATCCTGCAATTATCTCTTAGTTCACAAGATCCTGAGCTAGGTCGCCATTTGTTACGATCCAGGTTCTCAAAGACACAAGGCTCTTCAACATTGGACTAGATAATGGCAAAAAGCAACAACGGTAACACTAGATCCAACCCCTGCCTTAACCCTTAAAAAGCGGCTCACCACATAAGTCGTTTTTAATAAAGCTGGACTATGTGGCGGCGCTCGACATAGGTCGAGTGGCAATTTCAGCACGTAATGTTGCTGAGAGAGAGAGACAAGTGGTGGCAGGAGACTAGCGAGCGTATGACTGCTCCAGACCACCGCGGCGAACCTACTGACACGAATCTCAGCTCCCTCCTCCCTCTCTCACTCGCTACATACTGAATTATATGGGGAAAGTACCGAATTACATGCTTTTTGCACTCGCGTTGCACGTTATTGAAAGAAAACTATCCATCATACAAGGATCGTTATGGTGTCATTCGAAAGCTCTGTTTATGCCCTTTCAGGGATAGATACTTGTTTTACGTTCTGGGTCTTATTTAGGCATGAAAATTATCACGTAAACAGCCCTATTTTGGCTAAAAACACCCCGCTGGGCGGTACATATAAATAAACCGCATAGGCCGCTAAAGAAGGGTTAAACACTGGAAAACAAAACACCATTACCGCCCTGAGTCATGCCTGGACAACGAGGTATCCTATGACTCGGTAACTGGTGCACACACACTAGGCTGACGCTCAATGAAACAGCCTATTCTCAAACAGTAAAAGATTACTCGATTAGGTTACACAAAGAAAAGATAGTTAACGTGATTAATTAACGTTACGGTAGATACTCAAATAACTGGCACTCCTGTATTAAAGAAAGTGCAATGCTAGTCCTGCAACATCAACTGGAAACTTCTGAAATAAGTCTGATGCTGGGAAGATGTTCGTAAAGAATCTTGAACAATTATAATGCAGAATACGGGTCACAATAAATGCTAGGACATATAGTAATAATAGGTAGGAGAATAATAAAGACTGTGCAAAGGTAGTAATGCTCGACAACTAAAGAAATGCTTTGTGACACAACGCAACAGCCTACTCGGGTTGTGCAACTCAACAACAACCTCGGCTCAAAAGTGCAGTGAATAATAATGCTGCATACATATAATAATGGGCTTATCTCTAACCAGTGTCTGCTCAGTTAATAAAGTCTAGCTGGGGTATCAAGGCAGGGCAACAATGGGCGAACATGCGGGTCGTAGCCTAACGTTGTCCGAGGGTGGTATAATGAAGATTACGTTATAGGACAGGGATGTTCTCTTGATAAATCTAGGTCTCTAGTACCTAGCTCTATCCTGGCGATCCCTCAGAAGTCAACACAAAGAGGCAGCACTATGTTGTGAGGGATAGGCTATGGCCCTCTCACACCACAGCGCTGTGCTCGCAAAGTAACCCAACCCGAAGACAACTTAGGCTCCCACAGTACCTGTCGATGTCGTGAAGAGCTTAGCTAACACTGCACACATCGGAGACAACGACACAGTAAC
Source organism: Paralithodes platypus (assembly GCA_032716605.1). Taxonomy (NCBI): domain Eukaryota; kingdom Metazoa; phylum Arthropoda; class Malacostraca; order Decapoda; family Lithodidae; genus Paralithodes; species Paralithodes platypus. The sequence goes on from CM064508.1 coordinate 14,273,348, forward strand.
CTTACCCCTAGTATAGGTTTAGATAACCAAGCAGAATCACTCAACACCTTGCAAGGGAGACATATACCGGTCTACAACCTTCCCGAGAGAGGACACATACGGAAAAGTGCGTCTCTCTAAACCTCAATAAAGCATAATACCTCCTTAACCTAATACATGGAAATATCTGAGAGCTTCGCGTACAATACAACTTGTCGACGGTGAACGTCTATGCTGAAACCAGAAGGGATGTTGAGTTTAATAAAGATTAGAGAATGAGAAAGGAGAAGTCGAGAGAGAGAGATAGTATGCAAAGTCGCGAGTATTGGGTGTGACGCCTCCCGGCGTTAACAGAATGGTTGTGTGGGGCATTGCAGCTTGCTAGCGCTCGCCAGGATGGGGGGATGGGCTACAGTTGTCCTAGAATGATCTGCTTTCTTTTATTAGTGTCGTGTTGCCACAGACAGTCTAGAAATGGTCTTTGTTTTGGTCTGTGACCGCGCCTTATATTTTATATTCGCTATAATATAAATGTTGCTTGTGTGGGTGGCGAGCGAGAGAGGGTGAGGGAGTACACCTGGCAGCGGGGTGAGCTATCACGCGGCTCGCTTGGGCGCTGACGGCGTTGGCGGCCGAGTGGTCAACTGGTCCCTGCCCATCGCGGCCTCGTGTTTTTTACCAGCTCAGAGCTTGCCTGACACGCGTATCGTCTACATCCTTTGCAATTCTGTCCCCCATACTCGCCACTTTGCATACTATTCCTCTCTCTCGACTTCTCCTTTCTCATTCTCTAATCTTTATTAAACTCAACATCCCTTCTGGTTTCAGCATAGACGTTCACCGTCGGCCAGTCGTATTGTACGCGAAGCTCTCAGATATTTCCATGTATTAGATTAAGGAGGTATTATGCTTTATTGAGGGGTTGGAGAGACGGAGTTTTCCGTGTGTGTCCTCTCTCGGGAAGGTTGTAGACCGGTATATGTCTCCCTGGCAAGGTGTTGAGTGATTCTGCTTGGTTATCTAAAGCTTGACTAGGGGTAAGGTTACTATGTCGTTGTCTCCGATGTGTGCAGTGTTAGCTAAGCCCTGCATGACATCGACAGGTACTGTGGGAGCCCAAGTTGTCTTCGGGTGGGTTTACTTTGCGAGCACAGCGCTGTGGTGTGAGAGGGCCATAGCCTATCCCTCACAACATAGTGCTGCCTCTTTGTGTTGACTTCTGAGGGATCGCCAGGATAGATCTAGGAACTAGAGACCTAGATTTATCAAGAGAGCATCCCCGTCATATAACGTAATCTTCATTATACCACCTTCGGACAACGTTAGGCTACGAGCCGCATGCTCACCCATTGTTGCCATGCCTTGATACCCCAGCTAGACTTTATTAACTGAGCTGACACTGGTTAGAGATAAGCCCCCATTATTATATGTATGCAACATTATTATTCACTGCACTTTTGAGCCGAGGTTGTTGTTGAGTTGCACAACCCTAGTAGGCTGTTGCGTTGTGTCACGAAGCATTTCTTTAGTTGTCGAGCATTACTACCTTTGCGCAGTCTTTATTATTCGCCTGCCTATTATTACTATATGGCCTAGCATTTATTGTGACCCGTATTCTGCATTATAATTGTTCAAGATTCTTTACGAACATCTTCCCAGCATCAGACTTATTTCAGAAGTTTCCAGTTGATGTTGCAGGACTAGCATTGCACTTTCTTTAATACAGGAGTGCCAGTTATTTGAGTATCTACCGTAACGTTAATTAATCACGTTAACTATCTTTTCTTTGTGTAACCTAATCGAGTAATCTTTTACTGTTTGAGAATAGGCTGTTTCATCGAGCATCAGCCTAGTGTGTGTGCACCAGTTACCGAGTCATAGGATACCTCGTTGTCCAGGCACGACTCAGGGCGGTAATGGTGTTTTGTTTTCCAGTGTTTAAGGCAGGGGTTGGATCTAGTGTTACCGTTGTTGCATTTTGCCATTATCTAGTCCAATGTTGAAGAGCCCTGTGTCTTTAAGAACCAGGATCGTAACAAATGGCGACCTAGCTCAGGATCTTGTGAACTAAGAGATAATTGCAGGATTGTTGTGGTCATTTGTTTTATTGAGGAATATAGTGGGCACGTTAATTTTTTTTTTGGCAAAGTAGTATAGCACTTGAGAGTCTTCAGACATTTTTGGCAAGTGAATAGTGCTACATAAGAGTTTGGGGTACTTCTTTTCTGAATATTGTGGTGAGAAATTTTTGAGAGCATCATGTCTTATACCGGATCAGAGGAGAATGGAGACACAGTACGTAATGTCGAAACTGAGGAACAGCAGCATGATGAAAGGGTTAATCGGGTGAACTGTGAGGAGGATGCTAGGATATTTTTGCAATGGCCTGTTACTGCCGAGCGGTTGGAGGGTATGGATCGGTACGGTCTTCAATGCCTGGCCACAGCTATCGGTCATGCGGTTACTAGCAGCATGACCAGGGATAACTTGATAACGTGTGTACTGGGCAGGGTGACTGGTGAGCGAGATGGGTTGAGTGCTCAGAGCCCTTCGGCCATGCTTCCCCTACACTCGACTCCCAGCCATCCCAGTAGTTTGCCGACCCCGGGTACGCTTCCACAGGTGGGTGGTGACTGGCAGGATGGGTTGCCCCTGGGGGGACCACCGGTAATTTCAAACATTGTAGCACCTTCACCTCCTCAAGGGTTGACTCCAGAATTGTTGCTTCAGCTCGAATTAGCTAAGCTTCAGCAGCAAATAGAATTAGCCAAGATAGAAGAGAGAAAAAGTCACCAGCACATAGAGCTAGCAAAAATCCAAGCTGATTTAGAGTCGACTAGGTACTGTGCCGACATGGATGTAAAGAAGTCGTGAGTAGAGGCAACGGGACAGCGACTTGGGGCTGGTAACCGTGGTCATGGGCAGTCTCTCTCGCACTTATTGAAACTGGTTCCGGTGTTTGATGAGAGTGGTGTAACAGAATTTTTCGCACGCTTTGAGAAGAAGTGCCAGGAACACCAGTGGCCAGAGAATAAATGGGCAACACATGTATCTTCTAGATTAATAGGCAAGGCTCTAAAAGCCTACGATGCGTTGCCTATAGAGTCTTGTATTATCTATGAGGAACTCAAGGAGGCTGTCCTGAGAGCATACGAACTACAACCAGAGACGTACAGGTTGAAGTTCCGGGGTGTTACCAAGGGTCGGGAGAGCACCTTTTTGGAGCATGCCCGGGAGCTGTCCAATGCTTTTGGGAATTGGCTGAGGTCGGAGAAAGCTACTACGTTTGACGACATTAAACAGTTGGTGCTTTTAGAGCAGTTTTTCAAATGCACGGGCGGCGACGTGACGTTAAACCTTAAAGAAAAGCAACCAAAAACTCTACAGGAGGCAGCTGAGATGGCTGACCTCCGGCTATCACTAATTCGTGGGTGCGGGTCTGCCCAGCGTAGTGAGGCAGGTAACAAGGGGCGTGACGCCCCACCCCCCTGAGTTAGTGATATACCTTATGCAAACAAGTACAAGAGCTATGATACCAAGACTGACCACAAGACTAGCACCGTCCCATGTAAGAAGGGGCCGGGCCCTTCCCAGTACCAAGGGAAGCCCAAAGGGGAGTTGGAGTGTTATCATTGTCATAAAAAGGGGCACTTTGCAAGAGTCTGTCCTAGCAAACCACCTACAGCAGCTGTGTCTTTGGCCTGCAACATTGGTGTGTCTCCGAAGTCATCTGAGTTTGCCCGGGGCAGTTCGTCAGAGGCTGAGGCACAGCCAATGCAGAAGCACCTGGTAGGCTCGAACCCTGCTCAGGATGTCTTTTGCGACCATAGAGGGCGGGGTTGCGTGATGGGGGCGGGGAGCAAGCATGGAGTAGAGGTCTTGCGTGATACAGGTGCTTCCCAGATTCTGATGAAAAACTTGACTGGCTACCCTATAAACGCGGCTCTGGTGTTGGTGGTGCAGGGTATTAATGCAACTCGGTCATAACCGCTGGTGCGGTTGGAGTTGGAGGTGGATGGTGTGGCACGTGAATTGGATGTCGGGATTGTGGAGAAACTGCCAGTGGAGGGCGTCGACCTTCTTCTCGGCAACGACTTTGCAATGCCCGCTTCTGAGGTTCTACCCATAGTCGTTGCCGAGAGGCCGGCCGACGTGAGTAGGGAAGAGCAAGAGTGGGTCGAGCGGTGCCAGACACAACCCATGGCGTGTGTTGTCACCCGAGCTCGGGCAGCTAAAGTGTCACAGCCTAGTCCTCCGTCATAAGACCAGCGGAGGAACGATCAACAGGAGGAGGCTAAAGCTGGAGTTGGTTTTAAGAGTTTTGACTCGGTGGCTCTCCTGGGTGATTCAGTATTAGCACCATTACTTAATTCTGGAGTAGCCCCTGGGCCTGTCATCGAGAGCGACAAGGCTGGGCATGACGAGTCTCCACGACAGCAACGTTATGTACATCGAGAGAGACAGAGGGAGCAGCCCAGTATCGGGGAAGGTCATGCATTGCTCCGGGAGCAGTTAGATCGCTTGGCACCCTCAGATATACGTCGGTTGCAACTAGAGGGCCCTGAGCTCCAAACGTGTGCTAATGGACCTGTAGAGCTCGACGAGGACGGCGATGCACAGCCAGGAGATTTTTTTTATTTAGAAGGCATCCTCTATAGGCGTTTTCAAGACCCTAAACGTAGTTGGCAAGAGGGGTCCAGAGTAGTGGACCAGTTGGTGGTGCCACGGGAGTGCAGGGATAGCCTACTGAGGTTGGCGCATGACATACCACTGGCAGGACATCTAGGGGTGAGAAAAACGGTGGCGGCTTTAGAAAAATTGTTTTGGTGGCCGGGGTTGAAGGGGCAGGTGGTAACCTGGATAGCAAGGTGTCATACGTGCCAGAGGGTTGGAAAACCTAACCAAACAATTCCGAGAGCCCCGTTGCACCCCATTCCTGTCAGTGGACCGCCCTTCAGTAAGGTCATCATTGATATGGTCTGGCCCCTAACCCCTACTAGTGCCGGTAATAAATTTCTAGTAACTATCATGGATGTGGCCACTCGTTATCCTGATGCATATCCAATGAGAAATGGCACGGCGAAAACTGTTGTCCGGAACCTGCTCTTGTATTGCTCGCGGTATGGTTACCCGCAAGAGGTGCAATCGGACCAAGGCTCTAATTTTACATTTTATCTGTTCAAACAAACTATGATTCAGCATGGCATCAGCACTGTCGTCTCTTCTGCGTATCACCCGGAGAGTCAAGGGGTGTTGGAGAGGTGGCACGCCATGCTGAAAAGCATGCTTCGATGTTATTGCGCAGAGAACGGAAAGGATTGGGACCTTGGTCTGCCGTATGTTTTGTTCGCGGCAAGAGAAGTACCTGGAGAGAGTCTCGGTTTCAGTCCGAATGAGCTTGTTTTCGGGCATCAGGTGAGGGCTCCTCTCTACATGGTGAAGGAGATGTGGGAGGGCACTAGGCATATTGTTCTGCGAGATAAGTTGCAACCTCTTGTTCCTGAGCGACAAGAGGAGTTGTTTACTAGGCTGTGGCAGTCCGTCCGCATGTTTGTTGCTTCTCCAGGCCTGAAGTACGGGGTAGAATCCGACATGGAGGCTGGAGACAGTGCAAGGCTCGAGTTGGTTCCCTATCGTGTGAATCCTGCTCGACAGCCTGTTGTGAAGGCGGAGCTGGACAGCGTGTGGAGAGGGGGTCTGAGGGATGAGGAATGTCGTGAGTGGTCGTTGCCAGTGGCTTTGCAACCTGAGTTTGGTGGCAGAGTCCGTGTGTATGTTGATTGCAAGAGTGTGGAAGCATTATCCCTGACAGACGCCTATCCATTACCCAGAGTTGACGACACCATAGACCGCTTCGGGGCTGCCTCGCTCATCACGAAGGTAGAACTAGTGAAGGGTTATTGGCAGGCCCCGTTGCCGGAAAGTGCGAAGAGAAGTGCCAGTCTTGCGATGAACTGGGCAGTTTATCAGTGTCAGGTGTTGTTGTGCTGCCGGAACACAAGTTGGATGTGTGGCATGCTAAGGGCACTGATAATGTTTTGGCTTTGTTTGCAGGAGAACCCTCGCTGTTCAGTCAGTGTCTGTCGTGGGTGGAGGATCCGGGGTAGGCTACCACAGTATGTTGGTATAGCCTCCTGTCTTGGCTCGCGGTGTATTTTTGCGCTGGTGCTTGTTGGCTCGCGTGTGTAGCATCAGCGTAGGGTCGCAGGGCAGGAGTGGTTGGCTTTGATTCGACGAAAATTAGGCTACATCTATAGTAGCCGCCAAAAACAACATTAAAATAAAATATGAAAAATAAAATAAAAACTCTTTCTTTTTAATAATTAATTTTAAGATAATATTGTAGCTGAGTACTGAGTGCAGATGATTTTCCCTCAGTAGGCTGTGCTTCTTCAAGCTCGCTCTGGGAGCACAATGTTATGAATTAATGTATTATGTTTGGGAAGGGTGATAAGATTTGTTTTTTATATAAAAATGTTGTTGTATTTTTGTTGAGGAGACTGAGCTTGCATTCCATGAGTGGCAGAGTGGTTAGGAGTGGCAGATTCTAGCGACATTCTGTCTGTTCAGATATGGGCCCATGGTTGAGTGTCCCATATCTTGGGGGGGGTGTGACGCCTCCCGGCGTTAACAGAATGGTTGTGTGGGGCATTGCAGCTCGCTAGCGCTCGCCAGGATGGGGGGATGGGCTACAGTTGTCCTAGAATGATCTGCTTTCTTTTATTAGTGTCGTGTTGCCACAGACAGTCTAGAAATGGTCTTTGTTTTGGTCTGTGACCGCGCCTTATATTTTATATTCGCTATAATATAAATGTTGCTTGTGTGGGAGGCGAGCGAGAGAGGGTGAGGGAGTACACCTGGCAGCGGGGTGAGCTATCACGCGGCTCGCTTGGGCGCTGACGGCGTTGGCGGCCGGGTGGTCAACTAGTCCCTGCCCATCGCGGCCTCGTGTTTTTGACCAGCTCAGAGCTTGCCTGACACGCGTATCGTCTATATCCTTTGCAATTCTGTCCCCCATACTCGCCACTTTGCATACTATTCCTCTCTCTCGACTTCTCCTTTCTCATTCTCTAATCTTTCTTAAACTCAACATCCCTTCTGGTTTCAGCATAGACGTTCACCGTCGGCCAGTCGTATTGTACGCGAAGCTCTCAGATATTTCCATGTATTAGATTAAGGAGGTATTATGCTTTATTGAGGGGTTGGATAGACGGACATTTCCGTGTGTGTCCTCTCTCGGGAAGGTTGTAGACCGGTATATGTCTCCCTGGCAAGGTGTTGAGTGATTCTGCTTGGTTATCTAAAGCTAGACTAGGGGTAAGGTTACTATGTCGTTGTCTCCGATGTGTGCAGTGTTAGCTAAGCCCTGCACGACATCGACAGGTACTGTGGGAGCCTAAGTTGTCTTCGGGTGGGTTTACTTTGCGAGCACAGCGCTGTGGTGTGAGAGGGCCATAGCCTATCCCTCACAACATAGTGCTGCCTCTTTGTGTTGACTTCTGAGGGATCGCCATGATAAATCTAGGTACTAGAGACCTAGATTTATCAAGAGAGCATCCCCGTCATATAACGTACTCTTCATTATACCACCTTCGGACAACGTTAGGCTACGAGCCGCATGCTCACCCATTGTTGCCCTGCCTTGATACCCCAGCTAGACTTTATTAACTGAGCAGACACTGGTTAGAGATAAGCCCCCATTATTATATGTATGCAACATTATTATTCACTGCACTTTTGAGCCGAGGTTGTTGTTGAGTTGCACAAACCTAGTAGGCTGTTGCGTTGTGTCACGAAGCATTTCTTTAGTTGTCGAGCATTACTACCTTTGCGCAGTCTTTATTATTCGCCTGCCTATTATTACTATATGTCCTAGCATTTATTGTGACCGGTATTCTGCATTATAATTGTTCAAGATTCTTTACGAACATCTTCCCAGCATCAGACTTATTTCAGAAGTTTCCAGTTGATGTTGCAGGACTAGCATTGCACTTTCTTTAATACAGGAGTGCCAGTTATTTGAGTATCTACCGTAACGTTAATTAATCACGTTAACTATCTTTTCTTTGTGTAACCTAATCGAGTAATCTTTTACTGTTTGAGAATAGGCTGTTTCATCGAGCGTCAGCCTAGTGTGTGTGCACCAGTTGCCGAGTCATAAGATACCTCGTTGTCCAGGCACGACTCAGGGCGGTAATGGTGTTTTGTTTTCCAGTGTTTAACCCTCTCACCACGGAAGGGCTCTTGAACGCCCATAAAAAAGCATATAACAGGTACCCGGATGGTCTCTTGAACGCCCAGTGATTGAAAGCCTGTGAGCTTCGTGTGCGAGGCGTCGGTCCGACGCATGTAAACAACAGCCGGCTGGACCATCGCCCCGCATCTCCGGCCACAAGAAGGAGAGCGTCGCTTGTTCGTGTGTGCCTGTATGTTGTTGTTAAGTATCGAAAAGTGGTGTAAAGTGGCTGTTTTGGCCATAAAGTTATCTCCAATGAAATCATCATCACAGCTCAACACGTTGACTTAGAGAGCTCTACTTAATGCCATTCTACAGGTAAATAACACAGCTACGCTTGGGGATGCGCGGGAATGCGGGAAGCAGTCTGATTAACGAATATACGGTAGCCTAGCCTAGACGTTTTTCGGCCAAAACACCCGGGTTTCGAGGAATATATATATAATACATAGCCGGGGCTGGAGGGTTGAGGCAGGGGTTGGATCTAGTGTTACCTTTGTTGCATTTTGCCATTATCTAGTCCAATGTTGAAGAGCCCTGTGTCTTTAAGAACCTGGATCGTAACAGGGGGGACAGAATTGCAAAGGATGTAGGTGATACGCGTGTCAGGCAAGCTCTGAGCTGGTAAAAAACACGAGGCAGCGACGGGAAGGGACTAGTTGACCACCCGGCCGCCAACGCCGTCAGCGCCCAAGCGAGCCGTGTCATAGCTCACCACGCTGCCGGGTGTACTCCTTCACACTCTCTCACTCGCCTCCCACACAAGCAACATTTATATTATAGCGAATATAAAATATAAGGCGCAGCCACAGACCAAAACAAAGACCACTTCTAGACTGTCTGTGGCAACACGACACTAATGAAATAAAGCAGATCATTCTAAGACAACTGTAGCCTATCCCCCCATCCTGGCGAGCGCTAGCGAGCTGCAATGCCCCATGCAACCATTCTGCTAACGCCGGGAGGCGTCACATATAATAGAGGAAACAAAAAATTGTATTAATTTACAAATGCAGTCAGTCATGGATGTAAGGCAAGGTGTTTGTCTAGGCCAAGTTTAAAAGAATCAGCAGTGTTTCAATCTATAACATCTCGGGGAACCCCATTCCACAAGTTGACAACTCGATTGAAGAAGAAATTCTTAGACTTGTGCGAGTTAAAAGATTAACCAATAATTTTCCAAACGTTCCCCCGCGTGTAATATGATTGGTCGACAGTGAAATATATATTCCAGTTCATATTGTTGTTGTTGTTGTTGTTGTTCCCTAAGCTGCCTGGCCGAACAGCCCCGTCATATTGTTGTTGCCATTGATGATTTTGAACACTTGAATTAAGTCGTCTCATAATCTGCGCTGGGTTAAAAGAACTATATATAATTCTCTAAGACGCTCCTCGTATGGTATGTTCTTTAGGCAAGGTATCATTTTGGTACCTCTACGTTGAACTCGTTCTAGCTTGAGTAATGAGTATATATATATATTTTTGGTAGTAAGGGCACCAGGATTGAACGCAATATTCCAGGAGAGGACGGAATAAGGAATTGTAAAGAGTTAGGATTACATCTTTGGATTTATGCTCAAATGACCTGCCTATAAAGCCAATTATTTTCTTTGCCTTTTTAACAACTTCTAAAAACTGTTGACTTGATTTTAGGTTACTCGATATTGTTACTCCCAAATCAGTTTATCTGTCTACACTCTTAATGCCCCTTTCCCACTGATGCGACTTCTCACTATTTTCATCGCCGATACCAATAAATTGGCACATTCGTGACATGTCGCAACAAAATCTTAAACCCTCGCATGATAATCGTTTGACTCGCAAGGCCTCGCAAGGGCCCTCGCGCGTCATCTCAAATGTTCGGATTGTTCAAAATTTTGGACGAGGACTCACGAGGGTTTGTAACACTCGCAAGCATCGCCGAAAATCGCAGAGGGATCTGCGAGGCCCTCGGAGATCATCGACGACATCGGCAAGACATCGCGGAGGGTTTTTCTCAAAAAAAACTTTGCAACGCTGCACGGCGGCTCGCCGATGCTCTCAGATGTTCTGAGAACATTGCCGATGCACAAGAGTCATCGGCGATTTCCTCGTCGATTAGTCGACGTGCGCACGAGTACTCGCCGAGAGTATACCCGCCAGGAGTATACTCCGCACGAGGCATGCGAAGGGCCTTGCGACGTCGCGGAATGCTCAAGGCACAGAGGCCAAAGAGCACCTTCGGCGAGGTGGGTACAAAAAAATTATTAGGCCTATAGTGAACTTGTCAACCCTTTTTTCTATTGCACCTCTCGTGGGGGGTTCACCAGTTTGTTTTTCTCTTTCTCTCATTTTCTCTCTTTCTCTGGTTTGTATCCATTCAGCCCCATTCAGCCAACTGTTTTAAGACGTTTATCCACATCCAAGTATCGATATCTTCCTGGCAAGCGATAGCGAACCAGCATTATATGGAGAAATCCGGCTTCGCCGGAGAATTTTTTCTATCGAAAAATGTACAAATTTAGCTTGCTCTCAAAACAAAAATATATATATGTTGGCTCGCTACCGCTCACCAGGAAAATATTGAAACCTGGATTGGGGTAAACGTCTTAAAACAGTAGGCTGAACGGGGCCGAACGGATACAAGGCAAAGAGAGAAGGAGAGAAAGAGAAAACCAAAAAAGGCGAGGTGGGCTCAATTAGCCTAAGCCGTAACGCAAACATTGAGCCTACCTCGCTGTTTTAGTTTTCTCTTTCTCTCCCTCTCTCCTCGATTTTTTTATTTTCTCTTTCTCTCCCTCTCTCTTTGCCTTGTATCCATTCGACCCCATTCAGCCTACTGTTTTAAGACGTTTACCCCCATCCAGGTTTCAATATTTTCCTGGTGAGCGGTAGTGAGCCAACATATATATTTTTTGTTTTGAGCACAAGCTAAACTTGTACATTATTTGATAGAAAAATGTCTCCGGCGAAGCCGGACATTGCCAATCTCCGAATTAAGGGGAGAACGGTCGTTTTCATATTTTATGACGTTCGGCCCATTAGTTTGGCGATTTTAAGACATTTCACCCCATTTCGTTGTCAATATTAAGACTTTCGTGTCATTTAGGCGTCGAGTTTCTCTTGGCTATCGATAGCGGGCCTGTACTTTTTGAGGAACCGGCCTTCGGCCAGGATATTTTTCTATCGAAAAATGTACATATTGATCTTGAAGGAGGGTGTTGGGGGGTGCTTTATATGCTTGATGGAGGTCTAGGGATGAAACTAAATAAATCATAAACAAATATATAATTGAGCAAATATTACGCCCATCCCCTCTTAAGGGGAAATGGACCGTTAGTTTGGTCATTCATTCATTTATTTCTTACAGTTTCCTCACTAGACCTCCATCAAACTTAAAACAAAAAACTCTAGCCCCCCTTCAAGATAAATTTGTACATTTTCGACGAGTTGGGTTGGGCATGAGGGGGGATCTGCTTGGTGTGGGCCAATCAGCGCTCTGCAGACCCCGTAATCTTGTGTCGATCTCTGACCGTTTTGGTGAGGTCAGTCCTCAAGGCATTACTGAGTTGGGTCTATAATTAGGCCTTGTAATTGGGGTTGGGTGTGACAGGGATCTGCCTTGTGTGGGGACGATCGGCTTTCCGTAGACTCCCGTTTTCTTATGTTCTTCAGCTTGTGCCATGAAATATATACAAAAAGTTTTCGGATAATCTCGCCGAGGTATTCGCCGAACCATCGCTTAATTCGCCGAAGACGTCGCAGAACATACGCCGAGGATTCGTTCATCCTTCGCATTATTTTGCAATATTTTATTAAAATGTGACAGTTCTCGCTGAGGTCATCGGCGAACCATCGCTCAATTTGCCAATGACATCGCATAATGTCGCCGATTACGTCTTACCGATCAGCGACATCGTCGCCGAGTGTAAACTTGTCAACGGTTTTTAATGGTCAAAATCGTTGACGTCGCACAAATTCGTTGCGAATTGACAAGACTACGTCCTCGGCATCGAAAATCGTATGAAATCGCATCAGTGGCAAAGGGGCATAAGCTGGGTGCCATTCATTGAAACACATTTGCCAAATTTGAGCCCAATGTGACGCCTTATCTAGATTATGTTGCATATCTTCGACATGTTCATTTGAGAGTACGCAATTTGCAATTTTTGTATATTCAACAAACTTTGAGATTGTACAGGTGAGACCCTTATCTATGTTGTTAATGTAAACTATGAAGAGAACTGGCCCGAGTACCGATCCTTGGGGTACCCCGCTACTTACACTGATCCATTTGGATGCTTTACCGTTGATGACTACTCTTTGCTTTCTGTCACTGAGCCAATTGTTCTTGCATTCCATGCACTTTTAATTTCATCAATAAACGTTTGTGGGGAACTGTGTCAAAGGCCTTTTGAAAATCAAGGTATATAATATATACATCTTTACTCTCATCATATACTGTACAGTAGGTTGGGGATGTTGTGGAAGAAGTCTAGGAGGTTTGTTAAAGCAGGAGCGAGAGAGAGAGAGAGTGTGTGTGTGTGTGTGGGATGGGGGGGGGGGGGGCATGTAATGGAAGAATGTATTTTTTCTCACCACCTCCCACACCACCACCACTTCCACCACCACCAACTTCACCTCTCTGGCCACAACAAGTTACGCATAATATAGTCAGGGTATAATAATATAGTTCCCCCTTCCCCCTTTGGTGTACTATTAGTGTCTGTAGTTACCTGCCCAGGCTCTTAAAAAGTTTTATATTATACATTACGGTACCCAGGGACAAAATTGGGTTCAGGGAGTGTTTGGCCAGCCTTGAGTCTAAGTGATATTTAGTGTTTGAATTTCGTCTGTGTTATTATATAGCATATAATAAGTAATCACGTTGATCTCCTAATGATGCCTTCTCCAATTAGTCCATCAACATTCAATTAATTCAATATAAATATATATATCCTACATATAATTATCTTATAACTGGCAGTCGGTTACGCATGTGAGTAAGGCCCTATTTAGATACGATTTAGGTCCGATCAAGACGAGTTTGTTTCAATAACAATTTTGCATCCAACATGTTCAGGAAGATGTTCTTCAAATTAGGCATATAAATGTCTGGTGACAAGTACAAAATAGCTATTTCCGGATCATAAAAGCCAATCTACTACTGCAGGAGTAACGTGTTATAGATGTTAGTGTCTCAGAGGTATAGTTACTTAGTACACTTGTGATGTTATCACAGCGGTACATGTTCCACTACCTAACCTTTTCAGGATAATGGCACGTTTTAGCACTTTTTTCCGGCTATTACTATGCGACTTTATACAGATTAGGAAAACACTCTACCAATCAAAGGGGTAAAGTCGATCTCAAATAACCCTTTTGCTCACGCAGATCCCTCCTTTACTTAATAGGATCGTCTAGTAATAGCTAGAATAAATTGTCAAAATGTGTCATAAACCTCAAGTGTCTAATATACATTATTCTCCCTGACTTAAGGGTAGGCTAGACGTTTGGGGACCCTGAAAGCATATTTGTTTTTTATTTTTTGTATTTTTGTTGGTGCTAAAATCCTTCCTACAGTGCAGGAAAGTGCACATGCAGAGTAAAAAACACCATCCGACATTTTCCACCCCCCCCCCCCCCCTCATCCTCACACTCGCCCAACCCAAATATCGCACCGCCGAAACTTGCATATATTTGTTTTGTGCTAAAATCCTTCCTACAGTGTAGGAAAGTGCAAGTGAAGAGTAAAAATCACCATCTGATATCCAACACCCCGAAACCCCTTCCTCCCTCCCGTGCGTGGTTTTGCTATTTCTGCGATAAATGTTTTATCGACATGTAAAATAAACTGTTCTCGTGAATATTACTCGATATCGTCCATACTTTGCAAACAAGTTCCATAAGTATCTAAGCAACTTTGCACAAAAGGAAAGTGTGTTTACAACTATGTTTTTTTTCAGCAATTGTTTTTGTTTTTGTAATATAGGGCCCCGATACCATACACATACTGTACATTCAATATTTTTGTCCACGGCTTGTATGTATCATTGGGGAATACTAATATTGCACATTTGTAGGTAATATAGTTAGGTTACTTTAAACAAAAAACAGGCAACTTTTATTTGTAAATATAGGATCCTTGTATTTTATATTGGTATACACAGTATTTCGCTGTTGCGTGCGTGCGCACATAAGGTGATGCAAATTGCACCAGACATTCCTTAGAACACTGGGATCAAATACTATAAACATTTACACAATACTGGTATACAGCTGGGATTAGCCCTACAAGGTCTAGCCTCCCCTTCATTACAGTATATACAATCCCTTACTTACCTGTGTATAATGATGTTTCTTTATACAGTATAATAATTATATACCTTGGCTAATATTTGGTGATTGATATACACAATTATTTTCCCTGACATAATTACAGCATATCTAATCGTTTACCCACTTTTGTATAATGATGAATGTTTATATAACTATATCTTGGCTATTATTTTGCGATATTATTAATATTTGGAAGTTTCAGAAACAGTTATGAAGGTGTTTAGTTAAAGGGAGAAATTATATATTTTTTAACATCATACTAGATGTTGTGACTAAAGCTTAAGCATTTAACTTGCCTTAACAATCACCAAATAATGACTGTTTATTTAGTTCGCCTTATGCTGTAATATTTAATAGGAAATGCACACATACACAATTCATATAACTAAAAACATATTATAATGTAAAACTTGCAAAACAAACAAAACAAACAGGGACGACTCAATATAAAGGCAAAGTAACTTATGAAAATCGCTATGTGGAAATATCGCTTAAATAAAATACAAATATTGTGAAATACAAAAACCCCACAAAACACACCACATAGGGTGTACTTCACTACATGAACAAGTTATTCTGTTTCCCAAGCAAATGAATCGCACAAAAAACAACGCACTATCATCATATTCAAGGAATTAGTCAATTTTGGAAGTTCAAGACTTTCTGTATAAATTTGTACTAGATATTTTAATGAAGAAATTACAAGTTGTAAAATAAAATGTATTAAAGCAAATTTCCAATTTGACAAGACATTACAATTAACAAGAGAACAAAATACAAATACCACTCACTAACGATAATGCTATCGGGTTGGCACAGTTGGTCAAAGTTCCAGCTGACCCACCTTCGCTCTGGGGCTCGCAGAATTAGCTGGCAATACTGGTGTAGTGGTGCAGGGATACCACTTGCCATTAATGTGTTACCTGTGTCTGTCCTGTATATTACTGCAAATTAGACTATGTAATGTTCACGTTGTGATGACTAAATGCTCCTTCATTAAGCAGCCACCAATAAAACATAAATATGTATTCTTGTAAAATCGAGTAAAGTATGTTGTGGCAGCCAGCAGGTTTTATAGGCAATGCCAATCAGTGGATATAATAACCTTAATATTCAAGCAAATCTACGAGCTTTGGGTGAATGTTCGGCATCATACATAGCGATGTATGCATTTGTATTTGCGATAGGCTTACTTTCCCTTGTTTAGTATATGTTCTAACAACGATATAGCCGAAATCAGATCTACCAATCCCAATCTTTGTAAGACACATCTCCTTCCTACACCAGTATTGCCAGATAATTCTGCGAGCCCCAGAGCGAGGGTGGGTCAGCTGGAACTTTGACCAACTGTACCTGCATTTTGGCTCGAACGTCCCTTAATTTTGGCCCTGTCACTCTTTCAACTATTGGGGAGGCACGCGCTACAGGCAGTTTTACCTTTTGTCTCCCTCACTCACATAGAAAAAAAAAAAAAAAAAAAAAAAAGCATAGCATGAACAAGTGACCCCTACCAATTACTACCCTACAAATAACATACATTTATCGTACAAATACATTAAAGATGTAATAAAGGCAAGCAATTGATATTATCAAAAGTCAATAGATACTGGTACAATAAAATAAAGTAAAATTGCAAAATATGAAGAAGCAACAACAGATTTAAACAAAGGGTAATCTATTAACAACAACAAATCATTTTAGAAAACATCAATAATAACAATAAAACAGATTAACAATCAATACATAAAGACAAAAAGTAAGCAGAGGTTATACGAGAAACTTCAAGATAAAAAACTTGATTCAAATTATTGATATCATATATTTGAATACAGTCACAATAATTGACCTTAACAAATATATAATTTATGCAACAATTTACTTTCATCATAAAACAATATTCTAGTGATGATTTCAGTACATCCCGTTATTAAGCAGATATAATCAACTATAAACACACTCGGCACATTATGAAAACACCCCATGATTTTCTAAAAGTGTTTTACACCACTTGGTTCGGACACAACCAGAAATATCGTAAAATATCAATTATGTTAGTATTTACTGTACAAAGAAAGCTACCGTGAATGTTTGACCATAACTTACCGGTACACGCGGAGTATGCAAGGTTATATATACATTATATATATCACTCTCCTCTCATATGACGCGATCGAGTCATATGGAGGTTTGGCCAAAATACGCATATGATGAACTTATCTTACTATCTCTCTATTAAGTTATATGACGCTCTAGCGTCATATGGAGCTCAGCAAGTTAGGTAAGTTTGATGAAAATCTGTCGATTGGTGGCAACCCCAAGTTTCTCTGACTTCTAACGGTCCCGCAGTGAGGTTTTGACAGTTGTGGGGTACAGTGGCAATAATACCATGTCCTCCACCTCCTCCCCAGTAAGTTAACTATTTATGTCTGAGGGGGATATATATATATATATATATATATATATATATATATATATATATATATATACAGTATATTATATCTAAGCAGCCAAAGAATGTTAATAAAGTAAATACATCGTTCATAATTACTAGTTATTTACTGTCATAATGACATAGACTACAGTAGATTTGGACTGGACACAAAAATGGAACTTTGCAGTAAGGGACCCAAAATCAGAAAATGAACCCCCAAGTTCGAACTTCAAACGGCGAAAATGTGATATTTTTGCGGTTTCGAGGTTCGAACTTAGGGGTTCGTTCTCCGATTTTGGGTCCCTTACTGCAAAGCTCCATTTTGGTGTCCAGTCCAGATCTACTGTAGTCTATGGTTTATGTAATAGAATAACTGACTCCCACCATAGCATACAATATTGTGTAATCGGATTTTATGCGGTCGGTCGATACAATCCATCAGGCATATTGGTCGTACATTCCCGGTTTTACTAATATATTTAGTTCCATATATATATTATATTTTCTGGCTCCGCTTCATGTTAAAACCACCACACTCAGAAACAGTCATATATAGAAGGGCCAATCTCCTAACCTAATCTTACTCAATTTAACCTAACTGAACCTAATCTAACTTAACCAGATTGACCTTATGTAACCTAACCTGACCTTGGATCATATTTGTGCAACTGTACCACGCAAGTTATATATATCAAATAAGTTTCAGGGAGTGGGCATTGCTAATGCTAATTTAAGTTACTACGGTAGGTTAAGTCAAAATAGTTGAACTTGGTAATGTACACATAAATAACTAAATATAATTATGTTGGTAAGGTAATATACTTTTAAATAATAAGATAATCTTTGGTCAGCTTCTGTGACAAGCCAGTGTGTTAAGTTATGTCACGTTAGGATAGACAACATTACTTATTGTTAAGCTAAGCTATTATTAAGTTATGTCACGTTAGGATAGACAACATTACTTATTATTAAGCTAAGCTATTATTAAGTTATGTCACGTTAGGATAGACAACATTACTTATTGTTAAGCTAAGCTATTATTAAGTTATGTCACGTTAGGATAGACAACATTACTTATTGTTAAGCTAAGCTATTTTGACATACCGGATATGCTATGTGTACAAACACTTAAAACTCAGCGGATATAACCTACCTAAATAATATATATAGTATATACCTGGGAGCAATGTCCGTTGTGCTATATATAGAGAGCCAGACATACACAGTGATAGAGAGCGAATGACTAACCTTTAAGCAATGTCTGATCTACGTTTTGTCTTTTATATTTACGCGTGAAATTTCAAGACACTTAAATTGTAATTTCGGCAAAGCAATATCCAAGCACATTTTCTAAAGCCACAGCCCAAACTTGCATGCATTACTTTCAAGCAAAATCCTTGTTTATCCCCGTAATGACCTACCCCTTAAAGCCCAACAGATCAGGAGGCCGAGGGAAGCTCATATTGTACAAAGATTTAGCGGATAAGATTCTAGAGTTTGTGGTATCGAGAAGGCTAAAAGAGAAGAATGGTGCACAGATGGACGAGAGGGAGAGAGAGAGAGAGAGTAGCCTGCACGAAGAGGAATATGTAAATGAAGGTTAGTGAGAATAATGGGCTGCAGGAGCTGGAGGTCACGAACAATATAAAACTTTAAATGTGAGTTAGTGCACAGCGAATTTCACTGGAGTATATTTTCTTCTTAAGGAAATTTCACTGATATGTAGTTAATTCTTTCAGTAACAAGACGTCTTGTCCCTATTTTCTTGCACCTACAGTACATGATGATTGGATACATCTTAGTAAGGACCTCTAGCAAATATAGGGTTGAACTTGATTTCAATTAACCCTAAGATTACCTCTTTTATGTTAGAATTAGAGTAAAGGTCAGATCAAAGAAATCGAATCCTTGTAAACTGTAAAGATACATAAAGAACAGAACAACAACATATGACAAACGTGTCCCTCTCTATGTCATAGTAAAGAACAGGAAAATAACAAATTAAATTAATGATTATATCCGTCAATATCATAGTAAAGGTCATAACAAGAAAATATAAACGGACGGAATACGAAATTGTGAGGAAAATACGAAAATCGGTGCAAAATCACGAGTTTTATGGAGCAAAAAATAGAAAGAAAAAAGACCAAAAACAGTGTGATGTACGAGGCCAGGGTTTAATATGGCAATAAAGAGAAGGTAAAACAAAATTCTTTCTCTGCCTTAAGGGGAGGTATTTAGTTTGTTCCCTAGACCTCCATCAAGCTTAAAATGACACCCCCTTGAGTCCCTTTCAAGATAAATTTGTACATTTTTCGGTAGAAAAATTTCCCGGCCGAAGGCCGGTTCCTCTTAAATTACAGGCTCGCTATCGCTCGCCAGGATAAAATCGACACCTGAATGGCACGAAAGGTCTTAATATGGGGTGAAAGTTCTTAAAATCGCTAAACTAATGGGGCGAACGTTTTATAATATCAAAAGCAATGGGGTTAAACATGAGGGAGAAAGGGGTCAAGAAAACAATCCCTCAAGTAGAGATCTCCCCTTAACGACCGGGTATGAGTTGGGAGAGGGGGGAAGATTGTGGTTACTCTGTACTGTAGTGTAACCATATACAGTATATATATATATATATATATATATATATATATATATATATATATATATATATATATATATATATATAGAGAGAGAGAGAGAGAGAGCTATCTTTTCTTTAGCTTTATTAACAACGTTTGAAATTCACAATATTTCGGACGCCTCGTCCATTATCAGGTGACTTGTGATCCTAGAATACAAATATTTGATCTGGATTACATACCGGTATGAATTATTATGTTCTCTCCACCAACCAACTCTACTCCTAAAATCGATTAATGAAATTAACAGGCACATGTGGCAGTCCGGGGATTCGAACCCAGGATGCTGGCACCGAAAATCAACACACTATCCACTACCCCACGAAGACAGTTAAAGAATACTGCATAAGCTTACGATTTATTATGCAGTTTCGAATCCTGCATACCAATCTTAGCATGTACAATATCCCAACTGCGCTATCGTAGGCTATGCATAGGTGAAAGGAAGTAGTAATTAATGGGGCACTTAACCCAAGGAAAGACCTCTCGATAAATTATTACTGAACCCGAATTAATTAGTATGTTCTCTCCACCAACCAACTCTACTCCTAAAATCGATTAATTAAATTAAGAGACACATGTGGCAGTCCGGGGATTCGAACCCAGGATGCTCACACCGAAAATCAACACACTATGCACTGCCCCACGAAGACAGTTAAAGAGGAATATAATAATAATAATAATAATAAGTATAATAATAAATATAATACATTTGATCTTTTTATATAATAAATCATAAATAACTATATAAGAAACGATTGCACAACGGCTAAATTAATACATCATAATAATTAATTTACAGAAGAAATTAATGTTGAAAATTACCGACTGAAATACAAATTTGTCCAAGTCAATATTACCTAAAACATAGAAAGAACTAATAATGAATTAATCTGATGACTAAATTGAAAATATACAATACGTATTCATATTTTGCTTATGCAGATATCATGTAAATACTGTATACATGAGAAGTTTACCTTAGACACCCATGTTATCCGTGAAGATTCATAAACTGAACTGAGGTACTGTACCAATTAAAACAAAAATCTTAGGTTAAGTAATCCCTTATTCGAAATATACAGTTATACAGTGACATAAATAATTATTGAACGATACCTATTCTACTGAAGCCTCCTAATTTTTAGTTAAGTTCCCCTAATTTTGACAGTTAAGTTCGGGTAGCATTGTATTTATTAATGTTTTATCAGCTAAGAAAGTATCTAAATCATTTCCGAATGTTCCCAAGAAAATTCTGGAAGACCTCTTTTTAATTAATGAAAATAAGTTACCCTGGTGGACAATCACGTACAGACATTCTCTATAATTATATGATTATATACAGTATATATACAGCATATATATATATATATATATATATGTTTATATACTGTATATACATTTGTATATATTATATGCATGTATATATACTATATATATATTGTTTTTTCTTTTTCTTTTAAGGCACACAAGGTTAAAGGAAATAGCAATTTCAGCATTAGATATTTTATTATTCAGAGTTTCAAGGTTTCTGATTAATCTTAGTTGAGGTTCAGTGAGCAGGTGGATGAGGTTGGCAAAGTTCATGGTGGTTCGACATTTCGCTAGGCATCTAGCATCTTCAAGGAATAATTACAATGTTAAAAATTAACCAATCAACGTCAATTTCGCCCACCCCCAGCCAACCAAGAAATAGGAGCAGCACGCGTCTCGCAGGACGGCTACCCTCAACCAATGGCAGGCCACCAAACACCACGCAGTAGCCCCGCCCACTCCTTGCCCATCCCCCCCCCCCCCCCCCCCCCCGTTCCCTCGCATGTATATACACCCGTAATTTTGAGCCTTGTAATAATTCCTTGAAGATGCTAGATGCCTAGCGAAACGTCGAACCACCATGAACTTTGCCAACCTCATCCACCTGCTAACTGAACCTCAACAAAGATTAATCAGAAACCTTGCAACTCTGAATAATAAAATATCAAATGCTGAAATTGCTCTTTCCTTTAACCTTGTTGCCTTAAACAACATGTATTACCTGGCTTCACTAACATATGTATATATATATATATATATATACAGTATATAAATATTTAGGCGAGGTGTGGTGGAGTGGTTATGCCACTGGACTGGTAATCCAATTGACCTGGGTTTGACTCCCGATATGTCAATGGGAAGATATTGGGATGGAATTTGTGATTTACATAGTATCAGTGCATTACCACAAAGCCCACCGAAGCGCCAAATAAATACCCTCATTGTTCCCTGATTAACCCTTCCTCCCTGGGCAGCATTTATAAATGTCAATAGTCTTATCCGGGCGACCTGGCCAAAAAACGTTGTATGTAAATATAGACCTATTTTTTTTATTTTACCTACTTGAGAATTCACACATATCACAAAATGTAGCCCTTGTATCTGTAGACTGGCATTAAGTAAAGCTCTCTAGGTCAACTGGTTCAGGTGTGATAACGATTTCCGTGGAGAGAGTTATCCTGCGGATTTAGCAATATCGGACACTTTGGAACACTAATTTTCGCTCTAACTGACAATGGTGGACAAGCTCGGACTTCTTCTTCTTGTTCTTGAGGCTTGGCGGCGCTCCGATCGGCTTTGTTTACAAACGTTTCGCAGCGCGGCTTTCAAAGTTTGCTTAAGGACGCTTTCAAGCATAGGATTTTAAAAGGATGCATGGGCTCCGGGCCTTCGCGAGGTGAGTCCTTTTAAAATGGTGCCCGAGCAGGAAGGGTTAAATAGCACTGTATGAATTATCCTATATTCATAATATGCTATAGGGGGTCAATGTCTAGTGAGTTCATTGCTCAATAGGTGGTGTTCTGAGAGTGAGGGTCGGAGTCTAGGAGGTGAGACAGTGAAGCACTGGAGTGAGGCAGCTTCAGCGATGGGGCTGCTTTGAGCCGTGAGTGGGCAACAAAGCCCCATGCATCCTGCGAAGGCAAAATGGCAAGGGCTGGTCCCATGTCTCAACCCCTACACTGGAATGAAACCTCACGGGCTTCACCATTCAATGCATAACGGTTGCATGTAGTCTTTTAGCCTATGCCCGAGAGGGAGCAGTTGGAGTATAGAAAAACAAAAATATATATATATATATATATATATATATATATATATATAATTATATATATATTGAGTATATATATATCACAAATACACATGAACCACTAAATGTTTTTAATCTCTCAGTGGGGTTCGAATCGCCGACCGTCAGGACGATAGCCGACTGCCGTGGTGTAGTTGATTAAAGCGTCGGCTATCGTCCTGACGGTCGGCGGTTCGAACCCCACTGAGAGATTAGAAACATATATATATATATATTGTATTGAGTATTGTTCACATGTGTTGGGAGGTTCCTCACACACCGCTCTCCTAGTCAAAGTTGAAAGGAAGGCCTTTTTTATCATTAACTCCCGTCCACTCACCAACTCTCTCCAATCTCTCTCTCTTCGCCGCAATATTGCATCTCTCTTACTATTCTATCGCTACTCTAATAATCAGTGTTCCTCAGAGCTTTCCCAGTGCTTTACCACAAGCCCACCGAAACGTCAATAAAATACCCTCATTGTTCCCTGATTAAATAGCACTGTATAAATATTCCCATATTCAAAATATGCTATAGGGGTGCAATGCCTGGGGAGTTATCTGCTCAACAGGTGGCGTTGTGTAAGTGTGAGAGTCCGAGTGTAGGGGGTGAGACAGTGAAGCACGGGAACGAGGTGACTTCAGAGATGGGGTCGTTTCGGGCCATGAATGAGCACCGTGCCTCATGTGAAGGCAAGATGGCAGGTGCTCGTTGTACTCTACGTGCTTCACATGTCTCACTCCCTAGACTGGAACAAGACCTCACAGGCTTCACTGTTCATTGTAAAGCGGTGAATGTTAAGGCTCTCAGCCTATGCCCGAGAGGAAGTAAGTTGGAATATAAAAAAAACAAAAAATCCTTTACGTAGGGCACGTGGTACCCGTCTTGTAACTCAATCCCACCCCTACTCTGTGCAACTCTCCAACCCGAGAGGGAAACCTTACTCTGTCTTTCTTCTACTCAACAGCTGAGCTCTGGAACTCTCTCCCAGAATCAGTCCTTCCCTCTTCCTACGACTTAAATTGCTTCAAACTTCGTGTGTCCAGGCATTTTGGCTCGAACATCCCTTGATCTTGGCCCTGTCACTCGTTCAACTATGGGGTAGGCACTCGCTATAGGCAGTTCTGCCTTTTGCCTCCCTCAATCACATACAAAAAAAAAATATATATATATATATATATATATATATATATATATATATATATATATATATATATATATATATATATATATATATATATATATATATATATATATAAATCAATTATATCTAAACAATTGCCTTAATTGTAAATAAGGGTGAACAAAGAAATGGGGCTTGAATTGGAAATAGCCACTGCAGATTAGAGTTCCATTTCAAAGCTGTGTATTTCATCTAGCGTTTTTGTTCTATATTTGCCCACCAACATATATATCATCGATCTATTCATCAACATATATATAAATACATAATTATATAGCCATGCATTCCTGCACTCTGCATATCTCACACCCCTTCTTTATCTACCGTACCTTCTAACCTCTGCCTGCCTGTCTTCCTAACTATTGATTCTCACTCACTCTCACTCACTCTCTCTCTCTCCTTACATCAACATAGCCCTTCATTGCAACTACAGACTATTTCGTCTTACTGCCTGCCATAACCACTGAATCTCTCTCTCTCTCTTCTGAGGTAGTGGGAGATTTTTAGAACTGGAGATAATTACTATACCCTGTTCCTAATAGGCAGTCCAGAAATCGTGAACCCTAACCTCTTTAAGGGTTGAAGGAAATGGGATGTACATTTTCACACCTATTCCATAGCACACCTTTCCCAATTGGCAGATATATTAGTTCGATTACTCTAATAGTTTGTGAGTTCTAGAGGTTAATGTTCAAGAGTTTGGGCATACTTACTTGGAATAGAGAATAGTGACTGCAGTGTTGTTTTGTAAAAGAAGGCAATGTTAGGTGAGTGTAGTGGGGACGTGCCTTAACAATGGAGGAATCCAATCCAATTAATTTTCATTGGAATGTAAGAAAAATGTAAATGAATATTGGAGCATTAATATCATAAAACTGCTTACACTTTTGCAGTTTAGATAGGCAATACTTGCCCACAAAGTGAATTTCATATATGTATGTAATACTAATAGTACACAGACTGTTGAGACTTATTAAGATTAACTCTGTCAGTGTACAATGACGTCTGACTTACTTTTATTATGGAATTAGTAGGTGTTAGAGGATTAAATTGATTCCTCGAGATCCTTACTATTGATATTATAATCGTCTAATGGTAGCCTCAGTTAAAGGAAGAAGTGTGCCAGGGTACCAAAAGGATTAAGGTGCAGAGAGAGAGAGTGAAAGAGAGAGAGAGAGAGAGAGAGAGAGAGAGAGAGAGAGAGAGAGAGAGAGAGAGAGAGAGAGAGAGGGAGGGGGAGGGGGCAGAAATTTAAAGTAAATGTTCTCTTTTCCCCACAACAGGTCCACAATAATTATTCACC
Organism: Paralithodes platypus; assembly: GCA_032716605.1. Lineage (NCBI taxonomy): Eukaryota > Metazoa > Arthropoda > Malacostraca > Decapoda > Lithodidae > Paralithodes > Paralithodes platypus. The sequence continues at coordinate 14,298,537 of CM064508.1, forward strand.
ACCTCTAAGACCAACAATGACGTTCACATATCAAAAGACAGTGGAAAGTTAAGAACATTTTTTTTTAGGAAGTAGTGGAGATGAAATATTTGTTGAGAATATCTGGTCACCAATATTGAAATAGACAGTGCTTGATATAAAAACAGTAGTGGTGATGTAATATTTGTTGAGATTGTCTGGCAACCAATAATATATTAAACAGTGCGGAATAGTCCATTTGAACATTCAGGAAGGTATGAAAAGTCTTGCATCAGCCCTATGTGGGGCGGGAGTGCGTTTGAGATAGTGCGGTTCCAATTTTGTTGATCCCTCGCATCACCAGATTTGGTCACTTCTCTTATAAAGGGTTAAGGGGAGAATTATTTTTCTTGAATTATCACACATTTGTTTTATTTGTTTATATATCTAATTATACAGGGTGTTCAGAAAGCATGTGTACAAAATGAAATGGGTGATGGGAACACAGAATTAATCAGTTTGTACTCCATGGAGGTATGTCCATAATTGCTTCCGTGCGGTGCTACAGGGTAGACAGTTTCAACGTAATTTCCCTAAATTTGTACCCTAACATCTCTGTGAGTAATCCGTTTACATACAAACATGGTAATTTAATGTACACAACAGTATGAACATTACTTTATTAATGTCAGTACACTGCAAAAACAAAAGAACATTAAATTGAAGAGAAGATTAACAATCATTAATCATCAGTCAGAACTGTTTACTGAACGAAGATGTCTTATGTCATACTGTTGTGTACATTAAATTATCATGTTTCTTGTAAACGGATTCCTCACAGAGAAGTTAGGGTACAAATTTAGGGAAATTACGTTGAAACTGTCTACCCTGTAGCACCGCACGGAAGCATTTATGGACATACCTCCATGGAGTACAAACTGTTTAATTCTGTGTTCCCATCACCCATTTCATTTTGTACACATGTTTTCTGAACACCCTGTATAGTGGTGTATTTATTTAGTTATTTATATTATTGTTTATCTTTTCTTCCTAGACCTCCATCAAGCTTGAAATAATAAAAATGCCCTCAAAACCCCGCTTTCGAGATTAATGTGTGCTTGTTTCTGTACGAAATTCCTCCTAAAACGTAGGGTCGCTTTTGCTCGCCATGAAAAAATAGACACATACATGGTACGAATTAGTGATCACAATTGGTTCATGTGATTATGGTCCATCTATCCCTTATGATACTCAATGATATACTGGATATAAGGCATTGATTAACGGATAATATAAACAGTACTTTAAACTATTATGGTCCATCTATCCCTTATGATACTCAATGATATACTGGATATAATGCATTGATTAACGGATAATATAAACGGTACTTTAAACTATTATGGTCCATCTATCCCTTATGATACTCAATGATATACTGGATATAAGGCATTGATTAACGGATAATATAAACAGTACTTTAAACTATTATGGTCCATCTATCCCTTATGATACTCAATATACTGGATATAATGCATTGATTAACGGATAATATAAACAGTACTTTAAACTATTATGGTCCATCTATCCCTTATGATACTCAATGATATACTGGATATAAGGCATTGATTAACCGATAATATAAACGGTACTTTAAACTATTATGCGTACGGTGTTTGTGTGTGTAATAGTAATAATAATAATGTAAAGGGTATCTAATATTCTTTATATTTTTAATTTTCCCTCGGATAGTATTATAATAATTATTATTAATAGTTTATTACTGTTCATTTGCAGCTCATAGACAGGAAATCTAGAGTGTCATAACTTAGGTAAGGTACACTACTTATTATATCTGACCTACCTTGCAATTAATATATTGTCATATCATCCTGTACTCTCTCTGTCTCTCTCTCTCTCTCTCATTCACTCACTCTCTCTCTCCTCAACACATAAGGTAAGGTGTTGTGGTGGCTGGGATCACTTGCAGGAAATCAATTAATATTTCTCAAGGATTTGCATGTAATTTATGAAGCTGTGATGAAGGTGTGTGGGAGACTTGTTGTTGAGATCATACCTCTCTCTGTATCTCTCTCTCTCTCTCGAGCTTCTTCATCTACATTGTGGTGACAGAGTGAAACAAACTTCCAGCTAGAGTGGCGGAGAGCAACACAAGTAACTTGTTGTTGTTGTTCCCCAAGCTGCCTGGCCGAACAGCCCCAAGGCCCAAAGAAAGGTCAAGGCCATAACCGAGCGCCCCCACAGAACCCTCCCTGCCGACCACAATAAAGCCTGGGTGACCGAAGCCACTCCACGGCGGGGAGCTTCAAGGAGAGGCTAGACTTCTATCTATAGGAGGCTGGAGTTATATAGGAAAATATAGATATAAGGCCAACATGCCATGAAAGGATTGCAAAGTCTATGTGGTCGGTGTATATATGTAACTCTATGTAACTCTCTCTCGCCTCCACAGCCAGTTCATATTCCCCAACAAACAGACCCCAGACAGTGAGTTACCCAACACGGGGTCACTGGCTTTGTAACGGAATTCAATAACGCATTTAATGTTGATCCAGAAATTCTTGATTAACGGTACTGCGCTATTGCTCACACGCACACAGACAGACAAACAGACAGGCACAGAAAGTAAACACAAGAGAAGCTCAAACGCATATACTCAAACACACACTGATTTGTTGTAGAAACGTATCGTTAAAGTATTAGGATTATAAACTTCCAGTAAATGATGTTGATTTTCTAACAATATAAATAAATAAATTAATACAACAAATTAAATAACATAAACAAGTAGAGCAGCGAAAGCAGCACTACAATACAGGAAGAGTCCGGAGCCAGTAGCCTTTTGTTCTATTAATAGTAGAGCAGCGAAAACAGCACTACAATAGAGGAAGAGTCCGGAGCCAGCAGCCTCTTGTTCTATTAATAGTAGAGAAACAACAGCAACACTACAATACAGGAAGAGTCCAGAGCCATCAGCCTCTTGTTATATTAATAGTAGAGCAGGAACAGCAGCACTACAATACAGGAAGAGTCCGGAGCCAGCAGCCTCTTGTTCTATTAATAGTAGAACAGCAACAGCAGCAATACAATACAGGAAGAGTCCGGAGCCAGAAGCCTCTTGTTCTATTAATAGTAGAACAACAAAAACAGCAGCACTACAATACAGGAAGAGTCCGGAGCCAGCAGTCTCTTGTTCTATTAATAGTAGAACAGCAACAGCAACACTACAATACAGGAAGAGTCTGGAGCCAGAAGCCTCTTGTTCTATTAATAGTAGAACAGCAACAGCAGCACTAAAATACAGGAAGAGTCTGGAGCCAGAAGCCTCTTGTTCTATTAATAGTAGAACAGCAACAGCAGCACTACAATGCAGGAAGAGTCTGGAGCCAGCAGCCTCTTGTTCTATTAATAGTAGAGCAGCAACAGCAGCACTACAATACAGGAAGAGTCTGGAGCCAGCAGCCTCATGTTCTATTAATAGTAGAGCAGCAACAGCAGCACTACAATACAGGAAGAGTCCGGAGCCAGCAGCCTCTTGTTCTATTAATAGTAGAACAGCAACAGCAACACAACAATACAGGAAGAGTCCGGAGCCAGCAGCCTCTTGTTCTATTAATAGTAGAGCAACAACAGCAACACTACAATACAGGAAGAGTCCGGAGCCAGCAGCCTCTTGTTCTATTAATAGTAGAACAGCAACAGCAGCACAACAATGCAGGAAGAGTCCGGAGCCAGCAGCCTCTTGTTCTATTAATAGTAGAGCAGCAACAGCAGCACTACAATACAGGAAGAGTCCGGAGCCAGAAGCCTCTTGTTCTATTAATAGTAGAGCAGCAACAGCAGCACTACAATACAGGAAGAGTCCGGAGCCAGCAGCCTCTTGTTCTATTAATAGTAGAACAGCAACAGCAGCACTACAATACAGGAAGAGTCCGGAGCCAGCAGCCTCTTGTTCTATTAAAAGTAGAACAGCAACAGCAGCACTACAATACAGGAAGAGTCCGGAACCAGCAGCCTCTTGTTGTTCTTATTATTATAAGACCAGGATAAAAGGTACTGGAAGGGGGGGATAGGGGGGAGCATAGTTTAATGGGAGTGAAGATTGAGGGGATAGGGAGCTAGGGAGATATGGGGAAGGGGGGGGGGGGGGGGGGGGGGGGGTCGATAGAAGGGGGGGTGGAGAGTTAGAAAAGAAAATGGGAACAAGCAAAAAAGGAAATAAACGGGAAATTTGAGAGGAAAGGAGTAGAAACGGCGAAACATACGAGAAGTGAAGAGAAGCTTAACAAAAGAAGAAAGAATGGACGATGAAAAGGACGAAATGAGACTATAACATATACAGAATATGAGGGTTGTAGAAAAGACCTAAAATTGATAAAGCACACATTTAATTGAAGAAGATACTTGCAGAGAGATAAATTAATAGATCTAATAGGGGCAAAGGGAATTTATAAACATTAAATAAGGGGAGGCTGAACCTTCATTTAGCCCAAAAATCAAAATTTCAAAACATTTTGTTCTTTTTCTAAAATGTTTTTTTTCCAACATAGGAAAATAGCATAGGAGGGCAAAACAAAAAACATATCGCATCCATAACCCCCCAGAACGGGAGTTCCCCCCCGCCCCCAATCAAAAAAATGTTTTCCCTTCAGCCCAAGTTTTTTGTTTTATGTTTGTCTAAAAGGCTTCTGTAAACAATAGAAACTATCATATAAGGGCATAAACACCCATATGACATTCCTAGACCCCCCCCCCCCTCTGTGGCCCCCAATATCATGGATTTTGTTAACAAAAATTGGTATAATGATTTGTATAGCCAACGCAACAAGGTGTTTTACATGAGTATGCCATATAATGCCATGTCAGTGGTGGGCTGACCCTTTGTCAGAGTAAGGGTTGGTGTCCTCTACTTCCCATAACCCTTTCTATCTTTTTCTCCTTCTGCATCTCTAATTTTTTCAAATGGCGTAGGGATGCGGCGAACCAAACGCCCGCCACTTTCTGGTGCAGGTAGCCTCCTCTGTGGTGGAGGGGTGAGAAATTTCCACCACCGCTTTTCTACGGCGAGACGTAGAAGTCGGCTAAAGGGGATCGGGGGCGGGGGGCCTGGTATCCTTCTCCCCTTAAATAAATCTACAAAAAAAAACGAGACAGAGATAGGGGCGAGGGAACGCGTTCGTGGTCCCGGACCCAAAGAATAGGAGCTTTGAATGTGCGTCGATGTAGTACGAATGAGAAGGAGAGGATATTGGAAGGTTATTTGAAAGAAGGAAGTATGATGTGCTTGCACTGAATGAAACAAAGATGAAAGGAGAGGGAGAAGTGGATTTTGGAAACGTGATAGGTAGAAACTCTGGAGTAGACGATGGAGTCAGGGGGAAAGAAGGAGTGGCTATTATTGTGAAGGAGGAGTTGAGAGAGTTTATAAAAGAGTGGAAAGAGGTGTCATCAAGGCTAATGTGGGTGCGAATGCGGTTTAAGGATGAAAGGTGGGGTTTTGTAAGTGCGTATGAACCAGGAAGTGAAAGAGAGTTAGACGAGGTAGAGGGTTTCTGGGAAGATTTGAGAGATTGTCTACAAGGGTTTGATGAAAATGAAAATGTTATAGTTTTAGGGGACCTAAATGCTAGGGTAGGAAATGAGCCTGTTGAGGGAGTCATCGGTAGTTTTGGTGTGGATGGTGTAAACGAGAGTGGAGAAAGACTGAAAAATGTATGTGAAGAGTGCAGATTGAGTGTAGGTAATACGTTCTTCAAAAAAAGGCGTAGACACAAGTACACCTGGCATAGACTTGTGAGGGGAGAGATTGTAGAGAGGCCATTGATAGATTATGTGCTGGTGACAAGGGAAAGATTGTGTAGACTGCTGGATGTGAATGTGATGAGAGGTGAGGCGGAGGGTATGTCAGATCATTACCTGGTGGAGGGAAAGCTAAGAGTTAAGAGTTACAGGAGAATAAGAGACAAGCGTGAAGTAAGAGAGGTAATAAAAGTTAGTGAGTTAGAGAAGAGTGAAAAAGAGAGGGAGTACAAGGAAAGACTAAATGAAAAGTGGATGGAAGTGAGAGAGATGGAAGAGAGAGAAGTAGAGGTTGAATGGCAACAGTTTAAGGAAGGAGTGAAAGCAAGTGCAGAGGTAGTATGCGGCAAAAGGAAAGTAGGAGGCAGAGGTATCAGGAAGGGAAGCGAGTGGTGGAATGATATGGTGAGAAAGGCAGTTGAGGAGAAGAGACAGTGTTTTGAGAGGGTTTTACAGGATGGTAGTGTTGAGGTATGGGAGAGGTACAAGGCGAAAAGGAGAGAGGCAAGACGGAAAATTAGAGAAGCGAAAAAAGATGCAAACGAAAGGTGGGGTCAAAGGTTGAGTGAGAATTTTGAAGAACGAAAGAAGATGTTCTGGAAGGAGGTAAATAGAGTAAGGAAAGGAGGACAAAAGAGGGAAGAGTCAGTGAAAGATGCAAATGGAGAATTACTAGTGGAACCAGTGGAAGTGAGGAAAAGATATGCCGAGTATTTTGAATCTTTGTTAAATACAAGAGATGGAATAGAAGCAGTGATTGAAGCAGAGGTGGATGGAGATAGGTCACCCAGGTGGTAGGTAATGAATGAAAGGACTGAGGAAAATGAGGTGAAAGAAGCAGTGAAACAAATGAGAGCGGGAAAAGCAGAAGGTTTGGATGATATTGCTATGGAGTGTATAAAGAAGGGTGGAGATGTGATAATAGATTGGTTGGTGAGACTTTTCAATGTGTGCTTTGCTGTGTCAATGGTACCAATAGACTGGAAGAGTGCATGTATTGTGCCGTTGTACAAGGGGAAGGGAGATCGGCAGGAGTGTTCAAGTTATAGAGGTATTAGTTTATTGTCAGTGGTTGGAAAGCTGTATGGCAGGGTGTGATAGAGAGGATAATAAAGTGTACAGAAGTTGTAATAGGAGAAAAACAGTGCGTTTTTAGGAGGGGAAGAGGGTGCGTGGATCAGATGTTTGCAGTAAGACAGTTATGCGAGAAGTATTTAGAGAAGCATAAGGAGATATTTTGGGCTTTTATGGCCTTGGCAAAAGCGTATGATCGTGTGGACCGTGAAGCAACGTGGAAGGTGTTAAGGATTTATGAAATAGGAGGAAATTTGTTAGAAGCAGTTAAGAGCTTTTATGAAGGGAGCAGAGCATGTGTGAGAGTAGGAAATGGTGAGTTGAGTGAATGGTTTGAGGTAAAGGTAGGTTTGTGACAGGGTTGTGTAATGTCACCATGGCTGTTTAATATGTTTATGGATGGTGTGGTGAGGGAGGTGAAAAGGAGAACTATGGGAAGAGGATTGGGTTTAGTAGGAAAGAATGGTAGAGATTGGGAGTTGAATCAGTTGCTGTTCGCTGATGACACAGCATTGGTGGCGGATTCTGATGAGAAACTGCAGTGGGTAGTCAAAGAGTTTGGTGTGGTTTGTGGAAGAAGGAAACTGAAGGTGAACGTCAATAAAAGTAAAGTAATGGTGTGTAATAGGGGAGAGCATAGGGTGAATCTAGATGTGAGGCTGGATGGGGAAATATTGAAACAAGTAGAGTGTTTTAAATATCTAGGAGGAACGATAAGCAGGAGTGGAGGTATGGAAATGGAGGTAAAACAGAGAGTGTGTGAAGGAAGGAAGGTTTTCGGAGCAATGGGAAGTATGTGGAAGACGAGAAATCTCGGAATGAAAGTAAAAAGTGCACTGTATCAAGGAATTGTTGTGCCAACAGTGATGAATGGGGCTGAGACATGGGCTCTGAAGAAAAAGGAGAAAAGAGGGCTGGATGTGATGGAGATGAGCTGCTTGAGGAGTATGTGTGGAGTTACTCATAGAGACAGATTGAGGAATGAAGAGATACGTAGGAGAGTGGGGCAGCAGGAACACTTGTCAGCCAGAGTGGACAGAAGGGTGCTGAGCTGGTATTATCATGTTGAACGAATGGGGGATGAAAGGCTTACAAAGAGAATATGTGAGTCAGGTACAAGGGGAGATAGAAGGGCAGGAAGACCCTCATTGAGATGGAGAGACTGTAAGAAAAGCTTTGGATGACAGAGGAATGACTATAGATCAGGCAGGGGAAGTGGTGGTTGACAGGAGTGAATGGAGAATGCTTGTGAATAGTTGAGTGAAGTCGTGGTCATTTGGAGTAAGGGGTCGGGCTTAAGTTGGACTAGATAATAGTCCATCAGGCGCCTGGCCCGAGGAGACGATTAATATGAAGGGTGCGCCTGGAAGTGTGGTGGGAGGGCTTGTGGCTTTGGCTCCGCTGCATGTCTGCCTGCCGAGATCGGAACCTCTCCGGGTGGTCGGGGGCCGGGGGAGTGCTGGAGCGACCTTGGAGACCCTGGTCTCTGGGTCTTCTCCTGGGTGACCTGGATGTGTGTGAGTTTGTGCTTTTTGTCTGTGTTTGTTCGTTGTTTTTGTGTTTTCCCTGTTCTTAATCTATCTTGAGTCGGCTACCCCCAAAATGGGGATTGGGCCTGAGCATTTTTTTTTTTTTTTTTTTTTTTTTTTCTATGTGATTGAGGGAGGCAAAAGGCATAACTGCCTATAGCGAGTGCCTCCCCCATAGTTGAAAGAGTGACAGGGCCAAAATCAAGTGACGTTCGAGCCAAAATGCCTGGACACACAGAGTTTGAAGCAATTTATGTCATAGGAAGAGGGAAAGACTGATTCTGGGAGAGAGTTCCAGAGCTCAGCTGTTGAGTAGAAGAAAGTTTGAGAGTAACGTTTCACTCTTGGGTTGGAGAGTTGCACAGAGTAGGGGTGGGATTGAGTTGCAAGACGGGTACCACGTGCCCTACGTAAAGGAGGTGGTATGCACTGGGATAGCTCTGAGGAACACTGATTATTATAGTAGCGATAGAATAGCGAGAGAGATGCAACATTGCGGCGGAGAGAGAGAGATTGCAGAGAGTTGGTGAGTGGACGGGAGTTAATGATACGAAAGGCCTTCCTTTCAACTTTGTCTAGGAGAGCGGTGTGAGAGGAACCTCCCCACACATGTGAACAATACTCAATACAAGGGCGCACTATGCCCCTGTACAGAGCAAATAGAAGCTGTGCAGGGGAAAAGAACCCCCTAAGGCGGTTGAGCACACCTAGCTTCTGGGAGGCTGCCTTAGCAAGACTGGTAATATGGTCCTTCCAAATGAGAGCAGAAGAAAAAGAGACACCAAGAATATTGAGAGAAGATGAAGGGTTGATTTTTGTATTGTTGAAGAATAAGGGATAGTCCGCTGCGAGATCCTGACGGGTAGATAGATGGAGAAATTGGGTTTTGGAAGCATTAAAGTTAACAAGGTTTTCTCTGCCCCAATTGGAAATAGTATTTAGATCAGAATTTAAGAGTTCTATGGCTTCATTACGTTTGTCGTTGAGGGATTGCTGGCTGGGGCATTCTGAAAAACTAATGGAGTAGTGTAAGGTTGAGTCGTCTGCGTATGAATGGATGGGAATTAAGGTACAGTTAAGGAGATCATTTATAAAAATTAGAAAGAGAATAGGAGATAGGACAGAGCCCTGAGGAACACCGGAGTTTATAGGGTGAGGAAGTGAACAATGGCCGTCCACAACCGCGGTTATGGAACGGCCGGAAAGGAAATTAGAGACAAAGGCACAGATGGAGGGATAGAAACCGAAGGAGGGTAGTTTAGAAATTAAAGATTTATGCCAGACTCTATCGAAGGCTTTCGATATGTCTAGTGCAATAGAAAAAGTCTCACCGAAGTCCCGGAAGGAGGATGACCAAGAGTTAGTAAGATATGAAAGAAGATCACCAGTAGAGCGACCCTTAAGGAAGCCATACTGGCGATCTGAGAGCAGATTATGAGAAGAGAAATGCTTAAGAAATTTGGAAGCAAGAATAGTTTCAAAAACTTTAGAAAGACAAGAGATAAGAGCAATTGGACGATAGTTGGAGGGTTGAGAGCGGTCACCCTTCTTTGGGACAGGTTGAATGTGAGCAAACTTCCAGCATGAAGGGAAGACGTTAGAGGATAGACAGAGACGAAAGAGTTTGCCTAGGCAGGGAGTCAGCACGGAAGCACAGTTTTTGAGAACAACAGGAGGAACACCGTCCGGACCGTACGCCTTATTAGTGTTAAGCCCAGAGAGGGTAGAAAGTACATCTTTAGAAGAGATTAGGATATTAGGCATAAGTAAGAGAGAGGAGGGCGGAGAGGGAGGAATAGCACCGGAATCATCCAAGGTGGAGTTTCTAGCAAAAGTTTGAGCGAAGAGTTTAGCTTTGTCAGAGGAAGAAGTGATGGTTGTGCCATCAGAGTGGGAAAAGGGAGGGAAAGACGAGGAAGAGAAATTGTTGGAGAGATAGATAGATAGATAGATGCCATATAACTTGGTTTTCTCTAACAGCTTAGTAATAGAAAACGTCTCTGGAAGGAGTAACTTGGTTATTTTCCCCAAAATGATGTCTACAATGATTGATTATATAAAGATTTGCGATTTCCAGAGATCATATATTGGCAAGTTCCAAGTGAAACTACACTTTTTTATATTGCTCAATTTGTTCCCCTTCTACACACTATATATAGGACTATAAAGCAACGGTGGATCCGTGTCCATAATGGCCATCCCCCCAATATTTTCCGAGATTCGACCTTTTTCATGTCGAAATTTGCTCTACCCAAAAAAATTATATATTACATATTTTGTTCAGCACCTTCTATTATTCAATATGGGAAAACGAGCACGCTACGTTGTAGGGGATGCTCGTAGGATGCGCCATAAGAAAATTTGTTGGAAATTTGAACAATTTTCAATGTGTAGAATGATTTTTAATATAGCGCAATGAAATTTGCGTGCGCGTGCATGCGCACGCACATAGAGAGCTGATTTTTTGTCAGCGAGTCCTAGTATTTCCATTGGTATTAAGATGGTATAATGCCAGAAACAAAATCTCTTATACAGGGTGAATTGGGGGTGTAAGGTTCAGTCTCCCCTTGACATAACGTAGGCCGAGAAAGGGGCTAAACATTTGAAACAATATACAAAATACATGTATGTATGTATGTATATATGTATGTATACAGTATACTCAGGCACATACCCTATTGCTGGGGGTGGCCGACTCGAGACAGAGCCCAAACAGAAACAACATACAAAGTTTCAATTCTTAGGGTCCGGGACCACATTCGCGTTCCCTCGCCCATTTCTCTATCTTGTTGAGTAGGAGCATTTTACAAGGGGAGGAGAATTCCTAGCCTGCCCCCTGAAGGAAACGTAGGACAGTAAAAGAGACACAAAAACGGCTGTATGTAACAATAGGAAATCTAAAATATACTTAACTATACAGTATATGGACATTGGTGCAAAGTAGTGAGAGACAAAACAAAGGAGAGAGTGGAGAGAATAGGAGAACACAGCATTTCGAGTTAAAACGCTGATATGATGAAGAGAGACATGAACATTATACAACTAATACAAATGTAAATATATTAACACTCCTGCTCGTAAGGGGCATTGAGAGTGCACCGTAGGAAAAACAGAAAAGAAAAACAAAACGGGGAGAAGTTTAGTTCGAAAGAAAACAAATACTATGGTTTTACCTATCGCAGACAAAAATACATAAGTTTAAGAAAAGATGGTACAGAGTCAAGAGGGAGGGTGGAAGAGAGAGATGGAGAGGGGAGAGAGGAAGGAAAAAAGGAAGAAAATGGGAGGGAGAAATTGTGGGGTATCGTAGAAAGAGAGGGAGGCAGAATGAGAGGAGAGAGAGGGTGAGAGAGAAGAAGAGAGTGGGGTAGTATGGGAGACAGATTAAGGAAAAGAGGAGTGCAAAGGAGTACAAAGCAAATCAAGCAACAAGAGGTCTAGTGACCCCTCTAGGCTGCTTGTCCTCCAAAACACTGATGCTCAAGTGTCCAAACAGTACTTTAGAGTGGAAAGGGAAGTACTGCCCTGGGACTAATGTCCGTGGCAGGATTAGGAGAAGTTAGTAGGGGACAGTTGGGTTTGTAGCATAACACACAGATATAAGTGATCTTTCGTGAATCTGGGGAGAACAGAGTAACATCTCAGTTATTTATAAACGCAATCATCTTTGACAAATCTGAGGGCAAAACAAATATTTATTTACAAATGCAGTCAGTTGCGGTTTAACCCTTGTCTGGCGGGGGTGGACTTAAGTCAGGCTAGAGAACCATGGACTATATGGCGGGGACCGTCTTAAGACTGTGTGCAATTTTGGAGCAATAATGGCTCTGAGAGAGTGACGAGTGGGTGGAGGAGCGTAGGTCGGCTCATGACCGCTCGGCACGGGTCCCGCGCGACTACTGACGTTTACTCTACACACACCCACACTCACTGCCTCGCTACACAGGGAATTATGTAAGGAAATTACCGTATTTTAGGGATTTTTCACTCGTCTTGCACGATCGTTGCAAGAGAACGCGTGGTCGTAGAAGGATGGTTCTGGTGTCATAGGAAAGCTCAATTTACGCCCTTTCAGGGACTCATAATTGTATTACGCTCTGGCTCTTGTTTATGCATGAAAAAGAGCACGGAAACAAGGTCGTTTAGGGTAAAACCCCCCGCTTGCTGGGTAGTAGAAGTTACTGACGGGCCCGCTCGTAAGGCGTTAAGGTTAGGTGTTTGTCTAGGCGAAATGTATAAAAATCAATGGTGATGCAGTTTATGACATCACAAGGAAGCCCATTCCAAAAGTTGACAACTCGATTGAAGAAGAAATTCTTAGAGGAGTGGGAGAGGGTGAGTAGTGGGAGAGAGAGAGGTAGGAAATAGGGAGAGGGGAAGGGAAGCGACACATTAGCTCTATGAGGCGTAAGGTAGAGGGGAAGAACGATTACACACTTTTTTTTTAGATAATTTTGACAACAATTTTTATGCTATACAAACATACAACAAGATAAACCGACCCAAATGACGATATTATTATCTCCACGACGTTCTGTTTTGGCCGAGAGGATCAAAGAGTAAACAAGGCGAAGCACATAACGTACGTGGAGAAATAAAACGCCAGAGATAATGAAAATGGGAGAATAAGACAGATAAACAACGAGTAGAGAGTAAATACCAAGAACAGATAAATAAACTGGGGTGAAGTAGGGTCACAGAAGTAGGAGGGTTGGAGTTTAGAGGGTCATGAACTCACAAAGATACACACAACTATCACATCTTACGGTGTAGTAGAGAGAGAGAGAGAGAGAGAGAGAGAGAGAGAGAGAGAGAGAGAGAGAGAGAGAGAGAGAGAGAGAGAGAGAGAGAGAGAGAGAGAGAGAGAGAGAGAGAGAGAGAGAGAGAGAGAGAGAGAGAGAGAGAGAGAGAGAGAGAGAGAGAGAGAGAGAGAGAGAGAGAGAGAGAGAGAGAGAGAGAGAGAGAGAGAGAGAGAGAGAGAGAGAGAGAGAGAGAGAGAGAGAGAGAGAGAGAGAGAGAGAGAGAGAGAGAGAGAGAGAGAGAGAGAGAGAGAGAGAGAGAGAGAGAGAGAGAGAGAGAGAGAGAGAGAGAGAGAGAGAGAGAGAGAGAGAGAGAGAGAGAGAGAGAGAGAGAGAGAGAGAGAGAGTTACAAAAAGAATCGATTACGTATTTTATTGAGGGGATGAATTATCCCTCTTTTATCCCCCTCCCCCCGACTCTCACTCTCCTTATCTATCTATATATCTCTCACTGGCAGGTAGTGTGTTTATCTATTAAAATACTTGTTCATTCAAGAGATAATCATTTGGTAAACTATAGTTATTTTATCTATAATACCAAATTACCTACGCTATAATTCCCGTGACAAATTATTATTTTATTAGTGTACAGTAGTGGCCATAATACAACAACACTTCCTAAGTAATGGAAAAGCACCATGAGCCTTAACTAGGGCCTGTTATATATAGATAGGCCAATCATGTTAACCACTAACATTTATAACAAAATATCGACTATCTAATATTTTTACCATGTGGCAAGAGCCAGTCACCGAATCGGTGCGGAAATTGACAGCCACTTTGCTCTAGCCTACTTTGAGATTGATGTTTGTGGTCACGATTTCTGGCATATATATATATATATATATATATATATATATATATATATATATATATACCCTCATAATAAACAAAATACCCTCATTGTTCCCTGATTAAATAGCACTGTATGAATATTCCCATATTCAAAATATGCTACAGGGGGGCAATGCCTAGTGAGTTAATTGTTCAATAGATGGCGTTCTAAGAGTGAGGGTCCGAGCCTGGGGAGTGAGACTGTGAAGCACAGAGGCGAAGCAGCTTCAGAGATGGAGTTGGGTTCGAGCCGTAAATAGGTGCTTCGCATGTCTCACTCCCTAGACTGGAACAAGACCTCACGGGCCTCACCGTGTTCAGCGGTAGAGTGGTGTAAAGGCTATCAGCCTATGCCCGAGAGGGAGTAGTTGGAATATAGAAGAAAAAAATAAAATAAAATATATATATATATATATATATATATAAGGGAAGGTGTGGTGGAGTGGTCTTGCCACTGGACAGGTAATCCAATGGACCCGGGTTCGAATCCCAATATGCCAATGGGAAGATATTATTGGGATGGAATTTGTGCTGTACCTATTATCAGTGCATTACCACAGCACACCGAAATGCCAAAAAAATACCCTCATTTTTCCCTGATTAAATAGCATTGTATGAATATTCCCATATTCAAAAATATGCTACAGGGGGGCAATGACTAATGAGTTAATTGCTCAATAGGTGGCGTTCTGAGAGTGAGGGTCCGATCCTGGGGGATGAGACGGTGAAGCGCAGAGGCGGAGCAGCTTCAGAGATGGAGTTGCTTCGAGCCGTGAAGCTTTGCATGTCTCACTCCCTAGACTGGAGCAAGACCTCACGGTCCTCACCATGTTCAGAGAGTGTTCGGTAGAGTGTAAAGGCTATCAGCCTATGACCAAGAGGGAGTAGTTGGAATAAAGAATAAGAAAAAAAAAAAAAAAAAAAAAATATATATATATATATATATATATATATATTGACTGATTGATTGGAGGTAAGTTAACAACAATAATGTGAGCAAAGTGGTTCTATATATAGTTCGCCTGTTTATCATAATTGTTTCCTCATTGTCCACAAATTCTAGTCCCTCACTATACAAGAAAAATACTAAAATAATCATACTTGTTGTTGATATTAAAGATCAATTAAAACAAACAAGCGTTCCCACACTTACAATATAAGAAGGCGAACACACGTAGTCTAGATATTTATATCGATATATATTTCAGTAATTTCCTTCCCTTGTTAAAGGTATACGAGAGAGAGAGAGAGAGAGAGAGAGAGAGAGAGAGAGAGAGAGAGAGAGAGAGAGAGAGAGAGAGAGAGAGAGAGAGAGAGAGAGAGAGAGAGAGAGAGAGAGAGAGAGAGAGAGAGATTAACCACACGACTAATGCATATTCACCACGATTTGGCATATAGACAGAGTATCCCTTCAGTAAGTAGGTATTGGACAACTGTCTATATAAAAGGTGAATCTTAATACTCATGACCATCAACAGTTCTACTTAAGACGATTATACATTAAAATATATTTATCTAAACAATACATTATGTTGCAGCGGATACCAAACTTTGATACAGTTAGTATAACTGACTGGGGAGATTGTAGACACCAATCGAGCAGGACAATACCCAGGGGAGGCCTCATAGGCCTCATAGGCCATAGGAGATAAGGAGTTGCTGGAAGTTCTGTTTCATTTTTCTGACTTCCCTCACTGTTTCTAGTTTTCTCTGACCTGCACAGAGCTAGCTGTCACAAACACATCCTCCTCATCCTATTAATTTTCACTACACTAAACAAACACATCACACTTCTCTCCAATACACCAACACATATTTTTTGAAGACCACCAACCACCCTTAATTTGGCTGTTGCTCTTTCGACTTTGGGAGAGACACTTGTTTCAGGCAGGTTTGCGTATTGTCTCATTCATACACATAGACAAAACAATAGAAAGACCACCCGGGACACTACTACTGATAAAGGGGTACTAATTGTGGTCAATTCCTGAACCTTTAACTGTCTTGATGGTGTAATGGTTACAGTGTTTAAGTTATGCATGTGGTAACCCAGGATCGAATCACGGGAGTATCACATGCTTTTATTAATTTAATTTGAGGGTGTTCGGTGTTGGGAATAAAATTAGTTGAGATTATTACCATTCCCTTTGATTTACATCTGTTCTTGAAGTACTTGGTGTGAAGGGAGTTTACCCATGGAAGTATAATACGAGGAAGGAAAGTTGTCCCGCGGGACTCAGTCAGAAAGTGTAGCCAGTGTATTGGAGAGAGAGAGAAAGAGTGCAGATATTGCAGTGTACAGCCTTTGTAAATACAAATATCTAGTAAACACATTCAGTAAAGTAGGGAAATCATCATAGTAAGTGATCTTCTATGAACCAGGACAGAGTGTATGTGGGCTAACCTCTATTAGTAATCAGACAAAATACTCGCCCCCAGTATTACACTTTTTTTTTTCTATGTGAGTGAGGGATGCAAAAGGCAGAACTGCCTGTAGCGAGTGCCTCTCCCAGAGTTGAAAGAGTGACAGTCAAAGGACGTTCGAGCCAAAATGCCTGGACACACGGAGTTTGAAGCAACTTAAGTCATAGGAAGAGGGAAAGACTGATTCTGGGAGAGAATTCCAGAGCTCAACTGTTGAATAGAAGAAAGTCTGAGAGAAACGTTTACCTCTTGGGTGCGAGACTTGCACAGATAAGGGGTGTGATTGTGTTGCAAGACGGGTACCACGTACCCTATGTAGAGGAGGTGGTATACAATGGGAGAGCTCTGAGGAACACTGATTATTATAGTAGCGATAAAATAGCGAGAAAGATGCAACATTGCGGCGGAGAGAGAGAGATTGCAAAGAGTTAGTGAGTGGATTGGAGTTAATAACACGAAAGGCCTTCCTTCAACTTTGTCTAGGAGTGCAGTGTGAGAGGATTCTCCCCACACATGTGAAAAATACTGAATACAAGGATGCGTGCCCCTGTACAGAGCAAGAAGCTGTGCAGGGGTAAAAACAAACTTGAGGCGGTTGAGTACACCCAGCTTCTAGGAGGCTGCCTTAGCAAGAGGGGTAATATGGTCCTTCCAAGTGAGAGCAGAGGAAAAAGAGACACCAAGAATATTGAGAGAAGATGAAGGATTTATTATTGTATTGTTGAAGTATAAGGGGAAGTCCTCTGGGAGTTCCGGACGGATAGTAAAATGGAGAAATTGGGTTTTGGAAGCATTAAAGGTAACAATACTTTATTATTGCAACTTTTGTTGGCAACCTTTATCAACAATATTTGTACATTCAGTATTAGTTACTTCCTAAATCCTTGAAATTAGGGATAAGCTAGAGCACTACAGCCTTTTTGGACAGTGGTAATGTATTACACATGTTATAAACTTAATCATTTTCAGTGATAAATAATATAAGCCACAATTTTACCAATAGTGTCCAACTGTCCATCACATCCAAGTGTTTACCATATATATTAGGTAATAGTACCTCCTTAAATACAAGGGATGCTCCCTTGGAGGATTCAACTCGACTTGTGTTTGCTAAAAATATAAAATTACCAAATAAACAAATAAATACATAATTATATAAATAAATAAGTATATATAAGACTTTTTTTTATTTGGAAGAAAATTGTTGTAAGTTTTAATATTTGTATAGACATGATGAGAGTATGAACCTCATCCTGCTCGTTACGTCTATGCAATTAGTTGCACCACAGAGAAGTGTTTTGATAACCCACTTGACTCTGTATAAACAGGAAGGGTAATATTAGTCTTCGACCTTCATATATCTGATGATCACTGAGAGAGAGAGAGTGTGTGTGTGTATGTGTGTGCGTGAGAGTGAGTGTGTGTGGGTGTGCGTGAGAGTGAGTGTGTGTGTGCGTGAGAGTACAAAGGAAATCAAGCAACAACATATCTAGTGACCCTTCTAGGCTGCTTGTCCTCCAAAACACTGAGGATCAAGTGTCCAAACAGTGGTTTAGAGTGGGTAAGGGAACATTGGAAAGGGAACTACTGCCCTGTAACTAATGTCCGTGGCAGGACTAGGAAGTTAGTAGGGGACATATGGGTTAGTAACTGAGGGGAGGATAAAATAAAGTTATTCATTTACAAACGCAGTCCGTCGCGGGTTTGATGCGAGATATTTGTCTAGGCGGAGTTTAAATGAATCAACGGTGCTGCAGTCTATAACGTCTCGTCTCGGGGAAGCCCATTCCACAAGTTGACAACTCGATTGAAGAAGAAATTCTTAGATTCGTGTGAGTTAAAGGATTTACCAATAATTTTGCAACTGTTTCCCCGCGTGTAATTAGATTGGTCGATAGTGAAGTACTTACTACAGTTCATATTGTCGATGCCTTTGATGATTTTGAACACTTGAATTAAGTCACCTCTTAATCTGCGCTGGGTTAAAGGAAATGGATTTAATTCTCTAAGACGCTCGCTCTTCGTATGGTTTGTTCTTTAGGCTAGGTATCATTTTGGTAACTCTACGTTGAACTCGTTCTAGCTTGTTTATGTCTTTTTGGTAATAAGGGAACCAGCATTGAACGCAGTATTCCAGAAGAGGGCGGACTAAGGAATTGTAAAGGGTTAGGATAACGTCTTCGGATTTATGCTCAAATGACCTGCCTATAAAGCCAATTATTTTGTTTGCCATCTTAACAACTTCTGAACATTGTTGACTCGGTTTTAGGTTACTCGATATTGTTACTCCCAGATCGGTTTCTCTGTTTACATTCTTAAGCTGAGTGCCATTCATCGAATAGTTTGCTTTCTCATTTAGGTATCCGATATGTAGTACTTTACATTTATCCGCATTGAAACTCATTTGCCAAATTTAGGCCCAATGGGACAATTTATCTAGATTGTGTTGCATATCGTCAACTTGTTCTTTTGAGAGTACGCTATTTGCAATTTTTGTATCGTCAGCAAATTTTGAGATTGTACAGGTGAGATCCTCATCTATGTCGTTGATGTAAATTAGAAAGAGAATTGGTCCTAGTATCGATCCCTGGGGTACCCCACTACTTACATTGGTCCATTTAGATGCCTTACCGTTCATGACTACTCTTTGCTTTCTGTCGCTGAGCCAATTTTCTATCCATTTCAACACACTGTCTTGTATTCCATGCGCTTTTAGTTTTAGCAGTAAACATTTGTGGGGAACTTTGTCAAAGGCCTTTTGAAAATCAAGGTATATATATAATATCTACAGCTTTACTCTCATCGTAGAGGTTGAGGATATCGTGGAAGAAGTCTAAGAGGTTTGTTAAACAGGAACGTTTTTTATGAAAGCCGTGTTGAGTATCTTTAAGTATGTTATTTTCCTCTAAGTGATTTACGAGTCTGTCTCTTATGACCGTTTCTAGCATTTTACATACAACTGAGATTAAGCTAATTGGACGATAGTTACGGGGTAGGGATTTGCTGCCTTTTTTTAATATCGGTGATACGTTGGCTATCTTCTACTGATCAGGCATAGTTCCAGACTGCAAGGATTTATTGAATAGTAATGTCAGTGGTTTGGAGAGCTCATCCTTAGCTTCCTTTAGAACTCTAGGCGAGATTGTATCAGGTCCAGGCGTTTTATTTACCTTTAGTTTATCTAAACAATTCAATACTTCTCTCTCTGTAACGGTAATATTGCTTAGAACATCTGAATTATCAATCTGAATCGGCGATGGTGTAGGGATATCACTGAGGTCTTCTGTTGTAAAAACTGACGCAAAGAAGGTATTGAGGGCATTACTCATTTGTACTTCGTCTTTGGTGTATTCTCCATTTTCATCGACTAACGGTCCAACAGTTGAAGTAACTACTTTTTTCTTTCTGATATAACTATAGAATTATTTCGGGTTTGTTTTACTTTGATTAGCAATATGTAACTCTAGGGTCTTTTTACTTTGCTTAATTCACTTTTTGGCTTTGCGTCGTAGCTCTACAAATTTCACCCGTGCTTCGTCATTTTGTGAGGATTTTAATCTATCACTAGCAACATTTTTAGCAAGCAGGCAGTTTGAAATATCTTTATTCCACCATTAGGACTTATTATTATGGCCCGGACGCCGTATTTTCGATGGTATGCAGTCTTGCACTGCTTTTAGGTAAGTGGTTTCGAATAACTTCCAAGATGTATTTATGTCGTTATTGTTAATTAAACAGCTCCAGTCAGTTTCTTTAAACATAGCTCTAAGTTTATGAAAGTTTGCTTTCTTGAAATTAGGGACTTTTTCGATGCTACTATTTGGTTCGTTACTAGTAAAGTTTAAAGTGAAAGTTATCATACGATGGTCGCTGTTACTGAATTCATCACCAACATTCAAATTCTCTATTAATTCTTCTTTTGTTGCAAGTACAATGTCAAGAGCGTTATTACCACGGGTCGGTGTTCGAACAAATTGATAAAGGGAACTCTCTTGCAAGTTCGTATACAAGTCATGTCCGGAGTGTGACGTAAGAGTATCGCCCCACTTGGTCACAAGAGTGGAGTGAGTGTGTGTGTGTGTGGGTGTGTGTTTTAAACGAACTGGACACATCATCTAATATTCAGCCAATTTTAAAATGATGTTCCGAACGCTTTAAAAGGATTACATCAGGATATGACGACCAGAGGGAGATAAGGTAGTAAAGATGTATTGAATATATCAGTCAAAGAATGTTTGGTTAGGTCATAAAATCACATGGTAATTGGAAACGATAACAGGTCTTTATGATAATTATACGTATAGTTATCTGTACATCCCAACGTCGTTTACAAATATTTCAGCCATGACAAATCAATTAATGTACAGTATTTAAGTGCAAGTGGCCTAATTTGTCATTTACATAATATGAATATATGATAATAACATGGTATAAGTTGAACTAATAATAACAGAGTCACCTCAGATAACTATTGACATGTTGTTTAACCTGGCGAGAAATTAGCTCGTTCTCATCGCAATTACTCTGCTATTACAACATTATTATAGCCAAATGTGTTGTTAATTACGACAACCTAGCAATACTATGTTGCAATGACATAGACATTTCACATTGATCCATTTGTTATCAAAAAATGAGTTGCTACTAAAGGAGTAAAATGTCCACCAAGTTAACCGTGTCTGTACCGGAGACGTCTTTTATTTATTTTGTCTAGCTCTATTTAGACCATTTTATTCAGTTTAAGAAGGACCTTCAGCAATTAACTGGCTTTCCACTATATTAATTAATCTTTTTACCACCACAGATTCTTCTTAAGTTGCACAAAATCGTTTAAATATAGCTTGACTAAATCCAAAACACCTCGCGGTACAGAAGGGGTTAAAACAAACTCTAGTATAGCACCTACCTTTACACTGACAGAGGGTTCTACCTGTGTACCCACGACACGTTCCTCACAGGTCAAGCCCAGTGCCGATCATACCATCTGGGGGATAAAAGAAATAATCATTAGGAATTATCTCATTGAAATGATAATGGTTTAGCTACTCTATTGATTTTAACCCTCTGTGTACCGTGCCGTGTTTTAGATTCTGGTCTAGACAGTTAGACGATATTGTGCAGTTTAAAAAGGATCTGTGACAGTAAACTTGGTTATGTTCGAAGCCTGTTAAATGCTGGAGGCCCTCTTTACACTAAAAATTATCGTCCAAATGTAGCCAGAGGAAAGCTAAAAGGGTTGCACCAGTACTGAAAGGGTTAAATTCATGTTAATTGTAAATCACAACAATACAAAAATAACGTATTTTTAATATTATATGTGTTTGTCTGTTGACATAATTTGGAAATAACATGAAACGGCTTCCAATGACATCAACCACCATTTTGTGATAGGGTAATGCATTAGCGCGCGGAATTTCGGTGTGAGTGTCCTGGGTTCCAGGCCTTGGAGTGCCACATGTATTTGTTGATTTCATTAATGAGTTTAAAAGTGAAGTTGGTTGGAGAAAAAATATAATATATAATTATATACCTGTATATATATATATATATATATATATATATATATATATATATATATATATATATATATGTTGGTAAAGCCAGGTAATAAATGTTCTTTAATACATACGAGGTTGAAAGAAATGGCAATTTCTGCGTTGGAAATTTTATTATTCAAAGTTTCCAGGTCTCTGATGAGTTTTCGCTGGGTGGCAGGAAGTAGATGAAGGAGATGAGCAAAATTCATGGTGGTACAGGGTTACATTAAAGTACATGAAGATACAGGATATACGACGCGTTTCACTGGACAACCAGCATTATCAAGTAAGGAAGGAATGATATAAAAGGTAAACAGGAAGGGTATATTCCTATATTGGTATGACGCAGACTCGTCTTTCACGTCGGTTAACTCTTCACCTTCAGGCTGGAGCCATCAAAGACCACTATCTCACCCCTAACCACCCTCACCTCACACGCAACGAGTTAGAGAAACACACCACCATACTCGATAAAGAAAGTGACCCAAGGAGATTACCTATACTCGAAGCTTTATATATCCAAGCCTTACATCCCAACATCAACAACCAAACTCTGGACCTTCAGATCCTTCCTTCTGCCAAAAGGCACTACCCTACAGGACCTAACACCCCTCCTCGCCCCCCGGTGCCCTTGACGCAGCCCCCCGCGCTACCTCCTTCAGCTTCGTCTTCTGCAGGCGCCACACAACTTAGGCCACGCCCCTCGACACGCAGCCAATCAGCTTCGACCCCACCTATCGACCACCATCCCGCATCCAGTGCGCATGTGTGAAGCGGTTACCCCCTTTCTCTCTCCTAGTTTACCCTTCCACCAATCGCAGACTTTTGCCCCCTGTTTTCCGCCTCCTCTGATCCTCCACCCTTAATATATACCCTTCCTGTTTACCTTTTATATCATTCCTTCCTTACTTGATAATGCTGGTTGTCCAGTGAAACGCGTCGTATATCCTGTATCTTCATGTACTTTAATGTAACCCTGTACCACCATGAATTTTGCTCATCTCCTTCATCTACTTCCTGCCACCCAGCGAAAACTCATCAGAGACCTGGAAACTTTGAATAATAAAATTTCCAACGCAGAAATTGCCATTTCTTTCAACCTCGTATGTATTAAAGAAAATATATATATATATATATATATATATATATATATATATATATATATATATATATATATATATATAATATATCTAATCATAAGCTTAGTTGTTGGCAGGTGATCTGTTTTTCATCAATATACCCTCTACAACAATATATTATTTAACAGTATTCCCTCTTCAACGATATATTTGTTATCAATATTCCCTTTGCAACGATCTATTTTGTTCATCAATATTCCCTGTGATTGACTGATGGCTGGAGTAAAGTAAGAGAGTAGATACATTTGGATAGAGGAAGAATAAGTTGAGAAATGAGAAGTACAGTAAAATATAAAAATGTACTTGGGCTCAACTAAATTGCTCCATTGTTTAAGAAATATTCCCTCTCCAACGATCGATTTGTTATCAATATTTCCTCTGCAACTATCTATATTTTTATCCATACTCCTTCAGCAACGATGTATTTGTTATCAATATTCCCTTTGCAACTGGTATTACATTGTGTGTTATTTAGTGTTGACCTGTAAGTTATTATGTTATCAATCTTTGGTGTGAATACATCCCCGGTGATTTTTGTCACTGGGACAGCAGACAGATGGGTTTGTTTATTTGTAAAGGCATCGACAGGTTTAAGTTCGAACAGCAATGGGTTTCCTATCGACCTATTCATGCATTTTTAAGGGGGTAGGGTTTATTTTTGTGTCTATATATATATACTTACTTTTAGTTTTCTCGCTGGACCTCCTTCAAGCTTTAAAAAAAAAAAAAAAAAAATCCCTAAACCCCTTTTCTAAATAAATCTGTGCTGGCCGAAGGCCGGTTCCTCCTAAAATTAAAGTCTCGCTTTCGCTCGCCAGCAAAAATAGACACCTAAATGGCACGAAACGTCCTAATAAATACAAAGAAATGGGTGAAACGTGTTAAAATCACCAAACTAATGGAACGAAGACTTATAATATCAATACTAATGGGGAGAAGGGGGTCCAGAAAAAACAACTAACTCCCCCTCAACCCTTTCAGTACGGGTGATGGTATTTAAGTTTATTCCAGCAATATTTATAATATTTGATGAGGCTTGAGAATGGTCTGGGTTAGGTGAAGAGTTAGTAGAGATAGTGTGATTTGTTTTTTATATAATTTTCGAGGTCCTTCCATAGCTGAATAGACGGTATTTATATAAATTCCAGCAATATTTATAGGAGTTAATGCGCTTTGAGAATGATATGGGTTAGTTCAATGAGTAAGCAGAGATAGTGATTAATTATATTCTTCGAGGTTCCAAACCTGAATAAAAGGTTTAGTAGTAGCATATATATAATTAATCGGCCGTCACCGGAACTGAAAGGGTTAAATAATATTTCTAGCATTGTGCAGTATATAGTGATCAGTGCCACAAGAATAATAAAGGTTAATGTTTGTTGACAGTACAGTTATAGCCATAAGTTACTGAACCATTGATTACTGACAAAAAGTAACTAAATACTTGTGGCTCAACCAAATCCTCAGAATATTGTGTAACTATATATTTGTTCCACCAAATATTGTAAATATTTCTAGCCACGAGTATCCCTTAACCCTTTCTGTACCGATGCCCTCTTTTTAACTGTTTTTCTGGTTAAAATTAGACAATTTCATTCGATTTACAAAGGACCTCTAGCACTTAACAGGGTTCGCACAATCTCACTTAACCCTTTTTAATACCACAGAACTCTTATAAGATGCATACAATCGTCTAGATATTTTTTAGAATACAATGACAAATACGTCACCGGTACAGAAGGGGTTATATTTGCCAAAATGTGAGTTTCCAAGCAATTTCACGGAGCTCAGATCTGTAGCGCACGGAGTCACAAGGTTCAGAGAAAATCGAGGGAATTGTGGATTGAGTAGGGCACGAGTGTAGGACTTCTAAAAGGATCCTAAATATATATATACAATATATATATATATATATATTTATATATATATTTTTTTCTATGTGAATGAGGGAGACAAAAGGCATAACTGTCTGCAGCGAGTGCCTCCCCCAGATTTCAAAGAGTGACGGCCGAAATCAAGGGACGTTCGAGCTAAAATGCCTGGACACACAGAGTTTGAAGCAATTTAACCTCTGGGCTGCGCAGCCCCTGTAGTATACACCATGCCCCTGTGCATAGGTATTATGACTTCTTTCCTCACTAAAATTGTTATTTTTCCATAAATATAATTGTTACTTATCCATATGCGCCTATGTTACGTTTAATATGAAGATAGTAACATGTTACAACAATAAAACAAGTGGGAATATAATTTGTATGGTCAAAATCGCGAATTGAAAGCGAGAGTTTCAAATCAAATGTGAGCCAGCCGGCAACACATCCTCCTTTCTCGAGGCCTGGAGAGAGACTGAGGCCTCTCTCTCTATCTCTCGCTCTTTCTCATGCATATGCACACAGATGACCACACCCTGCACCCGGCTTTATAATGTTTGGACGAAAATATACCAAAGAATAAGGGAATAACAGGGAAAATAGGTGATAATTGAAGGGGGGGGGGGGGGGGGGATGTGGAGGAGTGATATGAGGCATGTCTGAGGCCAAAACAAAAAAAAATAATAATTCAAGTGCTACTGGGGCCTTTTAAAAGTTGTTTTTTATGCCTAGGATCTTAAGAGTCTCCCCACAGTCGCCAGTAAAACCTCTTAAGAGTCTCCCCGCAGCTGCCCGGTTAAGTCATAGGAAGAGGGAAAGACTGATTCTGGGAGAAAGTTCCAGAGCTCAGCAATTGAATAGAAGAAAGTCTGAGAATAGCGTTTGACTCTTGGGTGGGAGAGTTGCACAGAGTAGGGGTGGGACTGTGTTGGAAGGCAGGTACTACGCACCATACTTAGAGGAGGTGGTATACACTGGGAAAGCTCTGAGGAACACTGATTATTGTAGTAGCGATAGAATAGCGAGAGAGATGCAACATTACGGCAAAGAGAGAGAGATTGCAGAGAGTTGGTGAGTGGATGGGAGTTAATGATACGAAAGGCTTTCCTTTCTACTTTATCTAGGAGTGCGGTGTGAGAGGATCCTCCCCACACATGTGAACAATAGTCAATACAAGGATGCACCGTGCCCTTGTACAGAGCAAGAAGATATATATATATATATATATATATATATATATATATATATATATACCCCACTGAGAGATTAGAAACATTTAGTGGCTCACGTGTATTTGTGATATTATATACTCAATATATATATATATATATATATATACAGTATATATATATATTTGTATAAATACAGAATGGAAAAAATGCTGAATAACTAGTGGACAGGTTAAAGTGGTGTAGCTAAATATGTATTTATTTACCGTACCTTTATTAAGAAAGCTATAAGTTGTTAGTATATTTCAATTAGTAGAAGAGAGCCTATAAGAGAAGGGGGGCGGAGTTAGTAGATCAAGAAGGCGATATCTTGGTTAAACGTTGAAAAACAAATCACGTTACTATAGAGTATGGGTTGTAAATTATAAAAATGTAGGGCATTTCGAAATACGTCTTGACTGGGAATTGGCAAATCAAGATAAAGAAATGTAATACTAAAACTCAGACGAGGTATGCAGACAAGGAACAAGAACAAAGGCAAGTGGTAAGAGAGAAAATGTACAATGTATACACAAAAGGAAACAGTAAAAGCTCGGAGGAAGCGCAGAGCAAGAATATTAATAATATACTAATATCCAGACAAGGGTTAGAGGCGGGACTGAGAGAGGGAAAAAAACATACGACAATTTGAAGGTAAAGAAAAGATTAGGACAATGGATGGCAACAATAATAATTATAGAGAAAATCTGATATAAATAAAAATAAATAATTTTCGAGGAAATAAACAAGTGTGAACTACAGTAGATTGCTTGGGGTGCCAGTCTCTTCACGTCAAAATGTGAGGTAAATGTGCTACCTGTAACCTTCATTGTATGAACTCCAAAATTATAGAAATGCTTTATCATCCTTTACAAAATATCTGAGTCTGAGTGCATTCTACTCTAATGTACCCATGCTCAATCCATGGACCAAACTTATTTCTGATATATGACCAGTAATCACGGGTGACCCAAGGTTAAAACACCAGCTTGGCACTCTGCTAATATAAATCCACTTATAGCTAGTATGGCCAGTCACATATCAAGGTCATATCAAGAGAAACAGCATTAGCGTTGGCTACAGACCCTATAGTAACAGAGATCGGCCCACCACCGCCATATTGGTACCATTATCGGTGACACTGGTGTCAATGTTGGTGCCATATTGGTGCCACTGGTCTCATCATTGGTGCCACTGGTGTCATTATTGGCGCCACTGGTGACATTATTGGTGCCACTGGTGTCATTATTGGTGCCACTGGAGTCATCATTGGTAACACTGGTGTCATTATTGGTGCTACTGGTGTCATAATTGGTGCCACTGGTGTCATCATTGGTGCCACTGGTGACATTATTGGTGCCATATCGGTGCCACTGGTGTCATTATTGGTACCATATTGGTGCCACTAGTGTCATTATTGGTGCCACTAGTGTCATTAACCATTATTTTCACTCAATTATGCCCATGTTCATAACAAATATTCTGCAATACGGGTATTGGATACTATTAATATGGGTACTGGATACTATTAATATGGGTACTGGATACTATTATTTTGGGTACTGGATACTATTAATATGGGTACTGGATACGATTAATATGGGTACTGGATACTATTAATATGGGTACTGGATACTATTAATATGGGTACTGGATACTATTATTATGGGTACTGGATACTATTAATATGGGTACTGGATACGATTAATATGGGTACTGGATACTATTAATATGGGTACTGGATACTATTAATATGGGTACTGGATACTATTATTATGGGTACTGGATACTATTATTATGGGTACTGGATACTATTATTATGGGTACTGGATACTATTAATATGGGTATTGGATACTATTAATATGGGTACTGGATACTATTATAATGGGTACTGGATGCTATTAATACGGGCACTGGATACTATTAATATGGGTACTGGATACTATTATTATGGGTACTGGATACTATTATTATGGGTACTGGATACTATTAGTATGGGTACTGGATACTATTATTATGGGCACTGGATACTATTAATATGGGTAGTGGATAATATTATTATGGGTACTGGATACTATTATTATGGGTACTGGATACTATTATTATGGGTACTGGATACTATTATTATGGGTACTGGATACTATTATTATGGGTACTGGATACTATTATTATGGGTACTGGATACTATTATTATGGGTAGTGGATACTATTATTATGGGTACTGGATACTATTATTATGGGTACTGGATACTATTATTATGGGTACTGGATACTATTAATATGAGTACTGGATACTATATTATGGTACTGGATACTATTATTATGGGTACTGGATACTATTATTATGAGTACTGGATACTATTATTATGGGTACTGGATACTATTATTATGGGTACTGGATACTATTATTATGGGTACTGGATACTATTATTATGGGTAGTGGATACTATTATTATGGGTACTGGATACTATTATTATGGGTACTGGATACTATTAATATGGGTACTGGATACTATTATTAAGGGTACTGGATACTATTATTATGGGTAGTGGATACTATTATTATGGGTACTGGATACTATTAATATGAGTACTGGATACTATTATTAAGGGTACTGGATACTATTAATACGGGTACTGGATACTATTAATACGGGTACTGGATACTATTACCATGGGTACAGGATACAGTTAATACAGGTACTGGATATTATTAATATGGGTACTGGGTACTATTAATACGGGTACTGGATACTATTATTACGGGTACTGGATACTATTAATACTGGTTACTGGTACTGGATACTATTAATATGGATGGGTACTGGATACAATTAATATGGGTCCTGGATACTATTAATGTGGGTACTGGATACTATTAATACGAGTACAGGATACTATTAATACGGTACTGGATACTATTTCATGTGTACTGGTTACTATAAATACTATTACTGGATCTATTAATACGGGTAAAGGATACTATTAGTACGAACACTCAATACTATTAATACAGGTACTGGATCTGTTAATACAGGTACTGGATCTATTAATATGGGTACTTGATACTATTAATGCGGGTACTGTATATTATTATTACGGGTACTGGATACTATTAATATGGGTACTGGATACTATTAATACGGGTACTTGATACTATTAATTCAGGTACTGGATACTATTAATATTGGTACTGGATATTATTAATAGCGGTACAGGATTCTATGAATACGGGTTCTGGATAATATAAATATGGGTACTGGATACTATTAATACGGGTTCTGGATAATATAAATATGGGTACTGGATACTATTAATACGGGTTCTGGATAATATAAATATGGGTACTGGATACTATTAATACGGGTTCTGGATAATAAATATGGGTACTGGATACTATTAATACGGGTTCTGGATAATATAAATATGGGTACTGGATACTATTAATACGGGTTCTGGATAATATAAATATGGGACTGGATCTATTAACACGGGTACTGAATGTTTGTAGTTTACTAATTTGGATATACAGTATATTGCGATTGATAAATAATAACATATCACCTCGTTGTTTGGTACTTATGGCACCAAAGTGTCATTAATAGAAAAGGTGGCTGATATGTCTTGCTAAAGGATCAGGAGGTTTGGACCAAAATTGTCAGTGATTGGAGTTTCATTAGATTACGTCAGTGCTATGTTTTATTATTAGGTTACCTCCACCAAACGACTTTACTCCTAAACTCAATTAATGAAATCAACAAATACATGTGGCAGTCCAGGGATATACAGTATATAATGGGTAAGGAGAGAGTTAATTTTGTACATTAATGTAAAAACTATTAGTTCAATAAGCAGTTGAATTATGTTTTATGTTAAAAGTCTAACTTAAATTAAAGTAATTGTTATACCAAAAATGGTTCAGTCACCCCTGCAAAAGATCGTGCCCATCAAAGCAGAGTACCCCCGCCGAAAGGAGCAGATCCCCCTCAACACGACCAGCTCACGAAAAGGCCTTCCCCGCATCCAAAAGGCTACGTCCGACATCGGGAGAGCCGACCGCCATTGCCATGACGTCACCAGCCCACCCCGACGCAGGATTGGCCAGGACACCAATCACGTCGCCGGGGCGTCACCATCCAGCCGCCCTTCTAATTGGTCCTTGGAGGGCATCAGCAAGCATATCGGAAGGGCCCTTCCTCTACTCTCCCCACAACCCCCCTCACCGAGACCAGAAGGATCTATAGCACCTATAGAAATTTCTTATAAACGTGCCCTTTTTCCTTGAACCTTTCATAGAGCCGGTGCTACCTACATTATAGATAGATACTCAGACGAGGCAAGGGAAGGTATCTCACCTCCCCTCCTGAGATCTGAGTGCTCCCTGGCCTCAAGGTGCTAACCGGCCCTATAGACTGTTAACCGACCTCTTGCAGTGTTGACCGACCTGCATACCTACAACAGCTAATCCTGGCCAGGTAAAACCCTAGGTGCTGCCCGGCCCTAGAATACCTGTAATATTTAATCTTGATCAGGTAGTGACCCAGAGTGCTAACCAGCCTCTTGTTATCTATACCAGTGAATTTCTGGATATATTATTATTGCATAAGAGATGCTTTGCCTAGTTGAGGCCTGTCTTTCAGGTCCCCTTTACCATAACTCATTTATTTAACTTGCTATTCACCTATAGGTCTTCTCTCTTGGCTGCTCGAAGCGCCAACAACAATTCGCCCTTGCTGCTCGAAATTTTACCATAACTTGAGTATTCCATTGCTCATCCCCTTATTTGTTTGCATGAGCTGTAGCTAAGTGCTAGTTTAACTGCCCAGTAGTTGCTTTGAATGTAATTTTGCTGTGTTTTTGACTGATAAACGTTTGTTTCACCAATCACCAGACAAAGCATATCATCAACAATCTCAAGCACTCACCCACCTGTGGCCTAGACAACATAAGCAACATACACCTCGGACACCTGGGACCACAAGGCATACAAGCACTCACTAACATATCAAACTACAGCTATTCACACAACACAATACCAGACATTTGGAAGCAGTATGGACGTTTCATCACCATTCCGTTTCGTAACCAACCCGTTTCGTCTCCAAAAACCTGTTTTGTCGCCACTATGTTTAGTAGCCCAAAGTAGCTTGGTTCGAAACTAATAAGTCACTCTAATGTATGTTCTCGCCCAAAAAGCCTTATTTTAGCTTGGTTCGAAACTAATGAATCACTTCAATGTATATTCTCGCCCAGGATGTCAAAGAGAGTGGAATGTAGCGAAATAGGCCTATACCAAAATATATCGTTCCATTTCGCTTCATGTCACTCCATTCCGAAATGGAACGAATGAGAGTCTCGTCTCGCAATTTGTGAGTTTTTCAAAATGTATATGTTATGTTATGTTATGTTATATTATATTATATTATATTATATTATGGTTAGGTTAGGTTAGGTTAATCTAATTTAATATAATATTTGTACATTTTGGGCAGTCCCCTGACCAGTTCTTAATTATAGGTTACTTGAGGATATTTTAACGGACCATAGGTCAATTTTTACCAAGTCAAGGTTCAATGGCCTTGAAATAGTAGTGGCTAATAATGGTGACGAAACGTCCGAAATCGCGGTGACGAAACGGGTCTAAGAGGTGGTGACGAAACGGGTTGGTGACGAAACGTACGGTATCCTTATGGAGACTGCCTTTGTTTACATTTGTACCGGGTAGTGACGCACTAAAGTAAACAAACTATTTGCTTGTTTCATATTATAAAGTTCTAGCACTTATTGTAGAAATTTTAGCCCTCACTGTAGTTAAGTGCTTAGCAAACCACCCAGTAGTTATCTTGCATGACATTGTACCTGTAGTTTTGACTGATAAACGTTTGATCTTCAAAATTCTATTTGTCAAGTAGAGAGACGCCGCCGACACCAGCGCCACCTGTGTACGCATAAACAAACCCTCTTCTTGTACTTTATATATCAAAGTCTAGCCAATACTGTACTTGGTTGAACTTTTTATCTTGGTTATCTATATAAACCGCACACACTAACATTTGTTAAGATAGTTTTAATATTGGGTGAGAAAAATTTAGTTACTGTAATACTTTTTGATAGCCTATTTATTAAGCGCATTTCAGATACTTGTCACCATATTAATAGGTGTCTCACACTCTTGCCAGGGATATTACTAACTCCATTATTATTATTATTGTGTCGACCACTGTATAAACAAATATACAGGCTTTAGCCTAACTGTGTCATACTGCTAAAATAAATTGTTGTTATTTCAGGCATAAATTGTGTTCTATTGCTAACATTTTTTTTTGTTTTTATTTACAGGCATTAATTGTATCATATTGCTAACATAATGTTTAGTGATTTTCACTGTATATAGTAACTACTGTACTGTATACTATTTTCCAGTTTCCTAACTAGGCTAAATTAACCCTCTCCCACTTTTTATCCAGTACATTTTGTAAAAAAAATCCAGTCTATTTGTGATTTTCAGGCTTTAACTGTGTCATACTGCTAACATCAATTGTTTTTTTATTTTCAGGCATAAATTGTGTTCTATTGTTAACATATTTTGTTGTGATTTACAGGCATATTAATTTTATCATATTGCTAACAACCTTTTATGTGATTTTCAGGCATTAATTGTATTACATTATTAACGTATTTTTTTGTGATTTTCAGGCTTTAATTGTACCATATTGCTAACATAAATTTATGTGATTTTCAGGCATATTGTGATTATATTGTCATGGCGCCACACCGAACCTGCACAAGTTGTTCCGGTAGGTTTGGCCCTACCATGTTTGTTGATACTAATGTCCATATTTATAGATTCTGCCAGCTCCGAGAGAAGATGGCGGATGAATTGAATGCAGCTCACCGCAAGATAGATGCCCTGACTAAGAAGCTGGAATCCCTTCAAGAATTTGCCACACTCAACGTAGGAGTGTCTTCGGCCCAAGAAACCACTACAACGTCAACTGCCATTCCAGTGCATGCAGTACCAGTACCGGTACCCACACCAGCAGCTACCTTAGCTGTTACAAAAAATACTAATGACTCTACTCTCACTCCCCCCCAGGACAACTTTCAGTTAGTGAGAAGCAATGTGCGTCTCAGTACCAGGAATGTTAAACCAACAACATGCCTAAACCGCTTCAAGATTTTTGCTATTGACGAGGAAAAGGAAACAGAAGAAGTTCGGCTTGTGGGCGACTCCATGGTCCGTGATCAACTAGCGAAGTTCTGCGCCAGGGCACCCAGGACCAGAAAGCGTTTCTGTATCCCGGGTGGCCGCGTGGACAACATTGTTGCGGCTGTGGAAGAGGTTTCCTGGCTCGCCCCCGTAAGCACTACGTACGTCATCCACGTTGGATCTAACGATGTCCAACGGACGCGGTCAGAGGAACTACTTTGCAAGTACCGGCGGCTGATCAGGTCCTACAAGGGAAAATCTAATAGAATTTTAATTTCAGGAATTGTTCCCCGGATTGATGTACAGTAGAAAACCAATTCTACAACATAGCTACCAGTACAAATCGCCGACTAGCCAACCTCTGCAGGGAGGAGGACATCGGCTTTGTCGACACGTGGGATAATTTTTACTATGCTAAATCTTTGTTTTAAGGAGATGGTGTACATCTCAATGAAGTAGGAGCTGCACGTCTTGGTCGTCTGCTGAACGATGCAGTCAAGGATTTCCGTTCAAAAAACAGGGTCAACCGGGGGTATCCAGGCAGGGTAGTGTAAGTCAAATACGAACTGAAAATTCAGACAATGCGCAGTCAGTAACATCCAACTCTAATACTCTTAAGGTGTTCTATGTAAATGCTCGTAGCATACGCAATCAATTTTCAGATCTAGAGGAAATCGTGTTTACAGAACATTATGATATAATCGGCATTACAGAATCTTGGTTAAATACGGAAAACAGAGACTTTTTAGCTTAATATACGCTTCCTGGTCATACAATGTTTGAGAAAATTCGGATCAATAAAAATGGAGGAGGAGTTCTGTTTATTATAAAGGAAAGTCTTAATCTCGTCTTAATGTCAAAACCTCAAATTGCAAATATAGACATATCTTACGTACTATTAAATAATAAACGAGGAACTAAAATAACACTAGCTTTAGTATACAGACCCCCAGCTCAATCAGTGTAAACTGACAGTGAAGTTTACGAACAAATTGCAGAAATAACCAACATACAAGATACCGTAATTCTTGGCGATTTCAACTTACCTGTGACTAAATGGGGTGATTTTCTTACCTCACACTCTGGACACAACCTCTATGCCAACTTGCAAGAAAGTTCACTTTTTCAATTTGTACAATCTCCGACCCGTGGTAATAATGTGCTTGACCTTGTACTCGCAACAAAAGAAGACTAGGTAGAGAGTTTATATGTTGGTGATGAATTTAGTAACAGCGACCATCGTACGAAAACTTTCAATTTAACGCCTTACGACCGGGCCCGTCAGTAACTTCTACTACCCGCCAAGCGGGTGCTTTTACCCTAAACGACCTTGTTTCCATGCTCTTTTTCATGGATAAACAAGAACCAGAACATAATACAATTATGTATCCCTGAAAGGGCGATAATTGAGCTTTCCACTGACACTAGAACCATCCTTCTACGACCACGCGTTCTCTTGCAACGATAGTCCAAGACGAAGGAAAAATCCCTATAATACGGTAATTTCCTTAAATAAATCCCGGTGTAGCGAGGCAGTGAGTGTGGGTGTGTGTGGAGGCGGGCCCAGTGCTGGTGCGGGAGCCGTGCCGAACGGTCAGAGCTGACCTACGCTCCTCCCACCGCTCGTCTCTCTCTCAGAGCCAAATATTGCTCAAAATTGCACACCTCCTGAAGTCGGTCCCCGCCACATAGTCCTTTCTTCTCTCGACCGACTTAAGTTTGGTGCCGCCAGACAAGGGTTAAAGTTTAATATTAACAAACCAAATAGCAGCATTGAGAAAGTCCCTAATATCAAGAGCGAAAATTTTCAAAAACTTAGATCAATGTTTAAAGAAACTGACTGGAGCTTTCTAACTAACAATAACGACATAAATACATCCTGGGAGTTTTTCACAACCACTTACCTTAACCCGTGGAGCCCCGGCTAGTTTTGTATTTTTTGTTCACCAGAACCCGGCCGGTTTTCAAAAAATTGTTTTATTCCAGAAACAATAGCGAATGGGTTAGGAATGAAGGAAAAACCATGAAAAACCGCTCAAAAAGCTTAAAGAATGGTTCTACAGAGCCCCCGAAAACGTATTTTACAAGAGTAAAAAATTGAAGGCAATTACCCCAAAAAAACAGGTTATTGCGCGCTCACGCGCACGCACAAGGACTTTGAGAGTTTTCAACCATCGGCACGGTTGCATGGGATAAGTACACAGTTCCCATACAAATCTCAGCCCTCTCGAGTGGCTACACCTGAGGTTACGGTCGGAGCAATTAGGGTGACTCGTCAGACGCGTCGCTGGGGCTGTGCGTTACATACATCGCCGACGCGCCAGACGCGTCGCTGGTGCTGGACGGGTTAAGGCAGCGCAAGACTGCATACCATCGAAAATACGGCGTACAGGCCATAACGATAAGCCCAAATGGTGGAAAAAAGATTTTTCAGACTGTCTGCTTGCTAAAAAGTTTGCTAATGATAGAGTAAAATCCTCACCAAATGAAAAAGGACAGGTGAAATTTATAGAACTACGACGCAAAGCCAAAAAGTTAATTAAGCAAAGTAAAAAAAAAACTGGAGCAACATGTTGCGAATCAAAGTAAAACAAACCCGACAGAATTCTATAGTTATATGAGAAAGAAATAAGTAGTTAATTCAACTGTTGGACCATTAGTCGATGAAAATGGAGAATACACCAAAGACGAAGTACAAAATAATGAGTAATGCCCTCAATACCTTCTTTGCATCAGTTTTTACAACAGAAGACCTCAGTGATATCCCTACACCATCGCCGATTCAGATTGATAATTAAGATGTTGTAAGCAATATCACTGCTACAGAGAGAGAAGTATTGAATTGTAGATTAACTCTAGGTAAATAAAATTCCTGGACCTGATACAATCTCACCTAGTGTTCTAAAGGAAGCTAAGGATGAGCTCTCCAAACCATTGACATTGCTATTCAATAAATCCTTGCAGTCTGGAACTATGCCTGATCAGTGGAACCTAGCTAACATAACACCGATATCAAACAAAGGCAGCAAATCCCTACCCAGTAACTATGTTCCAATTAGCTTAACCTCAGTTGTATGTAAAATGCTAGAAACACTCATAAGAGATAGACTCGTAAAGCACTTAGAGGAAAATAACATATTTAAAGATACTCAACACGGCTTTCGTAAAAAACGTTCCTGTTTAACAAACCTCTTAAACTTCTCCCACGATATCCTCAACCTCTATGATGAGAGTAAAGTTGTAGATATTATATACCTTGATTTTCAAAAGGCCTTTGACAAAGTTCCCCACAAACGTTTACTTCTAAAACTAAAAGCGCATGGAATACAAGACGGTGTGTTGAAATGGACAGAAAATTGACTCAGCGACAGAAAGCAAAGAGTAGTCATAAACGGTAAGGCATCTAAATGGACCAATGTAAGTAGCGGGGTACCCCAGGGATCGGTACTAGGACCAATTATCTTTCTAATTTACATCAACGACATAGATGAGGGTCTCACCTGTACAATCTCAAAATTTGCTGACGATACAAAAATTGCAAATAGCGTACTCTCCAAAGAACAAGTTGATGATATGCAACTCAATCTAGATAAGTTGTCATGTTGGGCCCAAATTTGGCAAATGAGTTTCAATGCGGATAAATGTAAAGTATTACATAACGGATACCAAAATGAGAAAGCAAACTTTTCGATGAATGGCACTCAGCTTAAGAATGTAAACAGAGAAACCGATCTGGGAGTAACAATATCGAGTAACCTAAAACTGAGTCAACAATCTTCAGAATTTGTTAAAAAGGCAAACAAAATAATTGGCTTTATAGGCAGGTCATTTGAGCATAAATACAAAGACGTAATTCTAATCCTTTACAATTCCTTAGTCCGCCCTCTTCTGGAAAACTGTGTTCAGTCCTGGTGCCCTTATTACCAAAAAGATATAGACAAGCTAGAACGAGTTCAACGTAGAGTTACCAAAATGATACCTAGTATAGCCTAAAGAACAAACCATACGAGGAGCGTCTTAGAGAATTAAATATATTTCCTTTAACCCAGCGCAGATTAAGAGGCAACTTAATTCAAGTGTTCAAAATCATCAAAGGCATCGACAATATGAACAGTAGTAAGTACTTCACTATCGACCAATCTAATTACACACGGGGAAACGGTTGCAAAATTATTGGTAAATCTTTTACCTCACTCGAATCTAAGAATTTCTTCTTCAATCGAGTTGTCAACTTGTGGAATGGGCTTCCCCGAGATGTTATAGACTGCAGCACCTTTGATTCTTTTAAACTTCGCCTAGACAAATATCTTGCATCAAACCCGCGCCTAACTGCGTTTGTAAATGAATACATTTATTTTATCCCCACCTCAGGTACTAACCCCTCTGTCCCGTACTAACTTCCTAATCCTGCCACGGATATTAGTTCCAGGGCAGTAGTTCCCACTCCAATGTTCCCTTACCCACTCTAAACCACTGTTTGGACACATGATCCTCAGTGTTTTGGAGGACAAGCAGCCTAGAAGGGTCACTAGATCTGTTGTTGCTTGATTTCTTTTGTACTCCTTTGTATATTGTCACACGTCTGTCTGACCACTAAGTTACCAGACCCCTGCGTACCTATATATGAAGCACTCTGCCTAACACACACATTACATTAAACTCCAGTTAGCTAGTCCCCCACACACTTTAAGCATATCGAGAAGTCATATAAATCACCATTACCGTCTCTAAGTGTATGTACTATATTTGGTATGTCCTATGTATCTTGGACTTGTATTTTTGCTTTATGCCTTACTACTGTAAATATAAATATCCTTGCTAGTATTATGCTTTATATTAATAAACTATTATATACTTGTGCACTCACTATTGTATCTCTCACCACCTCCCCCTCGGTACATTGGCACCCCGCAACACACAGTGTAGTTTATGCAACCCTCTTCATCGATAATAGGGGTTGGTATCTCATTGGTGTCAGCGGTGTTCTGCAAGGCTGGAAGTAGTTGTAGAGCTCTTCAAAAGGGGTAGTAGATACAAGTTTTTGCCAATTACGTAAAACAAGTAGAGTAAAGATGTCGGGGGAAGAACCTAACCCCCCCATCGCGGCTTTCTGCCCCGACAAGATGGAAATCAGTACATACTTGGAGATGGTAATACCCACCATCACCATGAGCTAACCTGCTGAAAAACGCACAGCCATCTTGCTGGCACACATTAGGTTCCAACAACCCCTACCCTAGGCTCAACCAGAAAACCCTCTCTTTTCAATTTCAACAGCAAACACCCAACCTAGCATCCAACCAACACATGCTAACAATCATTCCAATCTTCCTTCGTTCTTCCCCACCCACCCCCAACCCTCAACCTCATCACAAGACCTCAGAAGACAACCCCAAACCAATACTGAGGCACAATTTGTGTTTTTACCCCCAAACCCCCAACCTCAGGCAGCGAAACTTCGCCACAATCATCACCTGACACCCCACTAAAACCACCCACCCATACCCACACAAACCTCACCAACCCCCCGGGAAGCCCCCCAGAAGTTCTCCAAAAAAACACAACGAATCGCTCAGGTATAGTTTCTCAACCTCCAGATAGATTAGGGATTAACTGCACTTTTGCGTCCGCAAGGGTCAACAAAAGGGAAATGGGTCGGCCAAAAGTCATCACTCACCTTCCAGCCGCCACACCATACACATTCTCACAGTCCTGCTGTACAGTCCCCGAGATGTATATCCAATTTATTCTGTGGGCCTAAGCAGAGGGGAGGAAATGCAACTTTAAACACTCTGCTCAGTTAATCAGGGAGCTGAAGAAGGCAACGACATACACTACCCTGGCGGTCGTCAGACAAGAGGGCAAGACCAGCTATCATACTAGGCCCTCTACCTAGTACCCCATACCTAGTACTATGCCCTCCAGGCCCTGCAACCCACTTCCATCACCGCCACAGAGAAGAATTTTCGGCTCCAGCCATGAGGTTGTGACTTCTTGAGAGGAGGGGGTGGTGTTATACCACAAAATGGGCCAGTCACCTCTGCAAAAAAAAGGGCCCAACATAGCACAGTACCCCCATCGAAAGGAGCAGATCAGCCCACAACACAACCAGCTTCCCCAAAGGCCGCCCCCGCATCGAAAAGGTGACATCCGACCGCCATTGCCATGACTTCACCAGCCCACCCCGATGCAGGATTGGCCAGAAAGACAGCCGCCCCCAACTAATCACGTCGCCATGGCATCACCATCCAGCCGCCCTCCTAATTGATCCTTGGAGGGCATCCGCCAGCGTATCAGAAGGGCCCTTCCTTAACTCTTCCCACTACCCCTGTCGCCGAGACCAGAAGGATTTATAGCATCTATAGAAATGTCTTCTAAAAGTGCCGTTTTTCCTTGAACCATTCATAGGGCCGGTGCTACCTACATTATAGATAGATACTCAGACGAGGCAAGGGAAGGTATCACACCTCCCTTCCAGAGATCAGAGTGCTCCCTGGCCTCAATGTGCTAACCGGCCCTATAGAGTGTCAACCGACCTCTTGCAGTGTTGACCGACCTGCAACGGCTAATCCCGGCCAGCTAAAACCGTAGGTGCTGCCCGGCCCTAGAATACCTGTAATAGTTAATCTTGATCAGGTATCAACCCAGAGTGCTAACAAGCCTCTGAGAGAGAGAGAGAGAGAGAGAGAGAGAGAGCGAGAGCGAGTTACAAGAATCTACCTTTAAAAGTGAATATCCAATTAATGGTATTGTCAAATGATATTCTTTGAAGGAACACCATAATTACGTTAACTACATAATTATCTCTAGTCATGTTGTTACGATCCAGGTTCTCAAAGACACAGGGCTCTTCAACATTGGACTAGATAATGGCAAAATGCAACAACGGTAGCACTAGATCCAACCCCTGCCTTAAACACTGGAAAACAAAACACCATACCGCTCTGAGTCGTGCCTGGACAACGAGGTATCCTATGACTCGGTAACTGGTGCACACACACTAGGCTGACGCTCGATGAAACAGCCTATTCTCAAACAGTAAAAGATCACTCGATTAGGTTACACAAAGAAAAGATAGTTAACGTGATTAATTAACGTTACGGTAGATACTCAAATAACTGGCACTCCTGTATTAAAGAAAGTGCAATGCTAGTCCTGCAACATCAACTGGAAACTTCTGAAATAAGTCTGATGCTGGGAAGATGTTCGTAAAGAATCTTGAACAAATATAATGCAGAATACAGGTCGCAATAAATACTAGGACATATAGTAATAATAGGCAGGCGAATAATAAAGACTGCGCAAAGGTAGTACTGCTCGACAACTAAAGAAATGCTTCGTGACACAACGCAACAGCCTACTAGGGTTGTGCAACTCAACAACAACCTCGGCTCAAAAGTGCAGTGAATAATAATGTTGCATACATATAATAATGGGGGCTTATCTCTAACCAGTGTCTGCTCAGTTAATAAAGTCTAGCTGGGGTATCAAGGCAGGGCAACAATGGGCGAGCATGCGGCTCGTAGCCTAACGTTGTCCGAAGGTGGTATAATGACGATTACGTTATATGACGGGGATGCTCTCTTGATAAATCTAGGTCTCTAGTACCTAGTTCTATCCTGGCGATCCCTCAGAAGTCAACACAAAGAGGCAGCACTATGTTGTGAGGGATAGGCTATGGCCCTCTCACACCACAGCGCTGTGCTCGCAAAGTAAACCCACCCGAAGACAACTTAGGCTCCCACAGTGCCTGTCGATGTCGTGCAGGGCTTAGCTAACACTGCACACATCGGAGACAACGACACAGTAACCTTACCCCTAGTCTAGCTTTAGATAACCAAGCAGAATCACTCAACACCTTGCCAGGGAGACATATACCGGTCTACAACCTTCCCGAGAGAGGACACATACGGAAAAGTCTGTATCTCCAAACCTCAATTAATCCTAATACCTCCTTAATCTAATACATGGAAATATCTGAGAGCTTCGCGTACAATACGACTGGCCGACGGTGAACGTCTATGCTGAAACCAGAAGGGATGTTGAGTTTAATAAAGATTAGAGAATGAGAAAGGAGAAGTCGAGAGAGAGAAATAGTATGCAAAGTGGCGAGTATGGGGGACAGAATTGCAAAGGATGTAGGCGATACGCGTGTCAGGCAAGCTCTGAGCTGGTAAAGAACATGAGGCCGCGACGGGAAGGGCCTAGTTGACCACCCGGCCGCCAATGCCGTCAGCGCCCAAGCGAGCCGTGTCATAGCTCACCCCGCTGCCAGGTGTACTCCCTCACCCTCTCTCGCTCGCCTCCCACACAAGCAACATTTATATTATAGCGAATATAAAATATAAGGCGCGGTCACAGACCATAACAAAGACCATTTCTAGACTGTCTGTGGCAACACGACCCTAATTAAATAAAGCAGATCATTCTAGGACAACTGTAGCCCATCCCCCCATCCTGGCGAGCGCTAGCGAGCTGCAATGCCCCACGCAACCATTCTGCTAATGCCGGGAGGCGTCACACCCCCCCCAAGATATGGGACACTCAACCATGAGCCCATATCTGAACAGGCAGAATGTCGCTTGAATCTGCCACTCCTAACCACTCTGCCACTCATGGAATGCAAGCTTCAGTCTCCTCAAAAAAAATACAACATTTTTATATAAAACAAATCTTATCACCCTTCCCAAATATAATACATTAATTCATAACATTGTGCTCCCAGAGCGAGCTTTAAGAAGCACAGCCTACTGAGGGAAAATCATCTGCACTCAGTACTCAGCTACAATATTATCTTAAAATTAATTATCAAAAAGAAAGAGTTTTTATTTAATTTTTCATATTTTATTTTAATGTTGTTTTTGGTGGCTACTATAGATCTAGCCTAATTTTCTTCTAATCAAAGCCAACAACTTCTGCCCTGCGACCCTACACTGATGCTACACACGCGAGCCAACAAGCACCAGCGCAAAAATACACCGCGAGCCAAGACAGGAGGCTATACCAACATACTGTGGTAGCCTACCCCGGATCCTCCACCCGCGACAAACAGTCCGCAATCACATTCTCACAACCGGCAATATGGCGAATGTCTAAGTTGTACTCTTGCAACATGAGCGACCATCTGGTCAGCCTCATATTCCGGTTGTGGAATTGATTGAGGAATTTAAGCGGGTGGTGGTCGGTATACACTACCACGACTGGCCCATAGGCAGGAACATAGACCTCAAAGTGTCTGAGCGCTAACATGATTGCCAGCAGTTCCTTTTCAACAACCGAATAGTTTTTCTGTGCTGAATTAAATTTCTTTGAAAAGAAACTGACTGGATGCTCAAGACCTTCCTCGTCTGTCTGCAAAAGTACGGCACCAGCCCCTACTCCGCTGGTATCAGTCGCCAACTGAAATGGTCGTTCAAAGTCCGGGGCCCTGAGGATAGGGTGAGTGCATAAAAGGTGTTTAACTACTCAAAACGCCTGCTCACACTCAGGTGCCCAGCGGAACTTCTTATCTTTGGCTAGTAGATCTGTCAAAGGAGCTAACACAGTAGAATAGCTTCTTATAAAGCGGCGGTAATACCCAATCATGCCCAAAAATCTCATGATCTGCCGCTTGGTGGTCGGCCTGGGGAACAAGTCGATAGCCTGTATCTTCTGTTGGGGCCGGCTCACCTGCCCTAACCCAACCACAAACCCCAGATACTGCACCGTGGCTTGCACAAAGTCACACTTGCCCAGATTAACCACCAAGCCTGCTTTACTAAGTTGACTAAATAAGGCTTCTATGTGCTCACAGTGACTTTGGAAATCGTTGTCATAAATGATCACGTCATCAAGGTAGACAGTACAGTTTGGGATGTCTGCTACGATGTCGTTCATTAAGCTCTGGAAAGTGGCCGGTGCATTTTTCAGACCATATGGCATCACGTTGCAACGGTAAGTACTGCCATCCACCACAAACCCGCACACCTCTTTAGCCCGCTCAGACAGTGGTACTTGCCAGTAGCCTTTGACGAGGTCTACCTTGGTCAAGTACCTTGCTTTCCCGATCTTATCCACACTGTCAAATCACCTGATGCCCGAAAACAAGCTCATTCGGACTGAAACCGAGACTCTCTCCAGGTACTTCTCTTGCCGCGAACAAAACATACGGCAGACCAAGGTCCCAATCCTTTCCGTTCTCTGTGCAATAACATCGAAGCATGCTTTTCAGCGTGGCGTGCCACCTCTCCAACACCCCTTGACTCTCCGGATGATACGCAGAAGAGACGACAGTGCTGATGCCATGCTGAATCATAGTTTGTTTGAACAGATTAGAGGTAAAATTAGAACCTTGGTCCGATTGCACCTCTTGCGGGTAACCATACCGCGAGCAATACAAGAGCAGGTTCCGGACAACAGTTTTCGCCGTGCCATTTCTCATTGGATATGCATCAGGATAACGAGTGGCCACATCCATGATAGTTAATAGAAATTTATTACCGGCACTAGTAGGGGTTAGGGGTCCGACCATATCAATGATGACCTTACTGAAGGGCGGTCCACTGACAGGAATGGGGTGCAACGGGGCTCTCGGAATTGTTTGGTTAGGTTTTCCAACCCTCTGGCACGTATGACACCTTGCTATCCGGGTTACCACCTGCCCCTTCAACCCCGGCCACCAAAACAATTTTTCTAAAGGCGCCACCGTTTTTCTCACCCCTAGATGTCCTGCCAGTGGTATGTCATGCGCCCACCTCAGTAGGCTATCCCTGCACTCCCGTGGCACCACCAACTGGTCCACTACTCCGGACCCCTCTTGCCAACTACGTTTAGGGTCTTGAAAACGCCTATAGAGGATGCCTTCTAAATAAAAAAAATCTCCTGGCTGTGCATCGCCGTCCTCGTCGAGCTCTACAGCTCCATTAGCACACGCTTGGAGCTCAGGGTCCTCTAGTTGCAACCGACGTATATCTGACGGTGCCAAGCGATCTAACTGCTCCCGGAGCAATGCATGACCTTCCCGAATACTGGGCTGCTCCCTCTGTCTCTCTCGATGTACATAACTTTGCTGTCGTGGAGACTCGTCATGCCCAGCCTCGTCACTCTCGATGACAGGCCCAGGGGCTACTCCAGAATTAAGTAATGGTGCTAATACTGAATCACCCAGGAGAGCCGCCGAGTCAAAACTCTTAAAACCAACTCCAGCTTTAGCCTCCTCCTGTTGATCGTTCCTCCGCTGGTATGAAGACGGAGGACTAGGCTGTGACACTTTAGCTGCCCGAGCTCGGGTGACAACACACGCCATGGGTTGTGTCTGGCACCGCTCGACCCACTCTTGCTCTTCCCTACTCACGTCGGCCGGCCTCTCGGCAACGACTAAGGGTAGAA
The DNA here is from genome assembly GCA_032716605.1 of Paralithodes platypus. NCBI lineage: Eukaryota > Metazoa > Arthropoda > Malacostraca > Decapoda > Lithodidae > Paralithodes > Paralithodes platypus. The sequence continues at coordinate 14,343,308 of CM064508.1, forward strand.
CCTTAGAAGCGGGCATTGCAAAGTCGTTGCCGAGAAGAAGATCGACGCCCTCCACTGGCAGTTTCTCCACAATCCCGACATCCAATTCACGTGCCACCCCATTCACCTCCAACTCCAACCGCACCAGCGGGTATGACCGAGTTGCATTAATACCCTGCACCACCACCACCCGAGCCGCGTTTATAGGGTAGCCAGTCAAGTTTTTCATCAGAGTCTGGGAAGCACCTGTATCACGCAAGACCTCTACTCCATGCTTGCGCCCCGCCCACATCACGCAACCCCGCCCTCTATGGTCGCAAAAAACATCCTGAGCAGGGTTCGAGCCTCCCAGGTGCTTCTGAATTGGCTGTGCCTCAGCCTCTGACGAACTGCCCCGGGCAAACTCAGATGACTTCGGAGACACACCAATGTTGCAGGCCAAAGACACAGCTGCTGTAGGTGGTTTGCTAGGACAGACTCTTGCAAAGTGCCCCTTTTTATGACAATGATAACACTCCAACTCCCCTTTGGGCTTCCCTTGGTACTGGGAAGGGCCCGGCCCCTTCTTAAATGGGACGGTGCTAGTCTTGTGGTCAGTCTTGGTATCATGGCTCTTGTACTTGTTTGCATAAGGTATATCACTAACTCGGGGGGGTGGGGCGTCACGCCCCTTGTTACCTGCCTCACTACGCTGGGCAGACCCGCACCCACGAATTAGTGATAGCCGGAGGTCAGCCATCTCAGCTGCCTCCTGTAGAGTTTTTGGTTGCTTTTCTTTAAGGTTTAACGTCAGGTCGCCGCCAGTGCATTTGAAAAACTGCTCTAAAAGCACCAACTGTTTAATGTCGTCAAACATAGTAGCTTTCTCCGACCTCAGCCAATTCCCAAAAGCATCGGACAGCTCCCGGGCATGTTCCAAAAAGGTGATCTCCCGACCTTTGGTAACACCCCTGGAACTTCAACCTGTACGTCTCTGGTTGTAGTTCGTATGCTCTCAGGACAGCCTCCTTGAGTTCCTCGTAGATAATACACGACTCTATCGGCAATGCATCATAAGCCTTGAGTCCCTTGCCCACAAGTCTAGAGGAAACAAGGGCTGCCCACTTCTCCCCAGGCCACTGGTGGATCTGGCACTTCTTCTCAAAGCGTGTGAAAAATTCTGTTACACCACTCTCATCAAACACCGGAACCAGTTTCAATAAGTGCGAGAGAGATTGATCATGAGCACGGTTACCAGCCCCAAGTCGCTGTCCCGTTGTCTCTACTCGCGACTTCTCTACGTCCCTGTCGGCACAGTACCTAGTCGACTCAGCTTGGATTTTTGCTAGCTCTATTTGCTGCTCACCTGCCCTGATAGCCTTTCTCTCTTCGATCTTAGCTAATTCGAGCTGAAGCAATAATTCTGGAGATAACCCTTGAGGAGGTGAAGGTGCTACAATGTTTGAAATTACCGGTGGTCCCCCCAGGGCCAACCCTCCCTGCCAGTCACCACCCAACTGCGGAAGCGTACCCGGGGTCGGCAAACTACTGGGATGGCTGGGAGTCGAGTGTAGGGGAAGCATGGCCGAAGGGCTCTGAGCACTCAACCCATCTCGCTCACCAGTCACCCTGCCCAGTACACACGTTATCAAGTTATCCTTGGTCATGCTGCTAGTAACCGCATGACCGATAGCTGTGGCCAGGTATTGAAGACCGTACCGATCCATACCCTCCAACCGCTCGGCAGTAACAGGCAATTGCAAAAATATCCTAGCATCCTCCTCACAGTTCACCCGATTAACCCTTTCATCATGTTGCTGTTCCTCAGTTTCGACATTACGTACTGTGTCTCCATTCTCCTCTGACCCGGTATAAGACATGATGCTCACAAAAATTTCTCACCACAATATTCAGAAAAGAAGTACCCCAAACTCTTATGTAGCACTATTCACTTGCCAAAAATGTCTGAAGACTCTCAAGTGCTATACTACTTTGCCAACAAAAATTAACGTGCCCACTATATTCCTCAATAAAACAAATGACCACAACAATCCTGCAATTATCTCTTAGTTCACAAGATCCTGAGCTAGGTCGCCATTTGTTACGATCCAGGTTCTCAAAGACACAGGGCTCTTCAACATTGGACTAGATAATGGCAAAATTCAACAACGGTAACACTAGATCCAACCCCTGCCTTAAACACTGGAAAACAAAACACCATTACCGCTCTGAGTCGTGCCTGGACAACGAGGTATCCTATGACTCGGTAACTGGTGCACACACACTAGGCTGACGCTCGATGAAACAGCCTATTCTCAAACAGTAAAAGATTACTCGATTAGGTTACACAAAGAAAAGATAGTTAACGTGATTAATTAACGTTACGGTAGATACTCAAATAACTGGCACTCCTGTATTAAAGAAAGTGCAATGCTAGTCCTGCAACATCAACTGGAAACTTCTGAAATAAGTCTGATGCTGGGAAGATGTTCATAAAGAATCTTGAACAATTATAATGCAGAATACGGGTCACAATAAATACTAGGACATATAGTAATAATAGGCAGGCGAATAATAAAGACTGCGCAAAGGTAGTACTGCTCGACAACTAAAGAAATGCTTCGTGACACAACGCAACAGCCTACTAGGGTTGTGCAACTCAACAACAACCTCGGCTCAAAAGTGCAGTGAAAAATAATGTTGGATACATATAATAATGGGGGCTTATCTCTAACCAGTGTCTGCTCAGTTAATAAAGTCTAGTTGGGGTATCAAGGCAGGGCAACAATGGGCGAGCATGCGGCTCGTAGCCTAACGTTGTCCGAAGGTGGTATAATGACGATTACGTTATATGACGGGGATGCTCTCTTGATAAATCTAGGTCTCTAGTACCTAGTTCTATCCTGGCGATCCCTCAGAAGTCAACACAAAGAGGCAGCACTTGTTGTGAGGGATAGGCTATGGCCCTCTCACACCACAGCGCTGTGCTCGCAAAGTAAACCCACCCGAAGACAACTTAGGCTCCCACAGTACCTGTCGATGTCGTGCAGGGCTTAGCTACCACTGCACACATCGGAGACAACGACACAGTAACCTTACCCCTAGTCTAGCTTTAGATAACCAAGCAGAATCACTCAACACCTTGCCAGGGAGACATATACCGGTCTACATCCTTCCCGAGAGAGGACACATATGGAAAAGTCCGTCTCTCCAAACCTCAATAAAGCCTAATACCTCCTTAATCTAATACATGGAAATATCTGAGAGTTTCGCGTACAATACGACTGGCCGACGGTGAACGTCTATGCTGAAACCAGAAGGGATGTTGAGTTTAATAAAGATTAGAGAATGAGAAAGGAGAAATCGAGAGAGAGAAAGTGGCGAGTATGGGGGACAGAATTGCAAAGGATGTAGGCGATACGCGTGTCAGGCAAGCTCTGAGCTGGTAAAGAACATGAGGCCGCGACGGGAAGGGACTAGTTGACCACCCGGCCATTCTGCTAACGCCGGGAGGCGTCACAATGTATACTTAGATATATATTTAGAAGGAAAGACGGCCTATTATCTCGAGCAAGTTTTCCGATTCTAAAGAAGCTGTTGTGATGTTTAACATATGGGCTGGCAAGGGCAAGACTTGGCCAGTTTATGATATCCAATAGCCAATTCTAAGTTTGCCCATCTTCAGATTTTTCAGCCTGTTCAGTGGTTGTAAAATTAATAAGAGAAGACAAGATAAAAATAATATTTACTATAGTTAGCCTTAATATACAATAATGCATGTACAGTCTGTCACCTTTCCGGCTGGGCCACCTAATGGTAATTTCGCTGGGTGTCTTTCGCTCTGATATTAGTAAGATCGCTCACTCCCCCCACCCTGAATCTGTTGCATATTATGTCTCATAGATGGCGTAGTTAAATTTGCTGGGAAGGAGAGGGAGGGGCTACAGGGAGTAAGGAGGGGGGGGGGGGGGATGTTATCGTGCAGGTAAAGGTCGTTGCACACAGACACCACAGCCCCTTCAAGACAGGCACGAACACCCATGACACATACAAATCCTGTGTCTTGCCGAATTTACTAGATATCGCGGCGAAAATGGCTGGCATCGTTAGAGTCGTCTCTCTACCGTATATATTCTGCACGACTTGATAGGACTCTAGCGATGCCGATACGGTGGAGAAACGAATGCTACGGAAAAGATACGGTCCGCACAGCAGGCTTACGCACCATACGACGTTGATACGGGCCATACGTCTTTGATACGGACCACACGATTGTGATACGGCGAGTTCGTGATGGAGACCAGACTCAGACGATTTTTTACAGTTGCTGGGTGATTCCCACGAACTCTTGGATCGCATCGCCCCCCGATACGTCGCTTGGACCATGAGAGTCACCCACGGCTAATTCCCGATATCCACGATTATGTAGCCGATTCGCCGTATCAGGCTGAAATTTTGAGTCGGGAACTCGCCTGGAGGGGCTTTCGTGTCAGTGTGCAGCGACCTTAAGGTTGGCAGTGTGTAGGGTAGGGATATTACGTGAATTATTTCACCATGTTTATGGTTACCGTTTTATCTCCTGATATTAATAATTACGATGTAAACAGTTATTTATTGTGAAATCTATCTTTAAGAATTATCAGTTCATGTTTTATTTTTGTTTGCAAACCAATGTGTAGGGATTGCTAGAATCACTGTATATATGGTAAGACAGCTCTTTCCCACTCAGTCACTCACCTTACCTATCTATCTATCTATCTATCTTTATCTATCCATAATATAGATTAGTCTTTTCCTAAGCTGATGTTTATTTGCTGTTAATGTTGGTCTTTTAATTTTGGTTCAGGTCCTGGGCTGGCCCGTATTGTCGATTTGCACCATATGGTGTTGGGCTCCTCATACTTTTCTGTCTCATGCCTAGGGGTATGAGGTTTGCCCGACTCGACTCGCATAAAATACTCATAACTCCAATTATAACTTATAGAACCTATGTCTATCCTTACCATTATACTTTCTTCACATTACATCTAACCCAGTACCATGAACAAATTAATAATAAATTATTGTTTCTATGTATTGCATATCCCTATCCATCTAGTCATCATGAGTGAAATGCCCATACCCAAATAACTGCTTTCGTAACTGGTCGCTCACACCTAAGATTCCTACACTTTAAGAGAAAAAAGATGAGGTAATTCAGCAATGAAAGCAGTGTTATATATATTTATATAATTATAATTTACTCCAGATGTGTATTATGTGTTTGAAAAGGGGGTTTGGAGAAGAAAATCTATACATATTATGAAAATACAGTATATTAATATCAGACTTTATAACTGGTAACCAACTTTAACAGAAACAAATAAATTATTTGCTTGGAAATAAGTGCTACAAACCTCAAAGTCGTTATAACTTATAAGAAAAAAAAAAGTCCCACTAAAAGGTCATTAGAAAACGCTATATACTTTCAAAGTAGCCCCAGATAACTTTTAGTGGTTTGCAGTTCCCAATGATGATACCAATGTTTGTTATTTGAATATACATTTGGATATTAATGCAAATATTATTAAACTGTTCAGAGAGAGAGCGAGAGGGAAAGGGAGAGACAAACTAAATGGCCGAATACATCGAAGAGACTTATAAACATAAACGATGGTTTGACTCTAATATCTGTGGATAGAGTATCTATTAAAAAGAATAAGTACCGGTATTCAGTAATTTTTGTTTTTATTTCTATTTGCATGAGGGAGAAACAAAGTCAGAACTGCCTGTAGCGAGTGAGGTGCAACATTGCAGCGAAGAGAGAAAGACTGCAGAGAATTGGTGAGTGGACGTGAGTTAATGAGATGGAAGGCTTTCCTTTCTACTTTGTCTAGTCCCGAATGGAGGATGAACAAGAGTTAGTAAGATAAGCAAGATCACCAGTAGAGCGGCATTTAAGGAAGCCATACTGGCGGTCTTAGAGTAAGTTATGGGAAGATAAGTGCTTAACACCTTACGAGCGGCCTATGCGGTTTATTTATATGTACCGCCCAGCGGGGTGTTTTTAGCCAAAATAGGGCTGTTTACGTGATCATTTTCATGCCTAAATAAGACCCAGAACGTAAAACAAGTACCTATCCATGAAAGGACATAAACAGAGCTTTCGAATGACACCATAACGATCCTTTTATGATGGCTAGTTTTCTTGCAATAACCGTGCAACGCGAGTGCAAAAAGCATGTAATTCGGTACTTTCCCCATATAATTCAGTATGTAGCGAGTGAGAGATGGAGGAGGGAGCTGAGATTCGTGTCAGTAGGTTCGCCGCGGTGGTCTGGAGCAGTCATACGCTCGCTAGTCTCCTGCCACCACTTGTCTCTCTCTCTCAGCAACATTACGTGCTGAAATTGCCACTCGACCTATGTCGAGCGCCGCCACATAGTCCAGCTTTATTTAACTCGACTTATGTGGTGAGCCGCTAATTAAGGGTTAAGAAACATTAAGGTAAGAATTGTTTAAAAACGTTAGACGTTAGAGGAGAGACAGAGAAGGAAGAGTTTGCCTAGCCAGGGAGTCAGCACGGAAGCACATTTATTTAATACAACAGGAGGAACTCTGTCCGGTCTGTACGTCTTCTTAGTATTAAGCCAAGACAGGGTGGAAAATACATCCTTGGAAGTGATTATGATGTTAGCCTAAGTAGGAGAGAAGGGGGTGGAAAGGGAGGAATAGCACCATAATCAAACAAAGTTGAGTTTTTAGCGAAAGTGTTAGCGAAGAGTCCAGCTTTGTCAGAGGAAGAAGTGACAGTAGTGCCATCAGAGTAGAAAAGAGGAGGGAAAGATGAAAAAGAAAATTAGTGGAGAGATTTTTGGCTAGATGCCAGAAGGCTTGGGAAAAGCTAGAGTTGGATAGCTCAGTGCATTTATTTTTTATGAAAGAATGTTTTGCAAAGCGAAGAACAGGTTTGGCTTGATTCCGAGCAGAAACATAGGAAGTATGAGATTCTTAAGTTTTGAAGGCAATGGTACCGTTTGAATGCTTCCCGCTTGTTGTGGACAGCAGTAGAACAAACGTGAGTAAACCAAGATTTCTTAGCATTAGACTGAGAGAAAAAAAATAGAATGTATGCTTCCATGCCCGAAAGGATTACCTCGGTAATGCATTCAGTACTCTCCGAGGGTCCCCGGCCACAGAAGCAAAAGGCATTCCATGGGAAATCAAAGAAGTACTGCCGAAGAGCCTCCCAGTCCGCAGCGCCAAAGTGACACAAGCGCCGCCGGCTGGGAGGATCGGGTGGCCGTACCAGAGAGATTGGACAGGTGACAGATATTAGTTTATGGTCGGAGGAGTCCAAAGGAGAGACATTTTTTACAGTATAAGCAGAAGGGTTAGAAGTTGGAAATAAGTCAAGAATGTTGGGCTGATATTCAAAGTAATCTAGGATACATAGTGGGTTGCTGGACTCACTGCTCTTGATCATTTAGGATAGAAAAGGTGTAGGTTTGCTCACCAGGTTGGTCGGTGGAAACAGAAGAAAGCCATTGGTGATGATGAACTTTGAAATCTCCTAGGATGGAGATTTCTGCAAAGGGAGAGATGAATAGAATGAGTTCCACTTTAGAAGTTAGATAGTCAAAGAATTGTGGATAGTCAGTAGAATTAGGGGAGAGATAAATAGCACAGAAATATTTAGTTTGAGAGTGACAAGAAAGCTTTTGCCTGAGAGTTGAGAATTCAGAAGAGTCAAAGTTGGGAACACGAGAGAAAGCAAGATTGTTGCGCAAATATAAGCAACATCCACCTTTGGCTTGAAATGAGGACAGAGATAGTAGGAGGCTACAGAGAAGGGTTTGATGTCAGTAGTCCCAGACACCTGAGTTTCGGTGAGAAAGAGAAGATCAGGGTTGGCAGAAGAGAGGTGGAGTTAGAGGAAAGACCACGAATATTACAGTAATTAATAGTAAGAGTAGAAGGTAATGGTCCAGGACATTTAGGGGAGTCGTTACCAGGGGACAAACCAATGGAGGCATCTCAGGTCATACCCCCCCCCCCCCCCCCCCCTTACCACCACCCTTTCAATGTATATTTCATAGTAATATTTGAATGGGTCACCGGAAAACACAACCAGTCTTATATTGTAAACAGTAGCTCTCAATCAGTTATAACTCGTTCAATTTGGTTATGTTAAATCAAGTTTGGCAAGTGCATCGGCACATATGTTGTTGTCTCTGGTTGATTGAAGCACTGGTTGAAATGGAATACTGAATGAATTGTCCAGGACCCAAATGAAAGACTCTAACATATAAATTGTTTCCTGATGCATATTATACTGGCGGAATAGAACATATTTTGCTAAGCCATATAAACAAATGTGACGCTCTCATCGTTGTCTGTCATTAGCTGGATGTCCCCCATTCCAGCGATTCCAAATAACTGATATCGAGTAAAATGTTTACCTTTGTCGACGTAAACATTGATAAAGCTAAAAGGGTTGTGGTGTTGTGACTGCAGTATTAGCCAACTTTCACTATATGATAACGCCTCTAAAATATTATTTTGATTAACATTAGCAGATCTGACTTAGTTTTAAAATAACCTGCCGGAAGAAGGGTAAATTCTACTGTACAGAATTAAACTATAACACTCTCTCTAACAATTCACTCCTAGGCTAGTTATAATCGACTAGTGATAGCCTGAATTAAAGTTAATATGTATATTAAACATAATCAAATAGAAAGCATGAAGGCAGAATACGGTAAAAAGTAATCCCCACAGTAAAGGATTACATTACATTAACCTGTAACTTCTACACAAAAGTATATATATGTAGACAGCACAAAATTGGAAGATTAACTCAATGTAATACGAAAACAAACAAAATATCTTTCAACTTCTACAATTATCTACCAAACAATAATAATAATAATAATAATAATAATTATAATAATAATAATAATTATAATAATAATAATAATATTTATTCAGTTAGCAATTTACAGAGTTGGTACCACATAGTATGTTACAACAATGACATGTACCAGCCTTGCATAATTCCAACTAAGGATAGCCCAATAAGGCCGTTAGGCGTCTTTCCATTAGGGTCCTTGTGGGATTAGGTTAGCTGGGGAAATGGGGAGGATAAAGAAATAGATACTTTAGATAAAGTATTTCTAGGGGGTTATTTTAAGATACATTACATCCTATAGTAAATATCAGTAATCCATAATCAGTATTCATTTCAGTTTGGTTTGTCTATCTCTTATGTCGTATTTAGTAGTAGACATAAGCTTGGTGCTCCCTTCTCGCAGCTGTCCGGTGCAGGTGTTCCTTCAGGCTACGTCTGAAGGAATACAGTGTTCTCTTTTCACGGACTGACTGGGGTAGACTTGGAGACACTGAAACTACCGGTACTGTAACTCAACTGCTGCCGGGGATATTTATGATCACAATTATTGCTTCCTGCTTGCTAATTACTCTCTCTCTCTCTCTCTCTCTCTCTCTCTCTCTCTCTCTCTCTCTCTCTCTCTCTCTCTCTCTCTCTCTCTCTCTCTCTCTCTCTCTCTCTCTCTCTCTCTCTCTCTCTCTCTCACTCTCTCTCTCTCTCTCTCTCTCTCTCTCTCCCTCTCTCTCTCTCTCTCTCTTCTCTCTCTCTCTCTCTCTCCTCTCTCTCTCTCTCTCTCTCTCTCTCTCCTCTCTCTCTCTCTCTCTCTCTCTCTCTCTCTCTCTCTCTCTCTCTCTCTCTCTCAGTTATTCTTCCAGTGTCCTACAGCTTAGATGTGTTTAACCCCTAACTAGCGGCACGCAACATAAGTCGATTATAATAAATCTGGACTATCTGGCCGTGCGCAACATAGGTCGTGTGGCAATTTCAGCACGTAATGTTGCTGAGAGAGAGAGACAAGTGGTGGCAGGAGAGTAGCGAACGTATGACTGCTCCAGACCACCGCGGCGAACCTACTGACACGAATCCCACCTCCTCCCTCCCTCTCTCACTCGCTACATACTGAATTGTATGGGGAAAGTACCGAATTACATGCTTTTTGCACTCGTGTTGCGCGGTTGTTGCAAGAAAACTAGCGGTCATAAAAGGATCGTTGTGGTGTCATTGGAAAGCTCTGTTTATGCCCTTTCAGGGATAGATACTTGTTTTACGCTCTGGGTCTTATTTAGGCATGAAAATGATGACGTAAACAGCCATATTTTGGCTAAAAACACCCCGCTGGGCGGTACATGTAAATAGACCGCCTAGCCCGCCAATAAGGTGTTAACGAACTGCTACTGACCTCCTGACCTTCTATAGAACTGACCCACCTACCACCTGCAGACTGCTGACCTCAAATATAGGACAGTTCCAATTTACTGTTCTTATATTATCTTATCCCCAATTATTTTACAATGTTAGTAATTTATAATTTGTGCATTCACAAAGGCGCCTATACGAGTTATCAGTGATAAATGTGACAATAAATTTTACGAAGAATGGTTCCCAGGTATGGATACCCAGATGCTAAGTGCTTCATGTGCTTAGCAATTGAAAAATTCCAGTACTTTGAATGCACATTAGATGTGTATTAAAGCAAACTTGATGAACTGAACCAAGACAACTTCGAGCTGAAGGATAAATTCAGCACCCTTGAAAATAAGATTAAGGAGACAAAATAATCCAACTCAATGGCTCAACCATTAAATGATGGGTACCAGATTGTAAGAAATAATAGAAATATCAAGAAAAAAGTAAACTCTTCTGGCATCGCCACTGCAAACAGATATGATGTATTGGCTAAGGCTAATACAAATGATAAGTTCAGGCAAGATAAAAATAACCCTCAGAATAAAATATAGACAATCAACAAAGGTAAGACATATACGTTCAAGTACAACAACAAATCAGCAGCAAAGATATCTTTACACTGGTGCTCAATGACGGTTTATTGCGAGGACAAGGGCCTGCTTTTGCCGCAAGGAACGCAAGGAAAAGGTATGTAAAAGTTATACCAGGTGGGAAACTAGAGCAGATCACCAATGGCGTAATCAAAGCTCACATTTCTGGTAACGCCTGTGGTATGGTTAACGTGGGAACTAACGACTGATTTGATGGAGGTATGGTCCCAATAAATGATATAGTAATCGGACTCTGATCATGGAAATGAAAAATAAGGCAAATAAATGTATAGTAAATAGCATGGTACGAAGACTCAAGTTAGGATCAAATAGTCTGATCCAAGCCACTGCAATATATGATGCAATCCATGCTATGTGTTTAAGTGAAAAGATGCATTATGTACTGTACACAACTGGAGGAATTTTGAGGGACAACCTGACCTGTACAAGAGGGATGGTGTTCATCTTTCAGACAAAGGCGTTGAGTATATGAGTGGAATCCTAAAGAAAGTGGTTTATGATGCCCATGAAAACATTGATTTCGGAATTCACGCATCTGAGTATTGACATAGTCCATCAGCGTCTCACTCCCCTTGCCGTATTATATCTGTGACCCGCAACATTTATACCTCAGTCAATTCCACCCAGATCAACAATAAGTCTATTCTTAGCCTCTCCCCCGCTCACCCCATTTAACCCCCGCAAACCGTCACAGGTCACTCCATAAATAATTACCCTCCAAAAATCTCGAATGTCGCCCAACTCTCAGCTAAGACTTCCGGTCAGGTTTATAAACACAGAAGGGATGTAAATTCCATAATAAATATGTCTTTCAATGCCTGCTCTATTATAAATAAGATCAATGAATTAAGGTGTCTATTGTTAACTGAACAAGCTGATATTATAAGCATCACCGAAACTCGTCTTGATTTTAATAACAAAGACCTAATATCAGAACACAATATAAATGGTTACAAATGTATTCATAAAGACCGTACAAATGGAAGAAAGGAGGAGGTGTAGGTATGTTTATCTCATATAATGGAAGAAAGGAGGAGGTGTAGGTATGTTTATCTCATATAATGGAAGAAAGGAGGAGGTGTAGGTATGTTTATCTCATATAATGGAAGAAAGGAGGAGGTGTAGGTATGTTTATCTCATATAATGGAAGAAAGGAGGAGGTGTAGGTATGTTTATCTCATATAATGGAAGAAAGGAGGAGGTGTAGGTATGTTTATCTCATATAATGGAAGAAAGGAGGAGGTGTAGGTATGTTTATCTCATATAATGGAAGAAAGGAGGAGGTGTAGGTATGTTTATCTCATATAATCTGATGCCAGCAGAAATTACCCTCCCCCCTAGTAATCTAGAAATAGTGTGTGCCCGAATTAATATCAATAAAACGAAGATTCATATTACAACAGCTTACAGACCACCTAGCTACAAAGAAAGTGATGATGTACCATTTTACGAGATGCTAAATCAAACTCTTTCGGATAAATGTATTCTTCTAGGCGATTGTAATGTTCCTAATAAATAGTGGAATCTTGTCACCGGTAATAATGTTAATTCATCAAAATGATAGATTTTATAAAGGCTAATTTCCTATATCAGTGTGTAAAGGAAGCAACGCATGAACATAATATTCTCAACCTTGTCATAACTACCCATGACAATATAGTTACCAATTTAGAGGTAAGTGAACATCTGTCAAATTCCGACCATACAATCATTAGATTCGATGTTAATTGCAGCTATACTACTGAAAACTAAATACATGTTGGTGCCAGATTTAAAAAAATGCTGATTTTGACGAACTTAGGCAAGCAATGCATAACACACACTCATTGTTAGATATAAATAACGAAATAAATGATATGTGGGAACAGTTTAAGAACATGTTTATGATGGCACAGAACAAGTATATACCAATGAAAGTTAAACGAACGAGTGAAATAAATAATCGAATTATGTGTAAGCTAACTACCGTTAATTTCACTTTTCCTTTTCCATGTTCAGCTTTAATTTATTCACATTCCCCTCTCACCTCTCCCTTCATTTATATTTCTCCAGTCCCTCACCCCCCATCCCACCACCAGCACCTCCCACCATTTCACACACACGCACATTCATCGTTTTTCATATACATATTTTCTATTACGTCCGGCGAGTTCCGCGGAAACTAGAATATAATTACACATCATTACCAGTGTCATGTTGCGTGGACATTATAGATCCTCTAGTAAGAGAGAGTGGCCATCTTTATTTGAGGACACCATTTTGGTGCCTCAGTTATCACACAACGAGGATATATTTTAGTTGTGATAATGTAAGAGTTTCTATCCAAACACCAAACTATACTGTATACCCTGTACCAATATTACCAAATTTGTATTTTGGGTGTGGAGATATTTGAGTGTAAAGAGAGGAACATATACCCAGTGTCACTAAGATGGTGGAAGTTGACCGATCTCTGTTACTATAGGATCTTGTTAGGACCTGAGTGAGGGACGCCGCCCTACAAGAATTATATGAATAGGCCTATGATAAAACAATGGAGGACAGGAATGAAGCAGAATAATGACTAAGCAGAATGTGGATAATGAGGATCGGAAACCGGAAGAAAGGTAAACTAACAAATATATAAGGTAGGAGAGAAAGGGGAAGAAATTAGACCAGTGAAAAGGGAAGGATGGCTGAACAAATAAATAACATACAAACAGTTTGTTATGCGACGTTATAATTTAACGTGCTTCATAATAGTTCCTTATTCCACCTTAGGAAAGGACGGGAACTGTAGATATTCACCTGGTACACAACTCACTTCAATATTATAAATTACACAACAATTATAATCAATGGACACTGAATACACAATTGAGGTTTACACGTTTTATTCCTTAATTAGCTAGGGTACAATCATAGATCAACTCATAAATAGATCAGGTCTTATATATAGTGATGAGCTTTATGATCAGAACATACATTAATAATGGAATGCATATACATATTCCTGTCTTAATATAACTTCAGGAATACACAAAATAAGATCATAAAAGAGTACACATGGATAAATACAATGTTACTATATTAATTACAAAATAAGTAGACACAGAGATGTTAGTCTCGAAACAATAAATAGTATCCTGATGGTAAACTGGCAACCGCGAGGTATCTTGCCGAGAAAGGTAAATAGAAGTTACTGTGGAGGCATACGCACAGAACTGAGGTTTTATAGAATTTAGGATACTAAATGATGGATGAATAACTTTTACATTAATTCAACGTGTACAGGAGATAATTCTTAAATAACTCACAAAGTCACAATAATGAATTAAATTCACAAATAGGTTCAATAAATACAATAGTCATTATGCGTGACTGAAATTCTCGCCGGATGAGAAGTTAATGCGACGACGTGAACGATAGGAGTTTATAATTTACTCAAACAATGCTTAATTGACCCTTCCTGCCCAGGCAGCATTTTAAAATGACGCACCTTGCGAAGGCCTGGAGCCCGGGCGTCCTTTTAAAATCCTATGCTTGAAAGCGTCCTTATCCCCTTATTGGCGGCGCGCGACATATGTCGAGTGAAATAAATTTGGACTATGTGGCGGTGCACGACATCTGTCGAGCACCATTTTCAGCACGTAATGTTGCTGAGAGAGAGAGCTGAGCGGTGGGACAAGCGTAGTAACCTTATGACCGCTCCCCACGACCACCGCGGGTCTACTGAACTGTATTCTAACTTCCTCCCCCTCTCCTCACTGGCTACACAGGGAATTATGTAAGGAAATTACCTTATTTCAGGGTTTTTGCACTCGTGTTGCACGATCGTTGCAAGAGAACCAGAGGTCATACAAGGATGGTTCGGATGTCATTGGAAAGCTCTGTTTACACCCTTTCAGGGATGTATACTTGTTTTATGCTCTGGGCCTTATTTAGGCATGAAAATGAGCACGGAAACAACCCTATGTAGGGTAAAAAAAAACACGCTGGGCGCTACGGTCAAATAGACCACCTAGCCCGCTAAATAAGGGTTAAGCATGCTTTCAAAGCCGCGCGTTGAAACGTTTGTAAACAAAGCCGATCGGAGCGCCGCCAAGCCTCAACAACAAGAAGAAAAAGTCTGACCTTGTCCGCTAGTGCCAGTAAGAACGAAAATTAGTGTTCCAAAGTTCCGATATTGCTAAATCCGCGTGATAACTCTCTCCACGGAAATCGCCAACACACCTGAACCAGTTGACCTACAGAGTTCTACTTAATGCCAGTCTACAGATACAAGTAAAGGCTACATTTTTAGTTTTCTGTGAATTCTCTCGCAGCTATAATAACAATAATAGGCCTATGTTTACATACAACGTTTTTTGGCCAGATAGCCAGGATAGGACTATCGACATCTATAAATGCTGCCCGGGGAGGAAGAGTTAACATGAGTTTTAAATAATGGAGCGTAATATTTATAATAGTCAAATTAAGAGACTGACTCGTAAAACACTCTGTGAACAACTTATATATGCAATCACGTACCCAGCTAATAATACTACATACAACAAGATCTGAATAAGTGTTCACTAGAATTTACGTATAAGGTGCATGTATGTATTCCCGAATGAATATATGTATATTTCTTATCCGGAATATAGTAACCTATCTTCCAAGAATTATATATATATATCAATTCAACGGATAGGGGAGTGTTCTGTCCTGTAGAAATCGAGGGATGAAGGCTAGGAGAAGAAGAGAACAGAAATTTATATTATTACGTTACAGTGAACCCTAACATATCATGTTAACCCTTGCTATAGTCATCATAACACTTTTAACAAAACAAGATGTACTTATAGTTTCAGTTAGAGTAATACGAGCCTGGGAGCGGATCTGGCGAACACGTGGTGGCTGAGTCAGTTGTCCTATCCTGTTGGCACCAGGGGACGTCTCTTCACACGCTCGTGCTAGATGCTATGCTCTCTCTCGCTCTCTCACACTGCACTTCTTCGAGGTCACTTAGCACTAGGTTTCTTCACTGTTCGTCGTGGGTTTTTATCGTTTTAAGGGGATAACTGGCAATACCCCTACGGAAGTTTTACTCCGAATCCAGATTAGCTATTAAGCACGTTGGCCCTAGAAGGGAGAGGTACCCGAAAGTAATCCTAATTTTGCCTACCTAACTCTTGGCACAAGTAGGTGATACTCCGTTTTTATTTAGGGTTACAGGTTTGGCGTTTCAGAATAGGAAAGGTGAGAGTGATGAGGTTTCTTATTTATCTTGCAGCTACCAAGTGTGCTATAATTATGTGGAGGATACCCTTGTGATGGTATGGATATTCTCTGTCCGTGGATATCAGTGTGAGGTCTGGGAATGCCTTGTTGAGGTAATGATAAAAGGATTTCTGTTTTAGCTATAAGCAGGTAATCTGTGTGTGGTGTGGAGGGGATTTGAGAGGAAGGAGAATAGGAGAATTCTACTTGTTTGCTCGCCTGATTGATGTAGTTATGTTATGGATGGTCAGGTTGGAAATTATGAAATTGAAGGGGTTGGTGACGCATTTACATAAACATCTCCTCGCTGTAGTTTAAGTCCGGCTTAAATTCGGCTCGTGATGAATGGGGAGCAGCGCGTTTTGGTCAGGTACCGGGACGCCTTGATGACAGGAAAGCGGCGCCTTTTTGGACCGCGTTAGTTCTGTGGTACTGTGTTACGTTGAGCCTGGAGTTGGGGAGATCTATTAATGCGTGCTCTGCATCTTATGTTAGCAATGCGGCACTGCATGTTCTTATGCTCTCCCTTAGACGGGAGCAGTTGCTTGATGGGTTTTGGCTTATGTTGGCCGGGCCCCGTCATTTCACCATCGCCTTCTATAAAAAAAAAATCTCGCCCTCGAGCATGTAATAGATAAGTCTTGGATGACTCAGTGCAGACGTAAGGTGTGAGATTTTGAAGGAACCGGAACCATACTCTGGCTTGGATATTATTTAAGGCGTCTTCTTCTTGAAACACAGTGTGGTGGAGAGATATGCTGGAGGTTTGGGTGAGCTGAATGAGCTGAGCAGGGGTTTGAAATTGGGTGTCCTTTTGGTCAATGTGAAGAGAGAGGCTGTTTATCTTCATTTTGTGGGTTGTTGTTAGAGCTGGTTCAGAAGGAGAATGAGGGCTGTAGTTGAGTTAGAGCCATTAGTGACATCAGGTGAATGTGGGTGGAGCTTGGTAGGGTCAGTGTCAGGAGGTCTAGGTTGTGTGTGAGAAGGTTGATAAGGGAAAGGTGTGATATGGGGACTCTTTTTCCAGTGTAACTGTCTGTGAACTCACTGGGGTTTTGTCGGCAGTTAAGGGCTTGGTTGCTGAGGGATCTGCAGGCTGGCTGTTTGAAGCTGTAGTTGTAGAGAGATCAGGCAGAAGTGGTGCAGGTGCAGGGTTGACAGGTGTCGGCTTAGTGGTGGGGGTTGTGGTGACGGCTGGGGTAACAGGTGCGTTATGGTGTGGGGCAGGTAGGGCAGGTGGCTGTCTGGTGGTGGTAGGGGTCCTTTTTCGAGGATTGGGCTGGAAACTTGCAGGGGACCACCTTTTGGTTTGCACTACACGGCGGCCAGATCGTCTGCATGATGGCTTTAAAATAGGAGATAAAGATGGGAAAGAAGGTAACTTTGGTTGTTTAGATCGGGAAGTTGGGTGCTTTGGGAGGGGGTATGATTTTAATGGAGAAGGTAGAGTAGAGGTGATGTTAAACGTAGTAGGAAGTGTAGGTGAGGTAGAAACGGAAGGTTTGTGAATGTGTTTAGTTTTAACTATCGAGTGTTGTAAGGGGGAGGTAGGGGTAGACGTGGTGTTGGAAGAGGAAGTAGGAGGAATTATAGGATAGGTAGAGGTAGAGGGTTTTTGGATTGGTGTTGGTAAACGTGAATTTGGAAGATTTTTTTGGGGTGAATCAGCGGAAGTGGGAATAAGTGGTATGGAAGGGGAAGTCGGTTGAAAAGTTGGTGAAGGGGAAAATGTTGGAAGTTCAGCTCGGACGAGGTGGGGGTGTGTGGGCTAGCGGGTGAAATGATACGATTAGGATGAGTATTAATGGTGAGTGTGGGCGGGGCCAAAACGGCTCGGCAAAGAGGGGAGAGAGTAGTGGGGTGGTTGAGGTGATGTGTTGTAGTGGGGGAGGGAAAGGGAGAGATAGGAGGCAAGTTTTCAATAGTATGGATAGGTGTAGGGGGTAGGATAGGGAGAGGGGTGATGGGAGGAAGGGGGCAATGCCTCTGTTTTGGTGGGAGAAAGGTTTTGATTACTATCAACAGGGCATGCAGTATTATCATCTGGGTCTGCTAGCATGGTTAAATTTTTCATCAATCGGTTGGAACCGGCATACATAGTGATTACGCTATGTGCGTGACTCTCCATGGTAATTGATGGTGACTTGGTAACAATTTGGCGCTGTTTGAATTTCAAATGGGCCTTTATATCTTGGTTTGAGTTTAGAGGGTACAGGAAGTTGGGCTAACATGACAAGATCGCCTACAAGGTGAGGACTGACTTTGGGTGTTTCGTCAGGGTGAAGATCTTGCAGGTACTGTAGTTGTCTCAATCGGTTCTTCAAGTGGACTAGGGATTGACGAAGGCTCGTATGGGGCAGACAGGTGGCGTGGGGGGAGTAGTAAGGAGGGCTCTCCAAAAACCTGTTCATGTGGGGAAATTCCGTCTTGGCGAGGGATAATCCCCCATTGACGTACTATTTTGACTTGACTGGGCCAGTCGGTGGAGTTCATTTGTTGCAACCGGGTTCTGACTTGGTTGGCAATGGTGCGGTGACTTCTCTCGCAGATTGAATTACCTTGGGGCCAATATGGAGAGGAATGACTGATCTTGAATCCAAACATCTGAGAGATTTGAGTCCAGACGTGTCCAGTGAACTCAGGGGCGTTGTCAGAGTGGATAGCTTGAGGTAAACCAAAATATGGAAACACGTGTTGGAGCATGGCTTCGGCTACTGAGAAGGCGGTGTGTTCTTTAGCCGGGCAAGCTATGATATATTTGGAATATGTATCCACAAAGGTGGTGATGTATTTAAATCCTTTGATGCCCTCCATGGGTCCCATAATATCAACGGCGAGTAACTACCATGGTTTTGATGCTACAAGTTTTCCTGAAGGCCCTGGGGTGCGTGTTCGATCTTTCCAAAGGGCACACGCTCGGCATGCTTCAGTTACTTTCTTGGCGGTTATGTATGTTGACGATGTCCAGTAAATTTGCTGGATGGTGGAAACTAATTTCCTTTGAGCTAGGTGGATACCATTATGGGAATGTAGAGATTGCATGGTAGATAGTTCAGTGTTGGGGCTGATGACAATTTTACCGTCATTGGTGTAGAAATTATCTCCTCTTCGTTGTAGTTGGGAGAAGAGATGTCTCTGGACATCCAGTCTGGTTTTTGTTGCCTCTGGAAGTGTTGCAAGAGGTGTTGTTGGTCTTGATCTGTAGAATCTTGATGATGACTGGCACGTATTGGTTTAGGTTCCGTTTCGGTGGAAGTGGTGGTGGTAGATTGCTGGGGAAGTCTGGAGAGGGTGTCAGCATTTGTGTGCAATTTTCCGGGTCTATATGCTATTTCGAAATTATACTCTTCGAGAGATTCCCGCATCAAGGCGTCAAGGCGTTTTATGTATCTGACTTCCGGAGCCATTGGAGGGCGTGATGGTCTGTGATTATAGTTACTTTTACTCCGGCTAAATAGGCTTTAAAGTGTTGAAGGGCCCATATAACTCCAAGGCATTCTCTCTTAGTGACTGGACAGTTAACTTTTGCTGGATTTAGTGTTCTGCTTGCACACGCAATGATGTGTTCACTTCCGTGTCTAGTTTGGGTTAGAACGGCTCCAATTCCAAATAGTGACACGTCAGTGTAGAGGTGGAAAGGCTTGGTGTAGTCGGGAAATAAAACGACTGGTGCTGCTATTAGTAAATCTTTGAGAGAGTGGAAAGCTTGTAGGTGTTGAGTGGTCCACAGGAATGGTTCTTCTTTTCTTGTGAGATCATGGAGTGGCTTGGCTATGGTGGCAAAGTTCTTAACGAAGCGACGGTAATAGGACGCTAAACCTAAGAAAGCTCCGATTCCTTTGACGTTGGTAGGTGGCGCTATGGCACTTATTGCTTGGAGGTTTGCAGGATCAGGGGAGATGCCTTCCTCGGAGACCATGTGACCGAGGAATTGAAATTCTTTATGTGCTAGGGTGCATTTGGAGGGCTTGAGTTTTAAAATTGCCTCCCGGATCCGTTGGAAAACGTGGCGAAAGCGTTGTATGTGTTCGGCCCAAGTCTTTCCGAAAACAATGATGTCATCCAGGTAGGCCTATGCAAAGCATGTTTCCCAAGTTAATCCTTGCAACATAGATTCCATGAGTCAGGAGATGGTGGCGGGACCGTTGCATAGTCCAAAATGTAGTACGGTAAACTCGTATAGTCTCCCTTGACCTGTGGCGAAAGCCGTTTTCTGTTGGTGTTCCGGAAGTACGGGCACTTACCAATAACCGGCTTGGAGGTCTAAGGTGGTGAACCATCTATCGCCAAGCAAAGAGTCTAATGAATCATCAATGCGAGGTAGTGGCGGCGCGTCTTTAATGGTTACATAATTTAGTTGTCTGTAATCAATGCAGAACCACGTAGATCCGTCTTTCTTTCTTACTAGTACTACCGGTGAGGACCAAGGGTTGGTGGATGATCTAATGACTCCAGTATCTAGCATTTCTTTTACTTGAGTTTCTTCCTCTTGTCTCTGGAGGGGGTTCTTTCTGCGAATAGGTTGTCCTACGGTATGAATTGGATGGTGAAGCAAGATGGTTTTCCCTACGTCCCGCTTGGATGTGGAGAAGATGTCTTGGAACGAAGTCATCAAGTCTTGTATATCTTGTCTTTGTTGAGGAGTTAATTGTGATGGAAAGTCAGGGAATTTGGGAAGAGGGGACGATTCTTTATCCTCAGGAAAGGATAGTTCTTCATCATGGTTTTCTAGCTCTCCTATATCTAATCCTTTTGGTAAAGTAAGGGGGTGATCATAGATATTAGCAATTTTGATACAATTAAGTTGGTCAGGAATGATGGCTGGAGCGGTAAGGCAATCTCTATCAAAGGGGCTTTGAAGGTTCGGGGTGATAATGACATCACTAGGCAAAGTAGGTAGGATAGGAATCCATTGTTCATGATGGGGAGGTAGCGTAACAGCTTTGGAAATAACAGCTTGAGTTGTTTTGATAGTACGAATGGTCTGTTGGATATTACTTTCGTGGCATTTTTTTTTTTTTTTTTTTTTTAGTTGGAGGGGTAAATCTGATCACTCTATGGACACAGTCGATGGTGGCATGAAGGGAAGTGAGTAGGGCAAAGCCTAGGTATTCATCGTATTTTATTTCTTTGAAGGGGAATATCATGAAATTGTGATAATTACCGTGATCAGGAATGTGGGTGCTTACGTAAAGGGGAGCAGTTTCTCCACTATTAAGAATGATGCCATCATTTGCGTCAATTAATACTATGGTGGAGGGTTGGAGAGGCCCAAAGGAGGCTCTGTTTTATTGAAAGAAGGAAGAGAATAAACATGAATGGGAAGCCCCCGTGTTAATGAGAAGTTTAGCTTTTACCCCTTGTTATGTGAGGTGATTATATATGGGGGGTTTGTCTGCGATTGTCCCATCACAAGTCCCCGCCAATTTGACGACCGGTGGGCGGGGGCGGATTAAAAATCCAGGTTATCTTGAAGTTCTGCAGTTTCCCCTATTACCACGACTTCTTCAGGTGATTCTTCATCTTGAGTGTCGTCTATTCCTGCGGTCCCGTCTTCATTGATGGTGGCGACACGTCGGGGCTTAATCCACGGGATCTGGCCCCAAAATAGAGGGAGTTTGGGGCGGCGCTTCACCAATTCAATGAATGACTTCTTCAGGGAAAACAGAGGACACTTGGGGTTGCAAGGTTTCCAGTCGGAGGGTCAGACTCTTGCCTAATCCTCCATCTTGTCTGCTGGATGGATATACGATGTAGTTGAAGAAGGCACTGAAGAAGATTGAGGTTGAGTAGTGGCACAGCTTATTGAGGCGATCTTGTCACTTTCCAGACTCTTTTTCAAAGCCAAGATACATCAGATTATAGGTATGTCCTTGTCGTAACTCTTTGGTTCTGTAATTGCGAAATGATCTCGCACTGATGTGGGTAATATTCTCAACAGAGCATTGAACACACTTTCTTTCCTGGTGGCGGCACTTTCGGTGGGCAATGCTGTAACAAATAGTTGATTTAACTGGCTGATAGTGTGATCGAGGTTTCCTGTAATCTTTACACTGTGAAACTGTTGATTAGTGATTATTTTCCCAAGAGAGGGGTTAATGGTCCCTTGGTATATATTTCAAATTGAGCCCAGGTCAATTGTGGAGTGTCACGCACATAGCCCAAAATGAGGGACATATGCAAGCCTAACTTCATAACAACTGTGTGGATTTCAGAGATATCATCGTCCATGAATACATATCAAGGACTGTTTTAACTACTTCAAGATAAGTAGCAATGTCGTGATCTTGCTTAAAAGGAATAATTTCAAGCAATTTACCTGCCATGATGATTTGTGTTATTGGTTATATTGGGTGAATTTATAAATCGAAGTTGCTTTGCCGAGTTGAGACACCGCTGCCACCAGTGTTATGCGCCGTTATAATTTAACGTGCTATATAATAGTTCCTTATTCAACCTTAGGAAAGGACGGGAACTGTAGATATTCACCTGGTACACAACTCACTTCAATATTATAAATTACACAACAATTATAATCAATGGACACTGAATACACAATTGAGGTTTACATGTTTTATTCCTTAATTAGCTAGGGTACAATCATAGATCAATTCATAAATAAATCAGGTCTTATAATAGTGATGAGCTTTATGATCAGAACATACATTAATAATGGAATGCATATACATATTCCTGTCTTAACCCTTATTTAGCGGGTGGTAAGGTATTTTACACTGTACCGCTCAGCGGGCATAATCCCGAAATATTCGCTCAATTTCACTCGCCCTAGCGCTGTTACTCTGGCTCCAATGCGAACGAAACGATCATTTTTGGAAAGAGCAACTCTTCGTCTCCCCATATAAGTCTATGAATGGATGTTATGAATGAGTGTGGAGGGTGGGAAGAGGTGAGGAAGAGGAGGTACTTTTTGGTCTATTTCCCGGGCGCGTTCGGATGCGTTCGCTTTGGCCTGACTTCGGCCTCTCGCGCGTCTACTATTCCTTTGGTAATCGGTCTTATTTTTCTCTTATTTCTCCTTATTTCTGTATTCTCTGTATTATCTCTGTATTATCTCTCTCTCTCTCTCTCTCTCTCTCTCTCTCTCTTTCTTTCTCTCTCTCACTCCTGTCTGTCTGTCTCTCTTTCTCTCTGGCTCGCTGGCTTTCCCTCTCTCGCGCGCTCTGTCTCTCTCTCTCTTCCTCATCCGTATATATTATTCTCATTATTATTTTCTCTCTAATCTCTCTCACTCCCTGTCTGTCTGTCTTCTTCTCTCTGGCTCGCTCGTTTTCCCTCTCTCGCGCTCCCTTTCTCTCTTCCTCATCCGTATATGTAATTCTCATTATTATTTTCTCTAACTAATCCCTCTATTTCATTTATTTGCTTGTAATATTTCTGTATTATTATATCTTTTTCACTCTTTCTTCAGTTCAGTTTCTGTATTCTCTCTTTCTCTTCTCATCCGTATATGTAATTCTCATTATTATTTTCTCTAACTAATCCCTCTATTTCATTTATTTGCTTGTAATATTTCTGTATTATATCTTTTTCACTCTTTCTTCAGTTCAGTTTCTGCATTCTCTCTCTCTCTCTCTCTCTCTCTCTCTCTCTCTCTCTCTCTCTCTCTCTCTCTCTCTCTCGCTTGCTTTGCAAGTTTTTGTTTTTGTTTTATATATAATATTATTTCACAACACATTTCCAAATCACCCTATGGGGTAGTGTTGAAGACTCATTTTTTGTTTGTGGTGTTCCCTGGAGGTGTTATCCACATGTGATTGAGGTAGGCAAAAGGCAGTTATGTGATTGAGGTAGGGAAAAGGCAGAACTGCCTATAGCGAGTGTATGAATGGGATTGAGGTAGACAAAAGGCAGAACTGCCTATAGCGAGTGTATGAATGTGATTGAGGTAGACAAAAGGCAGAACTGCCTATAGCGAGTGTATGAATGTATGTATGAATGAATGACATGGATGTATGAGGTGGACCAAGAACCAGATGGATGGATGAAATTCGAAACTTTGATAGACGTATATATCACGGTATACGGTAGAAGTAATTCCTTACAATGTACCGTACATCGTGATATATACGCCTATCAAATGATTGCAATCAATATACGGTATATATATAAATATATATATATATATATATATATATATATATATATATATATATATATATATATATATATACTGTATATTGGTGTATATTGATTGCAATCATTTGATAGGCGTATATATCACGGTGTATATATATATATATATATATATATATATATATATATATATACCGTATATTGATGGCAATCATTTGATAGGCGTATATATCACGATGTACGGTACATTGTAAGGAATTACTTCTACCGTATACCGTGATATATACGTCTATCAAAGTTTCGAATCTCATCCATCCATCTGGTTCTTGGTCCACCTCATACATCCATGTCATTCATTCATACATACATTCATACATTCGCTATAGACAGTTCTGCCTTTTGTCTACGTCAATCACATTCATACACTCGCTATAGGCAGTTCTGCCTTTTGTCTACCTCAATCCCATTCATACACTCGCTATAGGCAGTTCTGCCTTTTCCCTACCTCAATCTCATAACTGCCTTTTGCCTACCTTACCGTAAGAAATTTACTGAACGCCTGCAAATAATACGCTAAAAAATGCTTGCAATCAAAATTTCAAACAATTTGAAGGTCACATGCAATTATATATGTATAGGTAGACCCAGAGAGGAAGAGACAAGAGAGAGAGAGAGAGAGTGTCGTGATAATAACAATGTTACATATGTATCGTATATATGAAAAAATAATATATACGGTAGGCCTACATATGTTCCCCACAATCATATAATGCCAAGCACAAATATTCAATCTTTCGTTGTTTGTATTACCGTAAGAAATTTACTGATCACCTGCAAATAATACGCTATAAAATGCTTGCAATCTCTCTATTTTCTCTAATCTCTCTCACGCCTCCTGTCTCTCTCTCTCTCTCTCTCTCTCTCTGGCTCGCTCGCTTTCCCTCTTCCTCATCCGTATGTGTATTTCTCATTATTATTTTCTCTAACTAATCCGTCTATTTCATTTATTTGCTTGTAATATTTCTGTATTATTATATTTGTTTCACTCTCTTTCTTCAGTTCAGTTTCTGTATTCTCTCTCTTTCTCTCTCTCTCTCTTCCTCATCCGTATATGTAATTCTCATTATTATTTTCTATAATCCCTTTCTTTATTTGCTTGTAAAAATGTCTGTATTATTATATCTTTTTCACTCTTTCTTCAGTTCAGTTTCTGCATTGTCTCTCTCTCTCTCTCTCTCTCTCTCTGTTTCGCTTGCTTTGCAGGAATTTTGTTTTTGTTTTATATATAATATATAATAATTTACTTATCATTACTTACTATATCGTATAAACAATAGTAGGTAGCCAACTTACCATAATACCGATACACCAAACCGATACCCATGCGGTTATGTTTATCACCTGTTTACTAAAGTGCCACCATTATCGATTTTCTTCGAGCCGAATGGAGCGGGAGGGTTACCAATTGAAGTTAAATCCGCTAGCATATATTGTTAGATGTAAGACATGATAAATACCACTAGAAATATGAATTGGCAAAATCCATATAATATCACTTCGAAATTGTTCTGAAATTTCAAAACAAAACCGCTAGTGTAAGTCATTGTTGCTAGATCGAAGTAAAGGTCTCTAGATCTAGCGGAAGTCGCTATACGTATTGGCAGTACTGCACACTGCCGACTGCGATACGTTGTTGACATTGTTGTTGATGTTCCAGTGGAGGGATGAACAAAATATTTTCCTTGTCCAATAATAGCTATTTCATAGTCCCACAGGACTTATTTTGATATATTTATCAAATTTACTGAACGCCTGCAAATGATATGCTATCAAATGCTTGCAATCAAACTCTCAAGCACTTTCAATGTCACATGCAATTATACAAGTATATATAGGTAGACCCAGAGAGGATTAGACAGACAGAGAGAGAGTGTTGTGATAATATAACAATGTTACATATGTATCATATATATGACAAAATAATATATACGGTAGGCCTACATCTGTTCCCCACAATCATATAATGCCAAGCACAAATATTAAATTTTTCGTTGTTTGTATTACCGTAAGAAATTTACTGAACGCCTGCAAATAATACGCTATAAAATGCTTGCAATCAAACTCTCAAGCAATTTCAATGTCACATTAAATTATAAAAAGGTATATTGTAGACCACAATCTTCGCCAAGCTTCGTTGTTGCTTATATTATCGTAAAAAATTTACCGTATACCCTGGTTATCGTGAGAAATTTACCGAACGCCTGCAAATAATACGCTATAAAATGCTTACAATCAAACTCTCAAGCAATTTCAATGTCACATGCAATTATAAATGTATATATAGGTAGAGAGACAGACAGAGAGAGAGAGGTCAAGAACATCTGCTAGGTGTGATTTTTCCCTGGGAGGGAAGAGAAGATTAGTTAGGGGCGTGCCCTGGCCTACATCAGAGAAAGAGAGTACCAAGGAGTACAAAGGTGTAGAAACAAAGAGAGTGAGACAGAGAGAGAGAGAGAGTGTCGTGATAATATAAAATGTTACATATGTATCATATATTATAAAATAATATATACGGTAGGCCTACATCTGTTCCCCACAATCATATAATGCCAAGCACAAATATTCAATCTTTCGTTGTTTGTATTACCGTAAGAAATGTACTGAACGCCTGCAAATAATACGCTATAAAATGCTTGCAATCAAACTTTCAAGCAATTACAAGGTCACATGCAATTATAAAAAGGTATATTGTAGACCACAATCTTCGCCAAGCTTCGTTGTTGCTTATATTATCGTGAGAAATGTACCGTATACCCTGGTTATCGTGAGAAATTTACCGAACGCCTGCAAATAATACGCTATAAAATACAAAGGACATTTCTTGTAGAGTGCAATTTTGAGGACGTAATGTGCATGGAGAGAGAGCGAAGCGGTGATTAGAGCATAATGTACCTCCTGACCGCTCGTCACAGCCGCCGTGGACCTACTACAGGGAATTATATAAGGAAATTACCGTAGTTTAGGGTTTTGCACGATCGTTGAAAGACAACCAATGATCGTAGAAGGATGGTTCGGGTGTCATTGGAAAGCTCAATTTACGCCCTTTCAGGGATACATACTTGTATTACGCTCTGGGTCTTGTTTATGCATGAAAAAGAGCACTAAACAACCCCATTTAGGGTAAAAAAAAAACCCGCTGGGCGGCACAGGGAAATATACTCCACCACCCGCTCGTAAGGTGATAAAATGCTTGCAATCAAACTTTCAAGCAATTATAAAATATAAATTGTACTTACCAACACCCACACCAGTATATTCTTCGTCAGGAACGTCTTCAATATGGTCAACGGTCTGTCCAACATCAACCTCAACATCAACCCCACGCAAATTATGCTTGGGATGAAAGCCTATGATCGGGTTATTTTCGTCTTCCGAGTCATCCACACTACCAAAACTCTCACCCAGACATTCGACGGTTTCATCCAACAGCTTATTAGAAAGTTCTGAAGAGTTCAGCATGATATCTAGTTCCTGGGTGGTAAGCCGGGCGTGGTTAGTAGGGTGGCGCGACGCACTAGGGATGGCGGCCACCGAATCGAACACGGGCAAATCTTGACCTTCCATTATGGCTGCTTGAGGGTCACTGAGTCACGGTCACGCAGTGGGGATATGTGGGTGGGCCCTTGTAGTATACCGCCAGACCACCAGGTTCCACTTTCCACCTAAATTAGGGTGGGAATACCCACGGACTTAAGTCCGACCCCGCCATTTAGTCCAATTATCTCGTACCGGACTTAAGTCCGACCCCGCTAATAAGGGTTAATATAACTTCAGGAATACACAAATAAGATCATAAAAGAGTACATATGGATAATACATTGTTACTATATTAATTACAAAATAAGTAACACAGAGATGTTAGTCTCAAAACGATAAATAGTATCCTGATGGTAACTGGCAACCGCGAGGTATCGTGCCAAGAAAGGTAATAGAAGTTACTGCAGAGGCATACACACAGAACTGAGGTTTTATAGAATTTAGGATACTAAATGATGGATGCATAACTTTTACATTAATTCAATGTGTACAGGAGATAATTCTCAAATAACTCAGAGTCATAATAATGAATATCAATTCACAAATACATTAAATAAATACAATAGTCAGTATGCGTGACTGAGATTCTCACCGGATGAGATGTGAATGATAGGAGTTTATAATTTACTCAAACAATGCTTAACATGAGTTTTAATTCATGAAGCGTAATATTTATATTAGTCAAATTAAGAGACTGCCTCGTAGAACACTCATCACAAACTTATATATGCAGTCACGTACCCAGCTATAATACTACATACAACAAGAGCTGAATAAGTGTTCACTGGAATTTAAGTATAAGGTGCATGTATATATTCCCGAACGAATATATGTATATTTCTTATCCGGAATATAGGAACCTATCTTCCAAGAATATGTATATATATATTAATTCCATGGATAGGGGAGTGTTGTGGTCTCTAGAAATCGAGGGAGAAGGCTAGGAGAAGAAGAGAATAGAAAATATCTATATTATGTTACGGTTAACCCTAACATATCTTGTTACCCCTTGCTATAGTCATCATAACACTTTCAACAAAACAAGAGGCACTTATACTTTCAGGTATAGGAATAAGGACCTTGGAGCGGATCTGGCGGGCACGTGGTGGCTGAGTCAGTTGTCCTATCCTGTTGGCACCAGGGGACGTACATTCACACGCTCGTGCTAGACGCTATGCTCTCTCTCGTCCTCTCACACTGCACTTCTTCGGGGTCACTAAGCACTAGGTTTCTTCACTGTTCGTTGAGGGTTTTTATCGTTTTAAGGGGATAACTGGCAATACTCCTACGGAAGTTTTACTCTGAATCAAGATTAGCTATTAAGCATGTTCGCCCTAGAAGGGAGAGGTACCCGAAAGTAATCCTGATTTTGCCTACCTAACTCTTGGCATGAGTAGGTCATATTCCATTTTTATTAAGGGTTACAGGATTGGCGTTTCAGAATAGGAAAGGCGAGAGTGATGAGGTTTCTTATTTATCTTGCAGCTAGCATGGGTGCTAAAATTATGTGGATGATACCCTTGTGAAGGTGTGGATGTTCTCTGTCCGTGGATATCAGTTTGAGGTCTGGGATTGCCTTGTTGAGGTAATGATAAATGGATTTCTGTTTTAGCTATAGGCAGGTAATCTGTGTGAGGTATGGAGGGGATTTGAGAGGAAAGAGAATAGAAGAATTCTACTTGTTTGCTCGCCTGGTTGATGTAGTTATGTTCTGGATGGTCAGGTTGGAAATGATGAATTGAGGGGGTTGGTGACAACATTTGCATAAACATCTCGCTGTAGTTTAAGTCCGGCTCAGGTAGGAGATGTCGTGATGAATGGGGAGCGGCGCGTTTTGGTCAGTACCGGGACCCCTTGATGACAGGGGAGCGGCGCATTTTGGACCCGTTAGTTCCGTGGTACTGTTTACGTTGAGCATGGAGTTGGGGAGATCTATTAACCCTTAACTGGCGGCGTGCAACTTATTTCGAGTGAAATAAATATGGACCCTGTGGCGGGGCACAGCTTATGTCGGCAGCCATTTTCAGCACGTAATGCTGCTGAGACAGGGAGCTGAGCGGTGGGACGAGCGTAGCAACGCTATGACCGGTCCCCACCACCGCGTAGACATACTGAACTGCATTCTACTTTCCCTCCCCCCTCCCTCACTCGCTACAGGGAATTATGTAAGGAAATTACCTAATTATATGGTTTTTGCACTCGTGTTGCACGATCGTTGCAGAGAACCAGTGGTCGTACAGGATGGTTCGGTGTCATTGGAAAGCTCTGTTTACGCCCTTTCAGAATATACATGTTTTACACTCTGGGTCTTATTTAGGCATGAAAATGATCACGTAAACAACACTATTTAGGGTAAAACCCCCACGCTGGGCGCTACGGTCAAATAGACCACCTAACCCGCTAAATAAGGGTTAATACGTGCTCTGCATCTTATGTTAGCAATGCGGCACTGCATGTTCTTATTCTCTCCGTTTGACACGGGAGCAGGTGCTTGATGTTTTGGCTTATGTTGGCCGGGCCACGTCATTTCACAGATAAAGACAAAGATGATGATATAGAAAACGAGGTGGCTAAAGAAGAAAAGGAATATTGAAGAAAATGAAGATAAATGAGCAGTAAAAAGTCGAGAAGGAGAAAAGAATATTACATACAAGCCTGGAGTAGAGACCTAATAGTAATGTAGATCATTTAACCTCCGCCATATTGGTGCCAATAATGTTTGGTGTCAATGATGTTTCTTTACATAGGCATATGTAAATATATATATATATAATATATATATAATGTGTATATAACGGTACCCATAATACATATCACCATACATAGCGTGCTTTCACATCAAATTCTACATGGTTAAACATAAATTAAACCCCGTTTTTTATAATCACGGCACCATAATGGCGTCCACAGACACAGATAGCCGATCCCTCTTACTACATGACATTTAAGCAAGAGGGGAATCAGAAGCCTTTTGGAGAGACTGCCAGAATTGAGGGATGAACTTGGAGGCAGACGTGGGAATAGAAACACATAAATAAGAAGAAGAAAGAAGAGGAGAAATATACAGAAGAACATGTAAGAAAAAGACGAACAGCAGGAAGAACCCGGTAACGAAGAAACAAAAAAGTAGAAAGAGAATTAGAGAAAGATGGGAATAACAATGAACAAATACAGCCACAGTAGGAGGGAAAGAAAGGGCACACGGGGGTAGGTATGCAGACATCAGGAATAGCTCTAAAGCTAGACTGGGGAAAGTGAAGAACAACAAGAAAATAAAAGAAGGATTAGGATGAAGAGAAATATCAATATATACAAATGTAAGGAATGGAAGAGGTATTATGCAAGAAGTAGAAACAAAAAATATATATACAGAGTAAGAAACGAAGCAAGACACGGAGAAGATGATAAAAGATACGAGGAAGAGGAGGAGGAAATAATGCATAAAATGAAGAAGGGGAAGGAAGAGGAGGACACCAGCATGATACAAAATACGTGGGAGGAGGGAAAGAAGGTTCGCTTGGAGGCAGATCAGAAGAAATGAGGGATGATTCTGAAGGCATAGTGGGGGAACCAAGAAGATAATGAAAAGAAAGGGGATAAAGAAGAAGAGGATGAGGAGAGGGATATGATGGTGTACAAAGGGTGATGGTGAAATCAGAAACAATTATTACGAAATAATGAAGAGACGGAAGGAGATTACACATATAATGTTAAATGTAAAAGTAAAATAAGACGAAGAAGAAAAGGAGTAGGAGGAGGATGACAAGGTGGATACATTAAAAGATAAATGAACTAAACGTGGGAAAAGGAGGACCAACAATTATACTAATAATGATGCAGATAAACAAAAGTGAAGACTGGTAAAATAGCTGCAGCAGTGGACAGGTGACATGATGGTAGACTGGCAGAATCAAATATAATTTAAGGATATACAGTACATTTGGGTTATGGAAAAGGGGAAGCTAAAAGCCACTCATCTGTAATAAATCAGTCAATAAATATATTCATTTTCACCACACTTATGAATAAAATATATATGTCCTTTATTATTTAACTAAAGCATCAGTTGAGTGACTACCATGAACAATGCTGCCATTACCTGCTTGAAGGATTCATTAACCAAAGTGAGGTGGACAGTATTAATGAAAGTACAGGCAACATTAATGACACATTCTGGAGCACCTTTTGGTCATCAGAAAGTCACCATATAATCAGGGGTTTAGTGGATCGTCAGGGAGAACTTTCAGTCTTCTAATGTACGGTACTTCTCACTTCTCACTTCTCAGCTTGTTCTTCCTCCGTCCAATTACTCTTCTTTCCTAATTTACTCCAGCCATCTGGTCTGGTCTGTTACATTCTCTCTCATCCTTTCTCTCCTGGGAATAAATTATATAGAAAGGCACGCTACCAATATTGGATACAAATCTGGGGAAAAGAAGAATGCTGAACTGCATAACGGGAGACAAAATAAAAACAATGTCAACATGGAAAATAAACTAGTATAAGATGAAACGTGGAGGACGTAAATGGAGACAACTAACACATAGGAAACATAATACACGTATTATATATTATAATATATATATTATATATATATATATATATATATATTTATATATAAGATTAATATATATATATAATATATTAGAGAAGAGAGAGAGAGGAGAGAGAGAGAGAGAGAGTATACAGTAGATTTATTTTATTTATGTCATAATAATCTAATCAAAGATAAGACATTATTGATATCAATGTATTTTATTGGGACACCAATACGTGTGTGGTATACAAATATATAAGGGTGCTTGGACAAAGCGTGATGGTAACCTATATAATACTCAAGATAAAAATGACAACAACAACACACGCACCTGCCTTCCCCACTACATATTGGTAAAACAAAACACATGCACACTGTAAACAGAAACTAATGACCACCAATATAATAGGTATAGAAATTGAGGTGCGGCATGAATATGGTGGCAAAACACGGAACATGGGAACCCGTCCCTATCCCTTGCTTCTATACGGTACACCAGTGTTATTTTTTTATTTTTGTTTAAGGTGGATGACGGGGAACACTAAAGCAATATAGAAAAGTTACATATCACCAACCATAATGAACTCCATATATAAATCCGTTACTTCAAGCAACAATCAGGACTCTCTTCTGTATGTAGTTTGTATATATAATGTCTTGCATCTCGATTGCTTTGTAGATTAACAGAGTACATCACCTCTGAAGCTTGATTCTGTCAAAGTT
>CM064508.1:14376444-14506609 GCA_032716605.1 Paralithodes platypus
CTATGCAGATGTTGTAATCACACTCAATTGGAGATCACGAAAAAATCATGGTGGAAGTAAATGCTAGAAAACCCAAACGTCCAACCCTGTTAATTAATACTTTTAGACCAATTCAGTAATTATGATAAAGATTATTTTTGGTGACTTTGATTATGGGTGAAACTGATACGACTAAATCGATAATGGATACTGATGACTGTAGATAAACAGGTATAAATATTTACAAAACGGTATTTATAGAATGTCTCGATAAATGTGCTCCAATAACTACAAATAGATAAAAAGTCCCTATGCCCCTCTGGATACACCACACCATTACAACCGCAATAATCGAAAGTAGACGCTACAAGCTGCATTAAAACACACTATAGACAAACGGAGAGAATCTAGATTCAAAGTATAAAACTGAGACAAAAACGGGTCAAATCTCTCATAGCAGGAACAAAAAGTAAATTTTGACCATGACCAATTTAATAATTGTAAAGGTGATACAGCATCAACTTGGAAATTAATAAAACAAATAACTTTCCCAATTAATCCGAAATCTTCAAGTTTCCAATCCTTTGATAACCGATTGAAAAAGTAAGACAAATTTAACGATTTATTTGCAATGTAGGCAAATCATCGTATGAGAAATCAACAAAATAACATTTACACTAGACACAGATGAGAATACCGACCAACGATATGAGACTTCTACAACTGCTAACAATCTTTTTAAGACTAAAACCAATTGACACAAATACCTATAATTCTACACATTTAAGCAGCTTAAAGACACGAACGATTGTGGTTCTGGATGGTATTTCTCTTCAGGATGTTAAAAGATGCATTGTATGTTAACAATATCTTACTTAACCTGTATCATAAACACCTCGATAGTAACTGGTAAGGTTCCCGAAAATGTTGAAGCATTTGGAGAGCTATAATTAAACCCAAGATTATATATAATAAAATGGAGACAAAGATTGTGTTGGTAATTATCGACCCATTTCCTTCTCACTTCCTCCCAATCTTATCAAAAGTTTAGAGAAGGTCGGCCACAAATCAGTATAAATGTTCGCACTTTGGAAAACAACAAATCTGCTTTCTATAATGTCAACATGGTTTTCTGGCCACAATTTATCAACGGAAACAGCCCTCACTTTATTATACCTAATAAAATATATACTAATATGGATAACAAAAAAGTGTCTTCCACTGACAGACTGCTTGATTTGTCTAAAGCTCTTTTCGACAGTGTCAGTCATCAAATATTGTTAGAAAAATGTAACACACAATAAATATTGTACTCATTCTGGCTTATGAATTACTTTGACCGATTAGGACACCGGCCTTGTGCAGGTTGGGTGATACATTCTCATCTACATTACATGTACACATATGGGAAGGGGTTGGCCCCCCCTCAAGGCTCTATTCGAGGACCCATTCTATTTATTATATTTGTCAATGATTTACTAAACTATGTTAAAGATTGTTTGCTCATTCAGTATGCTGATGATACACAGATACTTCACTCAGGCACTCTGGATGAACTAACTAATGTAATTAGCAAAACAGAAAATACACTCACTATAGTGAAACAATATTTCCAGAGAAATGGTCTTATGTTGAATGCAAATAAAACTCAATGCAGTTCCTTGGCACTAGACAGCTTTTATCCCAAATACCCTCAAATGTATGTATACAACTCGATGATCATAAAATTATACCTTGTACACATGCAACAAATTTTAGGTCTACATATAGATTGTAACATTCCTTTCAACAAACACACAAGTGAACTGAACAAGAAAGTCATGGGAACGTTGATGTATGTGAATCGTATAAAAGGTAATTTTGACAAAGCTACTAGGGTCATTGTGATTCAATCGCTAATTTTAAGTTTGATAAATTATTGCATAATGATATGGGGTTCAACTAATTGCACTAAATTAAATACTGTACAAAAAATGCAGAATTTTGCTGCATAGGTAGCAGTGGGTGGAGCAAAAAAATACGACCATGTAACTCCGATAATAATGGAATTAGAGTGGCTAAAACTAATCAAAAATAAATATATGATACAGCTATTGCGGTGTATAAAGAAATGCATAAGCTATTTCCAAACTGGTTAATACACTTTCCTATTGTTAATGAAATCATAAATAGTAACACAAGACAGCAAAACCATCTATATGTACAGAGAACAAACACCTTTTATGGTGAACGATCGCTTTTGGTAGCAGGTCCTAAAATATGGAATATGCTGCCGAAATCAGTAAAGGACACAAATAACCTAAACTCGTTTAAGCATATATTAAAAGATTATATTCTGAAACATGAAATGGATCTATAAACAAAAAATGTAATAATACTGTAACTGTCACTTTTTTATAGATATTGAAGACTGTCCATAGTAACATACTAGAGATGTTTCTTATTGTAAATATGTATATATATGAATGTAATTTAATATTTTTTAATGTTTTATGTGAAGAACCATTGTAAAATGGAAAAATAAATATTCTGATTCTGATTCTGTATACCTAACTGACCGTGTGTGTGTGTATGTGTGTGCGGTACCTCATTTGGACGAACAAAGACCTATATAAAATAATAACTTGTTTCTAATCACTTGCAACTTAATAAACACATGACTATAGTCCATTCATTATAGGTAACCCAGATGTCGTGACCCCTGGTCTTTGTAACTAAAAAAGGGCTAGAGTAAATGGGATGTAAATTGTTTAACCAATTCACTGGTTGACTCTAAATATATATAGAAATATTAGATCAATTTCCCTCATCGTTTATGAGTTATAAAGGTTAGTGATCAAGATTTTTTGGCCTATATTCTCCTGTCTTAATGGAATTTATGCACGAATGAAAAACACTCTTATAAATAACGTGGCATTTAAATTACAGAAACAACTATTATTCTACAAAATCGGAATATTCTTGAAGTAAGAAAATATAAAAGTCCACAAACTCACCTGACATTTACCCTCTTGTTAACCTTTACCTCACTCCTGTAAACCTATATCCTGTTTTGTCATGGACCTTCACCGTTACATATACAGTATAATATTATATCACATATTATAAACTAATGTGAGGGGCCTCACTATAAAAATGCTCGGATTAACGAAGCATCAATATTTGTAGTATAACCGGGGACTTTTTATTCAGTTTTCATTTGCTCAGCACCGAATAAATCACTACTGTTGTTAATATTACCCTACCGTACCAATCCTAGTGTTGATCACATTCACAAATTACCAGAATGCTCGCAAATATTGAGTTAAATTACATTGTAGGTAAATGAGGGTTTCTTTTTATGGCGTTTTAATTGCTAGCCCAACACGAGATCTGCCCCGAAGCATTAATTAAGACTTCAAACAATTTGTATAATTACTCCAGTCGGGTAAAAATGTTGTATGTAATTGAGATTTGATTAATGCAAAGGGGTTTCAGTTAACGTTAGTGTGGTCTCCACTTTGCAGTATGGGGGGAATCTGTTAACTAGTTGAGGGTGGTAATTACTTATGATGTATTGAAATATTATATAATTACTCTCCAAATATTGAACGATTATATCAAATGTACAGTTGCCCACAGAAGTTTCTGCTCTTTGCCAAAATCTTATGTATGTATGTAAAATTATTATGAATGAATTGTTTTTTTTTTTTTTTTTTTTTTTTTTTTATGTGATTGAGGGAGGCAAAAGACATAACTGCCTATAGCGAGTGCCTCCCCCATAGTTGAAAGAGTGACAGGGCCAAAATCAAGAGACGTTCGAGCCAAAATGCCTGGACACACAGAGTTTGAAGCAATTTAAGTCATAGGAAGAGGGAAAGATTGATTCTGGGAGAGAGTTCCAGAGCTCAGCTGTTGAGTAGAAGAAAGTTTGAGAGTAACCGTTCACTCTTGGGTTGGAGAGTTGCACAGAGTAGGGGTGGGATTGAGTTGCAAGACGGGTACCACGTGCCCTACGTAAAGGAGGTGGTATGCACTGGGATAGCTCTGAGGAACACTGATTATTATAGTAGCGATAGAATAGCGAGAGAGATGCAACATTGCGGCGGAGAGAGAGAGTTTGCAGAGAGTTGGTGAGTGGACGGGAGTTAATGATACGAAAGGCCTTCCTTTCAACTTTGTCTAGGAGAGCGGTGTGAGAGGAACCTCCCCACACATGTGAACAATACTCAATACAAGGGCGCACTATGCCCCTGTACAGAGCAAGAAGCTGTGCAGGGGAAAAGAACCCCCTAAGGTGGTTGAGCGGTGGGTGTGTGGTATCTATTAATTATCGGTTGACTAGTCAGATGAGCTAACCACTGCACAAGAAAATACACTCGTACTTCAATCATGCCTATTATACAGTATACCCATGTACAAAATCATGGAGAGGAACAGACAATATGTGGGGAACAATACTTAAGATTCAAATAATAATTAAATTACTATTATGTTTATTAATTGAACAGCTTTTCAGTGTTGTCGTCAATAAAATAATTTGTCGCAATTTCTCAAGCAGACAAACCCTATCCATAAAAAGTACAATCTTGACCAAATTTAAGTGATTCATCAATCATATTATAACAAGCCTTAATTATAAATCAAAACAATATCCCTTGTTAACACCTAAAGAGCGGCCTAGGCGGTAAATAATATGTAGCCACCAGCGGGGTGTTTTTACCCAAAATAGGGCTGCTTACGTGATCATTTTCATGTCTAAATAAGACCCAGAGCATAAAACAAGTATCTATCCCTGAAAGGGCATAAACAGAGCTTCCTAATGACACCACAACGATCCTTGTATGACCGCTAGTATTCTTGCAACAACCGCGCAACATGAGTGCAAAAACCATGTAATTCGGTACTTTCCCCATACAATTCACTATGTAGCGAGTGTGAGAGGGTGGAGGAGGGTGGGATTCATGTTAGTTGGTCCACCGCGGTGGTCTGGAGCAGTCATACGCTCGCTACTCTCCTGCCACCACTTGTCTCTCTCTCTCAGCAACATTACGTGTTGAAATTGCCACACGACCTATGTCGCGCGCCGCCACATAGTCCAAATTTATTTCACTCGACTTATGTTGCGCGCCGCCAGTTAAGGGTTTAATTTACACATTCCACTTTAGTCGGTAACCCAGACTTTAATCCCTATTGATATCTTTAATTCCCTATGTTTACCATGTACGGTTAGTAATATCCGTAGATGTTGCTAAGCGGAGGGTATTAATACAATTGTCAATATTTGTCAAGGTATAAATAATCTATCAATCAGAGGGAAGGGAACATGAATAGCTCGTCAGAAAAAAATTCATATACAAAAATAATCAACTATATGCAATTATTACATCTGTTAATGATCAGTTTTGCCATCTATTCACTGTCACTCAACTTTGACAGTAAGGTGGGCGACCCATATACCGGATGGTAGCACTTTTAGTAACAGTTCTTCTTTCTCATTTTAGTTTCTAACACTAGATGATTATATACTGCGTAGAAAGGACGTGAGGTAATGAAAAGGGTAAAATGAAACAAGTCATTTTGTTACCCGTAAAAATCATCTTTAAACTATCGGTAAATTAAACAATATAACACTAGCGAGAATAGAAGGTTTAAATGGGACATAGACAACTGAAAGACTCAACATTATACAGCATATACTGTATATGGCGTGTCTGGGAACAACCAGATATAATGTATATGTAACTTGTAGTCTTTTAATAAGGTAATTCACAAACGCTTCGCTTTTACACCCAAAAAGTTATTGAAATGGTCTTCATATTAACACTGACTGTCAGGGAATGTGAAGAGATGTGTAAAATAGTGTGACACCTTTTGCCGAGTTAAAATCCAATTTATATTATACTCCTAGTTAATAATCTCCTTTATTATGTATTTGTATGTGTCACTTAAAATAGGAAGTGTTAGTGAATCCAGGCTGGATGTATGTGGAATGACTGAGACCAAATGGAGGAGTACAGATGTGGGAGTGTGGAATGGGTGTGAGTGGTGGAGTGAGTGAGGGAGCAGCGAAAAAAAGGTGCGTCTTTGTTTGTAAGTAACAGATGGAAGGAGCCTGTAAGAAGCTATGGGTCTGTGTGTTCAAGGATTGTATAGGTGAGAATGAAAGTAGGAATACAAACTTAGGTGGTTGTGTGTGTGTGTATATCAAAATAGTAGCCTCAAAACTGTGTACAACGTACCTAGTAGAGAGAGTAAGGTGCTACTCTAGATGTTATCGATTTAATCGCGCTAGTTATTATGATAATTGCCCGCTCCAGAGCGGAACGGAATTATACGATAAGTATATATACTCCGACAGAGGATAACACTGTAAGAGAGAAAGAGAAGTTCTGGGTGAATTTGGAGGCGTGCCTGGATAAGTTTGGCAAGAGCGAAAGAATATTTCTGATCGGGGATATGAATGGGAAAGTGGGTGATAAGAAAGTTGATGGAGTGGTGGGAGGATGGAGTGTACCATCAGAGGTGAATGGGAATTGTAGGACACTTGTGGAAGTACAGTATGTGTGGGGAGGAGGCTGCGGATAGCCAACACCTTCTTCCGACACAGAATGATAGACCAGTACACATGGAAAGTGGTGTGGAGGAAGAAGGATGAGACAGTAGTGGAATGCAAGGCACTGATCGATTATATATGTGAGGATGAACGAATGAAGAAACCTGTGCTGGATGCTAGGGTGTATAGGGATATTGGAGGGGTTCTGTCTGACCATTATGTAGTAGTAGCTAAAATCAGTTTACAAAAGAAGTGGGTGGGGAGAGCTGGAGTGAGGCGAGAGGAAGGTGGAATGACGAGGAGGGTGGAGAGGTTGCAGGAGGAGGAAAATTAAGAAAGAGTCAGGAGAGCAGTAGAAAGACGACTACGTAGGTTTGACCTGGAATGTATGGAGGAAGTGGAGGAGGTGAGGAAAGTG
Source organism: Paralithodes platypus (assembly GCA_032716605.1). Lineage (NCBI taxonomy): Eukaryota > Metazoa > Arthropoda > Malacostraca > Decapoda > Lithodidae > Paralithodes > Paralithodes platypus. The sequence continues at coordinate 14,383,377 of CM064508.1, forward strand.
TTTAACCCCTACTGTACTGGAGGATACAATAATAAAAGTCTCCCCCAGTCCCAAGCAATGTGGCCAAAATGGCAAGATAGAACAACCTCCTACCTCAAAAGATGAAGGAATACTAGCTCTCACAGCCTGCAGAGGGTTGGATATAAGCTGAGAAGTGTTGCCAACTCGAGAGCAGTGCTCAAACGGTCGTAGTACCAGGCACTGCCTGATACTGGCAGTTACAAGGAAAGTACATTACTGACGGCTCCCTGCTGTCGCTGGTACAGAAGGGGTTGAGGAAGAGATCGGTACCAGCTACCAGTGTCAGCAAAAAACTTTCATGCCTAAGCGTTGGATTAAACTCGAGACACCCGCAGTGGGAGCCCGAGACATTATCCACTACACTACCGAGCCGGTAGTGTAAACACTATTTAAACCGATTCTTCCTCCCAATAACAAATTGAGCCACAATGCTAAGCAGAGAGAAGGTGCCCCACAAAACTAATATTGCACAATAAAACTCAATCAAATATAAACCCCCCAAGTATATAGTTGCACCAAATATAGTTATCTTAAAATTGTACGCATTTAAGGTCAATGGCTTAACCCGAGAACAGCGCTCCATTGGGTTTTAGAAGTGTGTGCCAAGCGAGTATATTTTGTTTCATTCCCGCCTAAAATTGACATTATCTGATAAATATCGTTATTGCTTATATGGATGCACCTATTTTACGTTTAATATGAAGATATTAACATGTAAGAGCAATAAAACAAGTGGGAATAGTATTGTGGGGGTGAAAAAGACAAATTATTGCTGACCCTCCAGTCATGATGTGAGAGGCACATGAGCCATACACCCTCCCTCTTCGAGGCCTGAAGGCAGACTGATCTCTCTCTTATGCGGTCTTTCTCTTCCCAAACTCTCTCTGTGCGTCCCTGATGACCTTGAAACCGGGTGGGATATATTGGCACGGTAAATAAACCGATAAACAAGGGACAAAAAATTAAAAATAGGTGATAATTGAAGGGGGGGGGGAGGAAGAGAGGGGGGGTTTGACACATGTGGAGGAGTGATAGGAGGTATGGAGGGGAATTATCTCACTTTAATCACATATTCCTTTGTTTTGAGTGATTTGGGAGTATTTTAAAAGTATTTTTTTAGGCCTTCGATCTTAAGATTCCTGTCGCCTTCGCCCAGTTAAACCTCTTAAGAGTCTCCTCGCCGTTCTCGGGTTAATTATCTACTTCATTTGTAGCCCCTCCTCCCCACCCTTCTCTCTCTCTCTCTCTCTCTCTCTCTCTCTATCTATCTACCTATCTATATATCTATCTATCTCACACACTCACGTTCTCTATCTCCCCCTCTCTTGACCTTTAAGCGTGTGGTACATCACAATTCAGCCAGTCCTTGGGCCCAACTCTCTCCTGCCCCGGTCATAGTTTCAGTGTGGGAAGGGAAGGGTGAACACTATCCTATATTTATAATTTTCAGTAAACTAATACACATATATTCATTATACTGTATTATGGCTGTCAGTAGTCGATTTTATGCAGCTTACGAAACACCTGTACAATCGATGGGTACAATACAGTAAAAGTATTCTTTGCCTTCTCTTATAATAGCCCCTTACTAAACCTGATAATATCATCTCTAAGAAGAGCCAATATTATATGAGAGTGTGGCTCCTGGTAAACTGAACGGGATAAACCATTAAGTATGAATACACCATACAGTATATATTATATTCAAGCTATTATTACACATTACAGATTATTGTAATTTAACCTGATAAAAACAAATAATAAAGGGTTTAAAACAACTAAAATTAAAAACTTCAGTACGACGTCAAGGCCTTTTATATTATTTTCTGGCAAGTCTAAGCTAATATCCATCTAAATTAGGAAATATGTCTTACATAAGCCTTAAAGTTACCAGCATACCTCTTATAACTATTTCAGTCCTGTAATACTTCTATACTTGAGATTTGGCTAAGACTTTTCAGTTTCAGTAAGCTGAGGAAAGGCCTCATTATACTATACCATCCTCACGTTGACCCAAATGTTATTATTGAATCAACTAGTTATTATTAGTTTCAAGCTGGGGACAGAATCCTTTAAGTGTTGCTAATGTGTATCCCATTTAGCTTGGGATTCTAAGAGCAAAAAAACCCCATCCCAAATGAGTTATATAATTCGGTATATTAAATCTAATATATAGTAAGTAAATAGTTAGTATAAATTATGATAGTTGTTACGACCGGCACTACGAAATAAACAAGGGCACTTAAGAATGGACTAGATGATAGGCTATATCTGCACCAACGGTATTCTAATTCCAAACCCTCGAACTATTACGCCGGTGAACAAAACACTTAAAACCCTCCAGAGTTAATCTACTGGATAACGGGGTATCAATTAACTGGGTTTTAGTGCACTTCTACAAAGGCTTTCCGATGACGGCAAAGCCTACTCACAACAGGAGTACTTTACGTTAATAAAATGCTCTTAAGTAATAACAATGCTTGAATAAACTATAACAAGATTTAAAAAAGGAGTATATGCTTACGTTAACTTTAGTGTGAGTCTGTACTCAACACTAAACTCTACAATGGTCTATGAAAACACTGGAAGTCTAGTCCTACAGCAATTAGATAAAGAATCTTCTGAAAACGTCTGATGCTCTAAGATGCTCGTTAATATAGAACAGAAATAATGCAGGGGCAGGACACCAAAGCGTGTATCTTAAATACACCAAAAAGTAGGATACATATATATAACACGGGAGTGCAACAACTCTGTGACAGCACTAATAATCGCCACTCAAAACAGTATTTCCTTAGCCAACGTAACAGCCAAACTGGGTTGTGCACTATGCATCAACCTAGGCTAAAATAAGGCGTGAATAATTCCTAAAGCATACACAATTAAAGTTAATAAACACAATGCTGTCTTTCTCACTAATAAAGTCTAGCAGTGGCATAAAAGGTACTAGGAAACTAGGCAGAGCGCAAGCATGCTCGTAGCCTACTGTCTCCCCTTGAACAGATTTCCCTTATGTTACGTTAAGTGACTTGGAGGCTCTCTTGGTAAGTCCATATCTCAAGTATCTGGTCTTACCTTGACGCTCCACAAAGGTCAACAAAATGAGGCAGCAAGCATACAGGTAAGTGTAGGCAAAAGCCCTTCACCTGTATACTGCTACACTCGCAAAGGAAAATATGCACAAGGGTTACAGGCTAACTAGCTTCGTCGATGTTGTACAGGCTCTGACTTGCCACATACATAACTCAGACAACGACCAAAGATACCTTCCACTGTCTAGCATTAACCCTTATTTAGCGGCGAGCAACATAAGTCGAGTTAAATAAAGCTGGACTATGTGGCGGCGCTCGACATAACTCGAGTGGCAATTTCAGCACGTAATGTGGCTGAGAGAGAGAGACAAGTGGTGGCAGGAGACTAGCGAGCGTATGACTGCTCCAGACCACCGCGGCGAACCTACTGACACAAATCTCAGCTCCCTCCTCCCACTCTCACTCGCTACATACTCAATTATGTACTGAAAGTACCGAATTACCTGCTTTTTGCACTCGCGTTGCACGGTTATTGCAAGAAAACTATCCATCATACAAGGATCGTTATGGTGTCATTCGAAAGCTCTGTTTATGCCCTTTCAGGGATAGGTACTTGTTTTACGTTCTGGGTCTTATTTAGGCATGAAAATGATCACGTAAACAGCCCTATTTTGGCTAAAAACACCCCGCTGTGCGGTACACATAAATAAACCGCATAGGCCGCTCGTAAGGTGTTAAATAATGGGAAAGAACAGCTCAATAATTAGAAGCACCCCAACACTAGGCTACCATATGACTATGACTCTAATAATCCATAAAGCTAGTGCAAACATATATGGAGAACTGGTGCTGGTAATACGACTGGCCGACTATGGAAGTCGTATGCAGAACCAGAGGGATAAGTAATTGAATAAAGATGAGATGTATGAAAAAGAAGAAGTTCAGAGAGAGAAATAGTAGTATAGGGGGTTATATGGGGGGACAGATTGCAAAGTACATGTAGGACCAAGCACGCTATGCCAAGCTCTGCAGGAAAAACGCGGGCAGGAGCCCCCCAGCACTAACAAAGGCACTAGCACCCAGTGACAGACGACTACGTCATGAGGAGCAGGCGTCATATGACGCGGCAGGCCCGCCGGCCAATCAGGAGCGTGGGGAACTCCTCCGAGCGAGGGAGGCACACGTACATACACACGCACATATTACCACCTCACTGCTCGCTCTCTTTCTCCTTACAACTTCACACAATGCATCTTATATTCTATCAATGATATAAACTACTTCCAAGTGTCACAGACAAGAATAAAGATCACCACTGATCTGTCTGTGACAACATGTACTCTATGAAAGAAAGAAGAACATCGTTCTACGATTATTGTAGCCCATTTCACTGCCCTGGCGAGCGCTAGCGAGTTACGAGTGCATTCTGGCAAGCTGGCCAGCGTACCACCCCGCCCAAGATGTGGGATGTTTCAGCCTCAGGTGAACTCCACATCTGACCGGACAGAATGCCCATCAACCCCGCTCCACCCAGCTACTCACCCAAGTTGTGAAAACAAGGCACAATCACAAACATAAAACACTGCATTATAAAACAAAATCTGCACAACACTTCCCCCCAAAAATAGCATCATAATAATTATATCACGCTCAACGAGCAAGCTTCACCAAGCCTAGCCTACTAAGACAACAACTCAGAGTGTCTTAGATTCTTGCTGTGATATACTGCACTTATATACTATCAAAAAGAAAGAGTTTTTATGTGAGGTTTTTATATGTTTTAATAGTGTTTTTGGCGGCGTTGTACTACAGGGGCAAGCCTAATTTTTCTCTTCTCTCAAACAAACACTGACTGAATGGCGAGGGTTCTCCCCAAGACATACTCTCCCGTGACAAACAATCAGCCAGAACATTATCAGTGCCCTTAACATGCCACACATCCAACTTGTGTTCTGGCTGCAAAACAACACCTGACACTGATAAACTGCCCAGTTCATCACAAGACTGGCACTTCTCTTCGCTCTCTCCGGCAACAGGACCTGCCAATAACCTTTCACTATTTCCACCTTAGTGATAAACGAGGCAGCCCCGATGCGGTCTATGGGGTCGTCAACTCTGGGTAATGGATAGGCGTCTGTCAAGGATAATGCTTCCACACTCTTGCAATCAACACAAACACGGATCTTGCCACTTAACTCAGGTTGCAAAGTTACTGGCAACGACCACTCACGATATCCCTTATCCCTCAGACCCTTTTCCAACATGTAGTCGAGCTCTGCTTTCACGACAGGCTGTTGAGCAGGATTTATACGGTAGGGAGTTACCTTGAGCCTTGCACTGTCTCCAGCCTCCATGTCGGATTCTACCCCGTACATCAGGCCTGGAGAAGCAACAAACATGCGGACGTACTGCCACAGCCTTGTAAACAACTTCTCTTGGCGCTCAGGAACAAGAGGTTGCAACTTATCTCGAAGAACAACATGCCTAGTGCCCTCCCACAACCCAGCCGAGACCGTAGTTTCTAAACTATAGTCTCCCTCTTTCTCCACCTTTGTTGCTAGAACCGCCAGGTCATGAGAGGGACAATCTGTACCACCTGTGCAGTCACTCCCATAGTTCATAATTGCTAAGGCTTCCCCACCGATACCGTACATGCGCACCCCCGCATTCCTTGCAACTACATCTGCCTGCGCAGCATCACCGCCTTCAGCGACATGGCCAGATACAGTCGGTCTATGGTAGGGCTGTTGCATTTTACTAGGGCAGCATTGGGAGGCTATGCAACGGCCGGGCGCATCCACTCCACAGCCAACCTCACCAATCTGCTCAATGTCCTGATTCTGACCACCACCCTTAGCAGCCATGGGTCGACCCTGACCTGACAACCATGCCAAAGTCTCGTCGCCCACCTTGAACCACTGAAACAATGAGGCCAACGGTTTACTAACATTCAAGTGACCTGCCAGCGGAACATCGTGCACCGCATGAGTTGTGAGGCCTGGGTGCTCAACACAAACAGTGGAGTATGGACCGAACAGGTGCTGGAGCGCTGCACACTGCTGCTCAGGCAAGTGCTCAAGCGCTTCCACAGCCACCTGACTCGTATCCCCCGCCCACTGCTCCGCCGAGACATGACAATCCCAACTCCTCCACCTGTGCCCCACTGCCCCCCTCTCCTTCTCCACCTTGGCCGCTGCAGACCAACACAGGGACAGTAGGCTGCTCAGGTGGTTGCCTCACAAACTCCTTTAACAGGTTCACATGACATGCTTCCCCGTCCTCGAGTTCAATAGCCCCGTTCCCACAACTCTCAAGACTAAGATCTTCTAGTTGTCCCTGCGAACTACTCTGTCGCGGAGTGCCATCACGCCCTACCATGTCACTAGGGGGGACAGGTTCAGGGGCATCTCCGGAGCTCATAATGGGTGCAAGTACCGAGTCACCAAGGAGTGTCGCTGGGTCCAAACTCTCAAGCCGACCACCAGCCTCGACTTTCTCCTTCCGACCCTTCCTCCGCTGGTCTGGAACTTGGGTACTAGGCTGTGACACCTGAGCGGACTGTGATCTCTCGAGCCCCTCTTGCCCCTCCCTACTCGTGTCGGCCGCCCTCTCGGCAACGATTAAGGGTGGAACCTCGGAAGTGGGCACCGCAAAGTCATTGCCGAGAAGGAGGTCGACCACCTCAACTGGCAATTTCTCCACCACACCCACATCCAACTCCCGTGTCACACCGTCCACCTCAAGCTCTACTCTGACCAGCGGGTAAGACCGCGTAGCATTCATACCTTGAACCACCACAACCCGACCCGCGTTAATAGGCTTGCCAGTGAAATTCTGAATCAGTGTCTGGGAAGTGCCTGTATCACGCAGCAACTCAAGCCTATGCTTCACACCAGCCCACCTCACAGTGCCGTGCCCACTATGACCACAAAAAACATCACGGACGGGTGACGAGCCCTCCTGCTGCTTCTGCACCGGCGATGACTTCGCAACCGACTGTTTACCCCGGGCAAACGCGGAAGACCTCAAAGACACGCCAATGTTGCTCGCTAGTGACACCACTGCTGTAGGCGGTGCGCTCGGACATGAGCGCGCAATATGCCCCTTCTCATGACACTTGATACACTCGACTTCACTCTTGGACTTCCTCTGAGGTGAGGAAGAGCCCTGGCCTTTCTTAAACGGGAAGGGTTTCGACTTGGGTTCATAATTGGCAACAGTACTCTTAGATGGATAATTAGTTGGTTCATTAATTCGGGGGGGTGGAGTGGTACGCCCCTGGTTACCTGCCTCAGCTCTCTGTGCAGACCCGCACCCACGAATCAATGACACCCTAAGGTCAGCCAGCTCAGCCGCCTTCTGCAGAGTTTTTGGTTGCTTTTCTTGCAGGTTAAGAGTCAAGTCACTGCCAGTACATTTCAAAAATTGTTCCAGCAACACAAACTGTTTTACTGAATCAAAAGTAGTTGCCTTCGCCGACCTTAACCAATTTTCAAATGCATCTGACAGCTCTCTAACGTGTTCCTGGAAAGTACTCTCCTTTCTTTTTGGAACCGCCCTAAACTTCAGCCTATAGGTCTCTGGCTGTAGCTCATACGCCCTCAGAACAGCCTCTTTCAACAACTCATAATTCACACAGGAATCTAGGGGCAAAGCATCGTACGCCTTGAGTGCTTTCCCCGTCAATCGTGAAGAAACAAGGGCTGCCCACTTCTCCTCGGGCCATTGGTGCTCCTGGCACTTTTTCTCGAACCGGAGAACAAATTCTGTAACTCCTAACTCATCAAACACTGGAACCAACTTAAGTAGATGCGACAGGGACTGGTCATGGGCTCGACCCCCCTGGACGACCTGGTTCCTCGTCACCTGTACACGAGTTTTCTCTAGGTCAACATCGGCACGATACCTTTCAGACTCAAACTTGTGCTCAGACTCTCGCTCACGCTGTTCGAGCTCAGCTTCATACTTCCGCTGCTCAAGCTCAGCCTGTCGCTCCTGCTTTCGCTGCTCGAGTTCAGCCTCATGCGTAGCCTGTCGCTCCTGCTGCTGAAGTTTGGTGAGCTCGAGCTGAAACAGATTTCTCGAAAGACAAACCCTGAGGAGGGGGTGCTACTATTGGGGACCCACCCCGTGAATCACCTAGAGGCATACCCAACCGCCAGCGGGCATCGGCCTGCGGGAACGTACCCGGCTCCGGAACCCGAGGGGGCGCCATGATAGGAGTCGAGTGGAATGGGGGCTGGGCCGAAGGTGCCCCAGTTCCCGCTCCACCCGAAGCCCCATGCACCCCACCGAGCACACAGGTAACCAGCTCACCTCTCGACAAACCGCTAGTACCGGGAAACCCTAATACCGTGGCCACACACTGCAGTCCGTACCGGTCTAGCCCCGACACACGATCCGCTGACACAGGATCCTCCAAAAATCTCCGAGCATCCTCCTCATTGTTCACCACCCGAATGCCGTTAAACAACTCCACCTTCTCCACCTCCTCGCCTGCCTCCCGCACTGTGCCCTCACTATGCTCAGACCCGTCCAGTGACATGATGGAATCAACAAAAAAATTCTCAGTCAAGACAAAAGTAGCCAAACTTTCGCGTAGCTTTATTCACCAAAAAATATTCGAAGATGTTCTTGAGTGCAATACTAGGTCACCAATAACTCTAACAAGTTCTCTATATCCTCAAAACAATGTCTGCTGCCAACAATGCGAGAAATACATTAAACCCCAAATGGCAATAAGATTTCTCCAAAAAAAAAATGCAATATTCAATTCACTATATTCTGGTCTAAGGTCGCCATTTGTTATGACCGGCACTACGAAATAAACAAGGGCACTTAGGAATGGACTAGATGATAGGCTATATCTGCAACAACGGTACGCTAATTCCACACCCGCGAACTATTACGCCGGTGAACAAAACAATTAAAACCCTCCAGAGTTAATCTACTGGATAACGGGGTATCAATTAACTGGGCTTTAGTGCACTTCTACAAAGGCTTTCCGATGACGGCAAAGCCTACTCACAACAGGAGTACTTTACGTTAATAAAATGCTCTTAAGTAATAACAATGCTTGAATAAACTATAACAAGATTTAATAATGGAGTATATGCTTACGTTAACTTTAGTGTGAGTCTGTACTCAACACTAAACTCTACAATGCTCTATGTAAACACTGGAAGTCTAGTCCTACAGCAATCAGATAAATAATCTTCTGAAAACGTCTGATGCTCTAAGATGCTTGTTAATATAGAACAGAAATAATGCAGGGGCAGGACACCAAAGCGTGTATCTTAAATACACCAAAAAGTAGAATACATATATATAACACGGGAGTGCAACAACTCTGTGACAGCACTAATAATCGCCACTCAAAACAGTATTTCCTTAGCCAACGTAACAGCCAAACTGGGTTGTGCACTATGCATCAACCTAGGCTAAAGTTAGGCGTGAATAATACCTAAAGCATACACAATTAAAGTTAATAAACACAATGCTGTCTTTCTCACTAATAAAGTCTAGCAGTGGCATAAAAGGTACTAGGAAACTAGGCAGAGCGCAAGCATGCTCGTAGCCTACTGTCTCCCCTTGAACAGATTTCCCTTATGTTACGTTAAGTGACCTGGAGGCTCTCTTGGAAAGTCCAGATCTCAAGTGTCTGGTCTTACCCTGGCGCTCCACAAAGGTCAACAAAATGAGGCAGCAAGCATACAGGTAAGTGTAGGCAAAAGCCCTTCACCTGTATACTGCTACACTCGCAAAGGAAAATATGTACAAGGGTTACAGGCTAACTAGCTTCGTCGATGTTGTACAGGCTCTGACTTGCCACATACATAACTCAGACAACGACCAAAGATACCTTCCACTGTCTAGCATTAAATAATGGGAAAGAACAGCTCAATAATTAGAAGCACCCCAACACTAGGCTACCATATGACTATGACTCTAATAATCCATAAAGCTAGTGCAAACATATATGGAGAACTGGTGCTGGTAATATGACTGGCCGACTATGGAAGTTGTATGCAGAACCAGAGGGATAAGTAATTGAATAAAGATGAGAAGTATGAAAAAGAAGAAGTTCAGAGAGAGAAATAGTAGTATAGGGGGTTATATGGGGGGACAGATTGCAAAGGACATGTAGGACCAAGCACGCTATGCCAAGCTCTGCAGGAGGAACGCGGGCAGGAGCCCCCCAGCACTAACAAAGGCAGCAGCACCCAATCACAGACGACTACGTCATGAGGAGCAGGTGTCATATGAAGCGGCAGGCCCGCCAACCAATCAGGAGCGTGGGAAACTCCTCCGAGCGAGGGAGGCACACGTACATACACACGCACATATTACCACCTCACTGCTCGCTCTCTTTCTCCTTACAACTTCACACAATGCATCTTATATTCTATCAATGATATAAAATACTTCCAAGTGTCACAGACAAGAATAAAGATCACCACTGATCTGTCTGTGACAACATGAACTCTATGAAAGAAAAGAACATCGTTCTACGATCATTGTAGCCCCTTTCACTGCCCTGGCGAGCGCTAGCGAGATACGAGTGCATTCTGGCAAGCTGGCCAGCGTAACATAGTACACTCAGATACCATAGTCTCTAGCCCACTCCTCTCTGGCATGAGGTGAGGCCAGGACCCTTACTGGACGGCGGCCCGCAGTGATAATTAGGGGTGGGGTTGAGGGGAGAGGGCAACACACACACGAACACACTGTGAAGCATTTAAGGTCTTTGAATCCTGCCTTAGCCTCACAACTAAGTATGACATTTATTTAAGATTAGTATTATTACTGCAACTATCATTATTAGATACTATTCAAGGACACTAGTGCGACGTTATGAGAAACAATTTATTAGGGTAAATAGGCACCAATAGATTCGCCATATTTTTCTCTATATACTCCGCATGGAGGATTTTCGTTATCAACAAATTGGAAAATACCCACTTCACAGACAAATACACCAAAAATCTAAGTCAAAGCGTGGGGGGTGGGGGCGGAAGCCCCCACCTATAATACTAGGATAGGTTAGGTAAGGTTGTTAGGTTAGGCTAATGTACTTTCAAAGGGGTATAGGCTAGTAAACACTAGGATAGCCTATACCCGGTCAGAGGTAAGAAGAAGAAGAAGAAGAGTTGCAGTAGTCTCCTTGAATGTTACCCATTATTATTATTATCATTATTATTATTATTATTATTATTATTATTACTTAGATACAAGTGCCATAGCCAAGATTTAACTGATATACTAATTTGTCCATGCATCTCTCTCACTTTCTCTCTCTCTCTCTGTTCATATTAACGTCTTACTATTTATATTCATATAAATGTATGTTAATATAATATTATATTGTCTTGGTATTTATTACTTTACTTTTTCATCTCACAATTATGTCAACATTATTATGTATAGAGGAAACATAATTATGGTTCTATCAAGAAAACAATCCATGCACGCACTGTAGGTTTAAAGTGAACCCTACGAATCACACAACATGCTTCAGACTGAAGTTGTATTCATGGGTATTGCTTTACCTGCGTAGGAATGAAACTTCTCTAACAGTAAGGATAATGTACATTTTTAAATTGTTATACTAATTACCCTATATGAAAGATATAATTCAGAAAGTTGCCAATGACATATATGACTATGGTTAGATATTTACACTCACACACACACACATGCACACACACACAAATGTTTCTAATGAAGTTCTATCGTATTCCTATTCCATATTTCCTTTCCATCACCTCCCGTTTACTCTATCTCACTCCCTCTTTGCCTCTCAGCGCCACAGCCACATCTCACCCTCTCCCTGTTTCTCTGCCTCCCAGTCTGTCCCCCCCCCCCCCCCCCACACACACACTATCCTTCTCTCTCTCTCTCTATCTGTGTGTGTGTGTGTGATCTTTTTTAAAGCCTTCCCTGAACTTCAATTTTGCTAATAATAGGAACTGAACTACATAATAACTAATGGTTCATACCGGTAGTTATACTTACTCATGCTAAAGACAATATTGCATGTTTGTTCTCAATAGTATGGAATAAAGGATTTTAAATAATTATAAATGATGCGAATAAATATAAAATAACTACAAGAGACTATGGTATCCGAGTGTACATAAATAAAACAACTGAAATTAATATATGAGAAACTGTGATGAAAAGAGATAAACAAATGAATTGGTTACAGGCTAGAATAAAACTGTTGAACACTCTTAACTCAAACCTTGTTAAGCTGAGAAGAGACAGGAGGTTCAGCTAGTGCTTAATATAGCTGTTTACAAAAATATAAAAGGTAACATTCTGATGTTCTGACATTATTGTAATATGTCAAAGCATTTTATTAACGTTACTGTATGTGTGCATGTTTCTGACTATTTCCAGAATACCTGAACACCTTCCGATATATTTTGACGAACCTTTTCCAGTACCTTAAACCCTTAGAGGATCATGATATAACTAAACATCATTCTTTTACCTATCATTGAACGATCGTATTCAGTTTAGGAAGGAATTACGGCAATCTAAGGATTATTAGAGTTTTTACCAATTTGATGTCTATAGATGCTACTTAAATTGCATAACATCGTCTACTGATAGCCCGAATTAATTGTAAAAAATGCATAATGTTCCTAAAGGAGTAAAGTTGTCCCTGCTTAGAGCTGATTATCTATTTATCTAACATTAAATTAATCCCCACTCCTCACTTATTGGCAGCATTCCTCCAGTCATTCAGAGCTGTGTTTAGGCCTTGCAGGTTATGCTTCCTACGATTATAGGTATTCACTAGTATACTGTATGCTGTGTAACAAAAACAATTCTGGCCACTGTGTTCCCTATAAATACACTCATACGCAAGCACATTCAAAAACATGTAACACGCAAAACCCCACACACACACACAGACACACACACACACACACAAGAGTGCAATTATGTGTATACATATACTGTACATACGCATACAATCGAAGACACACACTCACACCATCATACATACAAACAGGTAAAGCAAAGACAGATACAGTCATACATATGCAGACGTGAACATCGATATATATCACCACAATCAAAACAACACTCCAGCAATACTAAACAAAGATAAACACAATTCTCCAGAATTACAACAGAAACACAACAGAATAACAGGACACAACCTAACAAAGAAAAGCACAATGCTGCAGAATTACAAAAGAAACACAACGTAACAATGTAACACAACCTATCACCAACTTGTCCCTCATTATAACTATATATCATCAACTATAACTTGATATCACAGCACAAGGACAACATCATACAATCTCGCAAAACTACTTTAAGAGTTTTTTTTTTTTTTCTGGACTCCCTTCCTCCTGTTACGAACTGGCACTCGGGTACACAAGGGCTCTCAATCAGGACTCGAATACGGCTCGATGCCACAACGGAAACACACGATCCCAACCCCTGAGTACTGCCAGCCGAACAAAAAACACCAATACCCTCCAGAGTTCAATCTGCTATAACGGGGTATACAAGAACTCGGTACTAGTGTTCAACAACAGACTAATAAAGAGACTGGAATTATCTAGTCTGGTCAACAATCAAACAATGAAGTAAAAAACAACAACATCAAAGAATAGTGTTGGCCGAAGCCGAAGTAATCCACCCTTGACTATGAACTTAAGAAGTCCTCCACCCTCTACTTCGGATCGGCACTATTACGTTACGTTAATTAATAGTCCTTAAGCATCGAGCAAGGAATCTTCTGAAACAAGTTAGATGCTTGTCGGATGCTCGTAAGAAGTACGTATCGGATTTTGAACAGTAATTCATTAAGAAAAAACACTGGCAATTAAATACTATTAAAGGCTTAAATTGGCATAAGAATAATTAAAAGAATATGCAATAGTAAATGGCAAACATTAAAAAGAAGTACTCCGCAAATGCAACGGCAATAGCCTACTCGGATTGTGCTCGTGGGCCACTAATCACTAAAGTAGCCAAGCTTGCAACACATGAAATCAATAGTGCATAAACAATATCATACATAAGGAAAGCTTCAATACTATTCTGTATCTACTAATCGAGTAAAGTCTAGCTGGGGTACTGTGGGCAAAAGGTAGCAGTGACTGAGCAAAAACGGCTTGTAGCCTAGCGAAGTCCTCACGACTGTTTAAAGTATTACATTAAAACTAACAAGTGCACTTTGAGAAATCCAGATCCTTTGTATCTGGTTTTCTCCCGGCTCCTTGACAAAGTAAAAACAAACTGTTAATAAAATACAGGGTGGTTAGGCTCTTGCCCTCATGCACTGTAAATTATTAACTCAACACAGTCAGCCGCGAAGACAACCTAGGCTTCACTGAACCGAAACGAGTATGCAGGTTTATCGCTTAACCACTGCATCAAACAACAACTCGTAACACAGAAAAGCCTTACCCCAGTCTAGCATTACCTAGACTAGCAGAAAACAGGAATAATAATAATAACACACAGGGAAATGCATATACAAGTGCAACAAACATAAATCAATCCTATTCTAAGTCAACCCTTCCAAAATAGGCTATCTAATAGGCAAGTATCTCGTGAGAACTCAAGCGATAATACGTTGGCTGACTAGCTCTGCACCAACGGGACCATGGAAGTTAAACAGGCAGGGAAAAGAGGGGATAAGAATGTGAGGTAGTAGAGAAAGTTCCCATCAGTCAGAAGAATATATATAATTAGCAAGGGAAATGAGAAGTCGCTCTGCCTAATGAGTTCTGATGAAAAAATGGCTAGACTTCCCTTTTATACCCGGCCCTCTAGTGAGCCCAACGTGAACTACTAAGGACCGCCCACTGACAACCATTACGTAATTTCTTTCTCTCCTCTGGGATACACAAAGGCTCCCCTAGCACTGAGGGAGGGAGGAATGCGAGTGAGTTAGGCCCACCTCCCGCCTGGCGCACCCACTGACCCCCAACTGTGGCTGTTTCTCTTCCCATCATTACAAATAAGTTTTACACACAATACTTATAACTAATGATATAAAATAGAACTCGTTGACTCAGATGAAATCAAAATACATATTCATAATACTTATAGTACAACGGCTCACATGAACTAAGTTAGGAAACTCTACATAGACTACAGCCAAAGTTCCTGCCCTGACGATCCTAGCGAGAGTGGGGCATGACTAGGCGTTCTGTACAGCATGCTCACACTGGACATGCGTCACACTTCCCCCAAGATTTTACTTGCTCAACCCTGAGCTAAAATCTGACAAACACAGAACCCCATCAAGCCCCTCACACCCAGCGACCGCATGGCACTAAAACAAAGCTGAGTTTATCACCAAAACACATATTATTAAAAAAAAAAAAAAAAAAATCACATTTTATAACTCCTCCCAACAATAGCAAAAAGACACAATATCATGCTCCCAGAGCGAGCTTACAGCAGCTCAGCCGTTTGATAGTTCGTGGACTACTCAAACTCTATAGGCTATGACAAACTTATACGATTACCTATATCAAAAGAAAGAGTTTTTATATGATTTTTATATTTTAATATGTTTTTCCGGCTGCACTATAAGGGCAGCCTATTTTCCTCCACTCAAACCCACACACCTGTGATAGCCTACGACTGATCATCCCTTGATAAACAATCCGCGATCACATTGTCACATCCAGCAATATGACGGATGTCCAGGTTATACTCCTGCAACATCAAAGACCACCTGGTCAGTCTCATATTGCGATTGTGAAATTGATTCAGGAATCTCAAAGGGTGATGATCAGTGTAGATAACCACGACTGGTCCATAGGCTGGAACATACACCTCGAAGTGCCTGAGCGACAGCACAATCGCCAGTAATTCCTTTTCTATTGTAGAATAGTTCTTTTGTGCAGCATTGAACTTCTTAGAAAAGAAACTTACTGGGTGTTCCACACCTTCATTGTCTGTCTGTAGCAAGACGGCACCAGCCCCTACACCACTAGCATCTGTTGCCAGCTGAAAAGGCCTGTTAAAGTCTGGGGCCCTGAGTATCGGGTGAGTACATAGCAAATGTTTCACCAAAGTGAAAGCCTTTCCACACTCTGGTGCCCACAAAAACTTTTTGTCTTTAGATAACAAA
The DNA here is from genome assembly GCA_032716605.1 of Paralithodes platypus. Taxonomy (NCBI): domain Eukaryota; kingdom Metazoa; phylum Arthropoda; class Malacostraca; order Decapoda; family Lithodidae; genus Paralithodes; species Paralithodes platypus. Next base: position 14,399,550 of record CM064508.1, read on the forward strand.
TCTGTGAGAGGTGCCAACACCGTTGAGTAACCTTTTATGAAGCGTCTGTAGTAGCCTATCATACCCTAGAATCTCATAATCTGCTTCTTGGTTGTTGGGTGCGGAAATTTATTGATAGCCTGTACCTTGTTCTGAGGAGGGCACACCTGTCCCCTTCCCACTACAAACCCAAGGTACTGCACAGTGGCTTTTACGAAGTCACACTTTGCCAAATTTACTACCAGACCTGCTTCACTAAGTTTCCGGAACAAGGTCTCAAGGTGCTCACAATGGCTCTCAAAGTCGTCATCATAAATGATTACATCGTCCAAATATACGGTGCAATTCGGAATGTCCTTTACAATTTCATTCATCAGGTTCTGAAACGTTGCTGGTGCATTCTTAAGTCCGTAAGGCATAACATTGCACCGGTAGGTACTCCCGTCCACAACAAAACCACATACCTCTTTAGCACGCTCGGACAAAGGTACTTGCCAGTAACCTTTTACTAAATCTACTTTAGACAAAAAACGAGCATTACCAATTTTGTCAACACTATCATCAACCCGAGGAAGAGGATATGGGTTAGTTGGAGTCAAACCGTTTAACCTACGGAAATCAATACAAAAGCGTACCTTGCCATCTGGCTTAGGCTGCAGTGTTACGGGGGAAGTCCACTTAACCCGTTGAGCCCCGGCTAGTTATAATATTTTGTTCACCCCAGTCCCAAGCCATTTTCACTTATTTTTTTTGTTTGCTAAAATGGAAGACAAGGATGAGAAATGAAAAAAAAAACAAAAAAAAATCACCTCTGACATTTTTTTTGGGGGGGGGTTGGGGGGGGGGGGGGGGGGCTTCAAAAAAATGTGTTGAGCCAAAATGGAAGAGAATGGTGAGAAATGAACACACAAATAAAAAAAAACTCATTTCAGTCATTTGGGGGGGGGGGGGGTTTCAATAGTTCGTTTCCCCCACATGACCACCCGCCCGGGAGCACTAGGGTAAAAACTGAGTATGGCATTGTACGGCATACATCCTAAGGAGTATCTCACATAAATCTCAAGCCTCTAGCTCCCATACGATCGGAGTAATGAAGGTTCAAATTGGCGGTAAACTAGGGGTGTAAACTATCCCCACTAAGCCCACCACCACCAGCCGCGCGGCTGTCTCGGCCCGCTCACACCTACTGGCCCGGCTCCCCCACACACTACGGTACCTCCCCCACCTATTCTCCCGCCATTTCCTACCTTACGAGCCACGTAAGTGTTTTTTATATGTCGGACGCACGTGATGCGTCGCTGGGAGTTGGTGATCAAACACTGCCGACGCAACACGTGCGACGCTGGGTCTCACTTGGTTAACTGTGCCTTTCTCTATCAACCCTCTACCGAGCATATACTCCAACTCATCCCTCAGAGCTGGTAGTTTTATGGGGGGCACACGGTACGGGATTGACTTAAAGGGTAGATGGTCCCCCACGTCAACATCATGCATAGCCTGAGTAGTGAGGCCTGGATGTTCAGCAAATACAGTGGGGTATGAACCGACCAACTGACGGATAGCATCAAACTGCGGCTCAGGCAAATGAGCTATAGCCTCGTCAGCCCGAAAGCTCAAGTTCCCCGCCCACTGATCCGCTGAAACATGTTGATCCCAGCTATCCTCCTCTGAAGCTTGACTGTCCCCCTCTCCTTCTCCACCACGGCCGCAACAAGCCAACACAGGGACAGTGAGAGGCTCAGAGGGGCGCCTCACATACTCTTTAATAAGGTTCACGTGACATAACTGGTTCTTTTTCCTCCTGTCTGGAGTGGCAACAAGGTAATCTAAGTCTGAAATTTGTTCAACAATTTTATAAGGTCCAGTGTACTTCGCAGAGAGGGGGTTACCAACCAAAGGCAACAAAATTAATACCTCTTGTCCTACAGTGAACTTCCGGAGCCTCACTTTGCGATCATACCTGTCCTTCATCAAAGCTTGTGATTCTGTCAAATTTCTACCTGCCATCTCCAGACTCTTAAGCATGCGCTCACGGCTTTCAAGCACATACTTTAATAATGGACAAGGCTGCACAGTCCCCTCCCAAATTTCTTTCAGCATGTTAAGGGGGCCCCTGACACGGTGTCCAAAAATCAGCTCGTTTGGACTAAATCCCAGGCTCTCACCAGGTACCTCCCGAGCAGCAAACAGCACATAAGGCAATCCAAGATCCCAATCCATACCGTTGTCAGCACAATAACACCTGAGCATGCTTTTAAGTGTAGCATGCCACCGCTCAAGCACCCCTTGACTCTCAGGGTGATACGCTGACGATACTACTGCTCGTATCCCATGCTGTTGCATTGTTTGCTTGAACATGTTGGAGATGAAATTAGATCCCTGATCAGAGTGAATCTCCTCCGGGTACCCGTACCTTGAGAAGTACCACAACAAGTTACTGACTACCGTCTTAGCCATTCCATTTGTCATAGGGTATGCATCGGGGAATCTAGTGGCAACATCCATTATGGTTAACAAAAATTTATTTCCAGCCTTAGTGGGAGGGAGAGGACCAACCATGTCAACAATAATTTTACTAAAGGGTGGCCCAATCACAGGAATAGGGTGTAACGGAGCCTTAGGAATAACTTGGTTCGGTTTTCCGGCACATTGACAAATATCACATGAGTTTATCCATGACTGCACATGAGACTTCATCCCCGGCCACCAAAACAATTTCCCCAAAGCCGCCACCGTTTTCTTGGCACCCAAATGTCCTGATAATGGAGAATCATGAGCCAACCTAAGCAAACTTTCCCTGCAACCCTCTGGCACGACCAGCTGGTCAACTGTACCTGATCCGCCCTCCCAGTTCCTTTTAGGATCTTGATATCGGTGGTATAAAATTCCATTAAAGAAAAAAAAATCCCCTGCCTTTGCATCCCTATCTTCTTCTAATTCCACAGCCCCATTGGTACACTGCAAAACCTCTGGATCCTCTAATTGCAACTTTCGAATGTCTGTGGGAGCCAACATGTCTAACTGCTTGGTCAACAACTCATGCCCTCCCCCAACATCCAACTTAGACATCCGGTTTTCTCGCTGCAGGTAACGGTGCTGTCTCTGAGTCTCTGCCTCCTCCACTACCTTATCAACTGTCTTAGGCACTGGAGTTACAACAGACTCGGTCAAAGGTCCTGCTATTGGGTCTTTTGGGAGAGCCACTGGTTCTAAACTCTTCAAACTTTTCCCAGCCTTCCGCTTCTCCTTAATTCCCTTCCTCCGCTGTTCTGTGGCCTGGGAAATAGGCTGTGATACCTTAAATGCTTGGGAACGAGTTACCACACATGCCATCTGTTGGTGTTGACAACTCACTACCCACTCTTGTTCCTCCCTACTCACGTTGTCCGGCCTCTCGGCAACGACTAAGGGTGGAACGTCTAAAGTAGGCACCGCAAAGTCGTTGCCGAGAAGAAGGTCGACGCCCTCCACTGGCAATTTCTCAACGATCCCAACATCTAAGTCCTTAATCACACCATCAACTTCCAGCTCCACACGAACCAACGGGTATGACCTGGTCGCATTAATACCCTGAACAACAACCACCCGTGCCGCATTAATTGGTCGCCCCGTGAAATTCTTCAAAAGTGTCTGTGAAGCTCCAGTATCACGCAAAACTTCCACCTTATGCTGGCAACCCGCCCAACTTACCCTACCGGTCCCTCTATGGGCGCAAAAGACATCACGGACAGGGGACGAGCCTTCCTGAGTCTTATACATAGCCTGTGACCCTGCCGCTGGCAAACTACCCTGGGTAAATCCAGACGACATTTCAGCCACACCTATGCTGCGCACCAAAGACACGGCTGCACCTGGCGGCTTACTAGGACAAGATTTTGCATAATGCCCCTTCTTTCTACAATGAAAACATTCCACTTCCCCTATCGGTCTCTTCTGATAAGGGGCGGAGTTCTGACCCTTCTGTAATGGGACGGCTGTAGTCTTTGGTTCAGTCCTGGTATCTTGGCTTTTAAACTGAGGTTTATATCTATAGTGATTGTCCTGAGCTCGAGGGTTTGGAGTATCGCGCCCCTTGGGAACTGCATCAACACGCTTTACAGATTCACATCCCCTGATTAGCGACAACCTGAGGTCAGCCATCTCAGCTGCCTCTTGAAGAGTTCTTGGGTTCTTTTCTTTAATAGTTAAAGTCATTTCTGCACCAGTACACTTATAAAACTGCTCGAGCAGAAACAGCTCAGTCAACTGTTCTGCCGTCTCAGCTTTCTCAGAACGTGTCCAGTTTTTAAGTGCATCTTTTAAGTCCCGGGCATGTTCAAGAAAGGTCGCCTCCCTAGTCTTTGTAACACCCCGAAACTTCAATCGATATGTTTCCGGTTGCAACTCGTATGCCCGTAGGACAGCTCTCTTCAATTCTGGGTAGTCAATGCAAGACTCTAAAGGCAGTGCATCATAAGCCTTCAGACCCTTACCCGTAAGTCTTGAGGAGACTAGAGCTGCCCACTTCTCTTCAGGCCAATTATGCTCCCTACACTTCTTCTCAAAACGATTAAAAAATTCTGTGACTTCAGTTTCACTAAATACCGGCACCAATTTGACTAATTGGGCCAAGGACTGTTCTCTTACTTGGCCCTCACGGCCCATCCGAGTCCCTGTCGACTCTGCACGAGTCTTATCTAAATCCCATTTAGCACAATATTTCTCAGAGTCATACCTAAGCTCAGCCTCATGCCTCCTAACCTCAATCTCATGCCTCCTCGTCTCATCCTCCTGCCTCCTGGTCTCATCCTCCTGCTTCCTAGTCTCATTCTCCTGCTTCCTAGCCTCAATCTTAGCAAGCTCAAGTCTAAATACCATCTCTGGAGACAGGCAGGAAGAGGGAGCTGCCACTACTGAAGGAGGGGGGGCAAAAACTGGGGAACCACCACGTGCACCACCCGAGGGCACTCCAATCTGCCAATTCTCATCCCTCTGTGGGAGAGTGCTAACCTCCGGTAACTGAGTGGACGGCACTGTGGGAGTCGAGTGAGAGGGGATCTGGGGAGGAACCCCCCCAAACGCCCTCTCCCCCGAAACCCCATGTCGCCCACGCAACACCCAGGAAATCAGCTCCCCCTTGGACATCCCTGCTACATTGGAAATGCCCAAAACCTTGGCTATCAGGTGCAAGCCACAAACATCCACCCCAGTCAGCCTCTCCTCTGTCACGTGGTACCGCTTACTCACAAAAACTCTAGCATCCTCCTCACTGGTTACTAACGGCACACCTTCAAATGACATCTCTCGCTCATCGTCAGTGCTAATGCACGACATACTGAAGTCCACAAAAAAATTCTCGAGACAAAAGTGTTAAACTTCCTATGCAAGCACTAATTACTAAATTAACTGGAGTCTCTTAAATGCTTTACTAATTGCCATACAAAAAAAATATTCTTCAATATGCACACTAAAATACAAACAAACAAATGTTGTACAACTCTGCAAAAATTTATACTGTTCACAAAATCCTAAGCAAGGTCGCCATTTGTTACGAACTGGCACTCGGGTACACAAGGGCTCTCAATCAGGACTCGAATACGGCTCGCTGCCACAACGGAAACACACGATCCCAACCCCTGAGTACTGCCAGCCGAACAAAAAACACCAATACCCTCCAGAGTTCAATCTGCTATAACGGGGTATACAAGAACTCGGTACTAGTGTTCAACAACAGACTAATAAAGAGACAGGAATTATCTAGTCTGGTCAACAATCAAACAATGAAGTAAAAAACAACAACACCAAAGAATAGTGTTGGCCGAAGCCGAAGTAATCCACCCTTGACTATGAACTTAAGAAGTCCTCCACCCTCTACTTCGGATCGGCACTATTACGTTACGTTAATTAATAGTCCTTAAGCATCGAGCAAGGAATCTTCTGAAAAAAGTTAGATGCTTCTCGGATGCTCGTAAGAAGTACGTATCGGATTTTGAACAGTAATTCAATAAGCACAAACACTGGCAATTAAATACTATTAAAGGCTTAAATTGGCATAAGAATAATTAAAAGAATATGCAATAGTAAATGGCAAACATTAAAAAGAAGTACTCCGCAAATGCAACGGCAATAGCCTACTCGGATTGTGCTCGTGGGCCACTAATCACTAAAGTAGCCAAGCTTGCAACACATGAAATCAATAGTGCATAAACAATATCATACATAAGGAAAGCTTCAATACTATTCTGGATCTACTAATCGAGTAAAGTCTAGCTGGGGTACTGTGGGCAAAAGGTAGCAGTGACTGAGCACAAACGGCTTGTAGCCTAGCGAAGTCCTCACGACTGTTTAAAGTAATACATTAAAACTAACAAGTGCACTTTGAGAAATCCAGATCCCTTGTATCTGGTTTTCTCCCGGCTCCTTGACAAAGTAAAAACAAACTGTTAATTAAATACAGGGTGGTTAGGCTCTTGCCCTCACGCACTGTAAATTATTAACTCAACACAGTCAGCCGCGAAGACAACCTAGGCTTCACTGAACCGAAACGAGTATGCAGGTTTATCGCTTAACCACTGCATCAAACAACAACTCGTAACACAGAAAAGCCTTACCCCAGTCTAGCATTACCTAGACTAGCAGAAAACAGGAATAATAATAATAACATACAGGGAAATGCAAATACAAGTGCAACATACATAAATCAATCCTATTCTAAGTCAACCCTTCCAAAATAGGCTATCTAATAGGCAAGTATCTCGTGAGAACTCAAGCGATAATACGTTGGCTGACTAGCTCTGCACCAACGGGACCATGGAAGTTAAACAGGCAGGGAAAAGAGGAGATAAGAATGTAAGGTAGTAGAGAAAGTTCCCATCAGTCAGAAGAATATATATAGTTAGCAAGGGAAATGAGAAGTCGCTCTGCCTAATGAGTTCTGATGAAAAAATGGGTAGACTTCCCTTTTATACCCGGCCCTCTAGTGAGCCCAACGTGAACTACTAAGGACCGCCCACTGACAACCATTATGTAATTTCTCTCTGTCCTCTGGGATACACAAAGGCTCCCCTAGCACTGAGGGAGGGAGGAATGCGAGTGAGTTAGGCCCACCTCCCGCCTGGTGCACCCACTGACCCCCAACTGTGGCTGTTTCTCTTCCCATCATTACAAATAAGTTTTACACACAATACTTATAACTAATGATATCAAATAGAACTCGTTGACTCAGATGAAAACAGAATACATATTCATAATACTTATAGTACAACGGCTCACATGAACTAAGTTAGGAAACTCTACATAGACTACAGCCAAAGTTCCTGCCCTGACAATCCTAGCGAGAGTGGGGCATGACTAGGCGTTCTGTACAGCATGCTCACACTGGACATGCGTCACACTCCTCATTAGTTTTGAGATATTAAGACGTTCGTCCCATTAGTTTGACAAAGTTAAAACCTTTCGTGCAATTTGGGAGGCATTTTTTCTTGGTGAACAATTGCGATCCTGCAATTTAAGAGGAACCGGTTAAGGTTGATGAAGGTCTAGAAAGAGAAAAAAACTTATAAGGTAATGCCAAACTTGTTTCATTAGATAGAAGAACAATAACCATATTGAACACTACAACGTTATACTAAAGTAAGATACCACTAACAACATGATAGCATTAAGTACGACAACTATAAACAAATAACAAATCTAACAAAACAAAACTTAGCTACTGTACATTAGATAACCTACAAGCTAATTAACGAGATCATGTAAAACTCTCTCTCTCTCTCTCTCTCTGCAGGGGTTGAAATGAAAAACTTCAACAGTCAGTCCCAACACAGAGCGAGAGTGAGAGTGAATAATGTGTGTGTGTGATAGATGGACTGTATATGTACGTGTTTATTATAGTGTGTAAGTGTTTATTTAACACGATGTCGACTGAACACAAAATGTCAGGTCTGCAATCAAGGCCCACGGTGTGTCCGAGTATACGCATGTGTGTGTGTGTGTGTGTGTGTGTAACAATGCGATCGGGTATGTGCAAAAACGCAAATATGGGCATGCTAGATATAACACTATTGACTGTATTATTGTTCGAGCTCGTTTTGCAGGAAATGTAGGATTAAACGAATGTGAGTGGGAGCAAAAATATTATTATAAATGTTACTACTACCTTTGTACGTGTGTGGGTGTATATACAGGTTATGATAAACGTTACTCTTACCTTAAAACGGGTGTGGGTGTATATACAGGTTGTGATAAACGTTACTGTTACCTTTAAAAGTGTGTGGGTGTATATACAGGTTATGATAAACGTTACTGTTACTTTTGTACGTGTGAGGGTGTATATACAGGTTATGATAAACGTTACTGTTACCTTAAAACGGGTGTGGGTGTATATACAGGTTATGATAAACGTTACTGTTACCTTAAAACGGGTGTGGGTGTATATACAGGTTATGATAAACGTTACTGTTACCTTTAAACGTGTGCGAGTGTATATACAAGTTATGATAAACGTTACTGTTACCTTAAAACGGGTGTGGGTGTATATACAGGTTATAATAAACGTTACTGTTACCTTAAAAAGGGTGTGGGTGTAAATACAGGTTATGATAAACGTTACTGTTACCTTTAAACGTGTGTGGGTGTATAATATACAGGTTATGATAAACGTTACTGTTACCTTAAAACGGGTGTGGGTATATATACAGGTTGTGATAAACGTTACTGTTACCTTTAAACGTGTGTGGGTGTATATACAAGTTATGATAAACGTTACTGTTACTTTTGTACGTGTGTGGGTGTATATACTGGTTATGATAAACGTTACTGTTACCTTTAAACGTGTGCGAGTGTATATACAAGTTATGAAAAACGTTCCTGTTACCTTAAAACGGGTGTGGGTGTATATACAGGTTATGATAAACGTTTCTGTTACCTTAAAACGGGTGTGGGTGTATATACAGGTTATGATAAACGTTACTGTTACCTTTAAACGTGTGTGGGTGTATATACAGGTTATGATAAACGTTACTGTTACCTTTAAACGTGTGTGGGTGTATATACAGGTTATGATAAACGTTACTGTCAAACGTTACTGTTACCTTAAAATGGGAGTGGGTGTATATATAGGTTATGATAAACGTTACTGTTACCTTTAAACGTGTGTGGGTGTATATACAGGTTATGATAAACGATACTGTTACCTTAAAACGGGTATGGGTGTATATAAAAATATAGGTTATGATAAACATTACTGTTACATTTAAACGTGTGTGGGTGTATATACAGGTTATGATAAACATTACTGTTACCTTTGTACATGTGTGGGTGTATATACAGGTTATGATAAACGTTACTGTTACCTTAAAACGGGTGTGGGTGTATATATAGGTTATGATAAACGTTACTGTTACCTTTAAACGTGTGTGAGTGTATATACAGGTTATGATAAACGTTACTGTTACCTTTGTACGTGTGTGGGTGTATATACAGATTATGAAAAACGTTACTGTTACCTTTAAAACGGGTGTGGGTGTATATTTAGGTTATGATAAACGTTACTGTTACCTTTAAACGTGTGTGGGTGTATATACAGGTTATGATAAACGTTTCTGTTACCTTCAAACGTGTGTGGGTGTATATACAGGCTATGATAAATATTTCTGTTACCTTTGTACATGTGTGGGTGTATATACAGGTTATGATAAACGTTACTGTTACCTTTGTACATGTGTGGGTGTATATACAGGTTATGATAAACGTTACTGTTACCTTAAAACGGGTGTGGGTGTATATATAGGTTATGATAAACGTTACTGTTACCTTTAAACGTGTGTGAGTGTATATACAGGTTATGATAAACGTTACTGTTACCTTTGCACGTGTGTGGGTGTATATACAGATTATGAAAAACGTTACTGTTACTTTAAAACGGGTGTGGGTGTATATTTAGGTTATGATAAACATTACTGTTACCTTTAAACGTGTGTGGGTGTATATACAGGTTATGATAAACGTTTCTGTTACCTTCAAACGTGTGTGGGTGTATATACAGGCTATGATAAACATTTCTGTTACCTTTGTACATGTGTGGGTGTATATACAGGTTATGATAAACGTTACTGTTACCTTAAAACGGGTGTGGGTGTATATATAGGTTATGATAAACGTTACTGTTACCTTTAAACGTGTATGGGTGTATATACAGGTTATGATAAACGTTACTGTTACCTTTGTACGTGTGTGGGTGTATGTACAGTATATAATAATAATAATAATAATAATAATAATAAACGGTTTATTAAAGAATGGCAGCCTCATGAGCTGAAAATACACATTTTACAATTTAGTGGATGAACATGAGATGTACAGATATGAGGATGGTAAGCTTAGTTTACAAACAAAATAAATAAATACAATAATGATGCATGTGCAGAATACAAATTATCATAAAATAAAATCATGTGTATGTATGTGTGCGTATATGTGTATGTACAGTATGTATGCGTTAATTATCTATATATGTATGTGTATATAGTGTATACTGTTTGTGATTCGAGGCTCGAGCCCGGCTGAGAGTATTCTATCACACACACACACACACACACACCTACACTGAAGAATGTCCCATATACAATAATTCCTCCCAGCTGTCTCTCCTTATTTTATATTCTTCTTTTGCTCTCTACCGAAGATTACCTCCCATTGTAGTATACCTGACCCTACCTGTACGGACCCGTAGGCCATTTCGCCTTAACCTTTTTCAAACTCCTCATTTGATCTCTTTCGACGTTTGACATTCCATTCTAATTGGCTTTACCTGACCTACAGTCCGTTTCCCCATTAACACTTTTCCAATTCCCTCATTTAATCTCTCCCAAGGATTTAACTCCCATTATTAGCCTCACCTGACCCAAGCAGAACAGTTTTTGTATGTATTTATGTTTGTTTGCATACGTGAGCGTTTATGTATACGGGCAAGTGCACACTTACTGCATGTTCTTATGTTCTTATATATGTATGTATATATATATGCATATTTATGTGTGTACGTATGCGTATATATGTATGTTCTGTATATATATGAGTAAAATAAATGTGTACTGTATATGCACTGTAAATCACTTACTCTCATGGTTAATTTATGATAATTTGTATTTTGCACTAGCATAATTATTTTATTAATTTCTTGTTTTAATGTAAAGTATATTATACTCACCCATTGTAAACTGAGCTTACCATTTTCATATCTGTACATCTCATGTTCATCCACTAATTGTAAAATGTGTATTTTCAGTTCATGAGGCTGCCATTCTTTAATAAACCGTTATTATTTGTATTATTATTATTATTATTATACAGGTTATGATGAACGTTACTGTTACATTAAAACGGGTGTGGGTGTATATATAGGTTATGATAAACGTTACTGTTACCTTTAAACGTGTGTGGGTGTATATACAGGTTATGATAAACGTTACTGTTACCTTAAAACGGGTGTGGGTGTATATATAGGTTATGATAAATTTTACTGTTACCTTTAAACGTGTGTGGGTGTATATACAGGTTATGAAAAACGTTACTGTTACCTTAAAACGGGTGTGGGTGTATATACAGGTTATGATAAACGTTACTGTTACCTTAAAATGGGTGTGGGTGTATATACAGGTTATGATAAACGTTACTGTTACTTTAAACGTGTGTGTGTGTATATACAGGTTATGATAAACGTTACTGTTACCTTTAAACGTGTGTGGGTGTATATACAGGTTATGATAAACGTTACAGTAAAACGTTATTGTTACCTTAAAATGGGAGTGGGTGTATATATAGGTTATGATAAACGTTACTGTTACCTTTAAACGTGTTTGGGTATATATACAGGTTATGATAAACGATACTGTTACCTTAAAACGGGTATGGGTGTATATAAAAATATAGGTTATGATAAACATTACTGTTACCTTTAAACGTGTGTGGGTGTATATACAGGTTATGATAAACGTTACTGTTACCTTAAAACGGGTGTGGGTGTATATACAGGTTATGAAAAACGTTACTGTTACCTTAAAACGGGTGTGGGTGTATATACAGGTTATGATAAACGTTACTGTTACCTTAAGACGGGTGTGGGTGTATATACATGTTATGATAAACATTACTGTTACCTTTGATCGTGTGTGGGTGTATATACAGGTTATGATAAACGTTACTTTTAACTTAAAATGGGTGTGGGTGTAAATACAGGTTATGATAAACGTTACTGTTATCTTTAAACGTGTGTGGGTGTATATACAGGTTATGATAAACGTTACTGTTACCTTAAAACGGGTGTGGGTGTATATACACTGACAGGTTATGATAAACGTTACTGTTACCTTTAATACCTTAAGAGCGGCCTAGGCGGTATTTTCTATGTACCGCCCAGCGGGTTTTTTTTTTTACCCTAAATAGGGTTGTTTCCGTGCTAATTTTCATGCATAAACAAGACCCAGAGCGTAAAACAAGTATCTATCCCTGAAATGGCGCAAACAGAGCTTTCCAATGACACCCGAACCATCCTTGTACGACCACTGGTTCTCTTGCAACAATCGTGCAACACGAGTGCAAAAAACCTAAAATAAGGTAATTTCCGTACATAATTCCCTGTGTAGCGAGTGAGAAAGGGGGGGCAAGGGTGGAATACAGTTCAGTAGGTCCACGATGGTCGTAGGGAGCAGTCATAAGGTTACTACGCTCGTCCCACCGCTCAGCTCTCTCTCTCTCATCAATATTACGTGCTGAATATGGCACTCGACAGCTGTCGTGCACCGCCACATAGTCCAAATTTATTTCACTCGATATATGTTGCACGCCGACAGTTTTTTTTTTTTTTTTTTTTTTTTTTTCTATATTCCAACTTACTTCCTCTCGGGCATAGGCTGAGAGCCTTAACATTCACCACTTTACAATGAACAATGAAGCCTGTGAGGTCTTGTTCCAGTCTAGGGAGTGAGAAATGTGAAGCATGGGAAGTTATGGGTTAAACGTGTGTGGGTGTATAATATACAGGTTATGATAAACGTTACTGTTACCTGAAAACGGGTGTGGGAGTATATACAGGTTATGATAAACGTTACTGTTACCTTTAAATGTGTGTGGGTGTATATACAGGTTATGATAAACGTTACTGTTACCTTTGTACATGTGTGGGTGTATATACAGGTTATGATAAACGTTACTGTTACCTTAAAACGGGTGTGGGTGTATATATAGGTTATGATAAACGTTACTGTTACCTTTAAACGTGTGTGAGTGTATATACAGGTTATGATAAATGTTACTGTTACCTTTGTACGTGTGTGGGTGTATATACAGGTTATGAAAAACGTTACTGTTACTTTAAAACGGGTGTGGGTGTATATATAGGTTATGATAAACATTACTGTTACCTTTAAACGTGTGTGGGTGTATATACAGGTTATGATAAACGTTTCTGTTACCTTCAAACGTGTGTGGGTGTATGTACAGGCTATGATAAACGTTTCTGTTACCTTAAAACGGGTGTGGGTGTATATATAGGTTATGATAAACGTTACTGTTACCTTTAAACGTGTATGGGTGTATATACAGGTTATGATAAACGTTAATGTTACCTTTGTACGTGTGTGGGTGTATGTACAGTATATGTGTATGTATGTGTGCGTATATGTGTATGTACAGTATGTATGCGTTAATTATCTATATATGTATGTGTCTATAGTGTATACTGTTTGTGGTTCGAGGCTCGAGCCAGGCTGAGAGTATTCTATCACACACACACACACACACACACCTACACTGAAGAATGTCCCATATACAATAATTCCTCCCAGCTGTCTCTCCTTATTTTATATTCTTTTTTGTTCTCTACCGAAGATTACCTCCCATTGTAGTATACCTGACCCTACCTGTACGGACCCATAGGCCATTTCGCCTTAACCCTTTTGAAACTCCTCATTTGATCTCTTTCGACGTTTGACATTCCATTCTAATTGGCTTTACCTGACCTACAGTCCGGTTCCCCATTAACCTTTTCCAATTCCCTCATTTAATCTCTCCCAAGGATTTAACTCCCATTATTAGCCTCACCTGACCCTAGCAGAACAGTTTTTGTATGTATTTATGTTTGTTTGCATACACAAGCGTTTATGTATACGTGCATGTGCACACTTACTGCATGTTCTTATGTTCTTATATATGTATGTATATATATATGCGTATTTATGTGTGTACGTATGCGTATATATGTATGTTCTGTATAATATGAGCAAAATAAATGTGTACTGTATATGCACTGTAAATCACTTACTCTCATGGTTAATTTATGATAATTTGTATTTTGCACTAGCATAATTATTGTATTAATTTCTTGTTTTAATGTAAAGTATATTATACTCACCCATTGTAAACTGAGCTTACCATTTTCATATCTGTACATCTCATGTTCATCCACTAATTGTAAAATGTGTATTTTCAGCTCATGAGGCTCCCATTCTTTAATAAACCATTTATTATTATTATTATTATTATTATACAGGTTATGATGAACGTTACTGTTACATTAAAACGGGTGTGGGTGTATATATAGGTTATGATAAACGTTCCTGTTACCTTTAAACGTGTGTGGGTGTATATACAGGTTATGAAAAACGTTACGGTTACCTTAAAACGGGTGTGGGTGTATATATAGGTTATGATAAACGTTACTGTTACATTTAAACGTGTGTGGGTGTATATACAGGTTATGATAAACGTTACTGTTCCCTTAAAATGGGTGTGGGTGTATATATAGGTTATGATAAACGTTACTGTTACGTTTAAACGTGTGTGGGTGTATATACAGGTTATGATAAACGTTACTGTTACCTTAAAACGGGTGTGGGTGTATATATAGGTTATGATAAACGTTACTGTTACGTTTAAATGTGTGTGGGTGTATACAGTATACAGGTTATGATAAACGTTACTGTTACCTTAAAATGGGTGTGGGTGTATATATACTGTAGGTTATGATAAACGTTACTGTTACCTTTAAACGGTTGTGGGTGTATATACAGGTTATGATAAACGTTACTGTTACATTAAAACGGGTGTGGGTGTATATAATAGGTTATGATAAACGTTACTGTTACCTTTAAACGTGTGTGGGTGTATGTACAGGTTATGATAAACGTTACTGTTACCTTAAAACGGGTGTGGGTGTAAATATAGGTTATGATAAACGTTACTGTTACCTTTAAACGTGTGTGGGTGTATATATAGGTTATGTTATCCCTGTGTATTTCTGAAGATGGAGTCACATCAACGATATTACCAGCAACTTATAGCTGCAACTTCAGTTTGACAGTATCTAAAGTACCATAAACTTTTACTAAAATTTAGTTTTCTTAAATGTACTATTTTCAATATAATCATCGGCACAGGTGCAAAACCACTGCAATAATGATGAGCTTGATGGCAAAATTAATTCCATGATGCAATATTGCATTCAATGGACCAATAAAGTCATCTTATCTTACTTTATCTTATCTTAAAATATCGGTGTATTGGATTCAGGGTAAAATTGCCGATCGGATATTGGCGGAAAACCGTACTTGTGGTAAGACTATACCTTTAAGGATTTATAATTAAGTTATATATATATGCATTTATTAATGTTTTTATTTTGCTCCCTAGACCTACATCAAGCTTAATAAACAATCCCTAGACCCCCTTCGAGATGAATGTTTACATTTTAGATAGATAAATGTCGGTTCCTCCTAAATTACAGGCTCGCTATCGCTCACCAGGAAGCAATCGAAACCTAAGGGCCCAAAAGGTCGTATAATCAGCAAACTAATGGGGATAAACTTGTTGGAGAAGGGGTCCAGAAAAAAAAAACTACTCCCCCTTCAAGTGGTGTTGAAACTAACGACCGGTGGAACCATTTGCAACAAGAGCTGCAACAATCTTCTCATTTGATAATACACCGGTGCAATATAAAAGTGGAAATAACATTACACAGATACTATATTTGTGGTGCATACAGAGAGAGAGAGAAAGAGAGATGTGGGAGGGAGTGAGAGAGCTAGCCAGGTTGGAATAGGTAAGGGTACAAAAACACAAATGGCCTTTCTGAATAGTACGGTGGAGGAGAATACCTGGAAAAGTGGCTAACAAACAGTGTGTACACAAATATGGTATTTTATGTTGGGAAAGAAAAAATGATAACAAAAGTGAAAGGTTTATTCAAGTTAGAGAGTGATTTATTTATATGTTCGGTTTGAAATGGAGATGTAAGACAACAAAAGGCCTTTTACTCTATATATACAGTATACACACATATATATATATATACTGTATATATATGTATATATATATATATTGTAACATCCGTACCGACCGGATGTCATGTGGCCAGACCAACCTGTTGAACGTGACTTTACAGTTACCTCGTGGCAACGGCTCACCTTGCCTAGTGAGCAGAGAGAGAGATAGAGAGAGCGAGAGAGAGAGAAACCAGCCAAGTTTGGGGGGAAACAATTGAACGAGGCGGAACCAGCCCCCTTCTCCCTACTGCCCCAACCACTCACGTGGCCTAGTTCACCTGCTTCTCGTCCGTGAATGGCTGACACCAGCAGCCATTATTGGTTTCGGCACCTGTTTCCTACCTTCTGATTGGATAGCTTGGTCCGAGAAATTATATATAAGCAGGAGATTTGATAGTCAAATGTTGTATTACTTGCTTCACCTTTCCTATATACTTCCGTTCCCGTCCATTCCGTCCGTTAAAAGCAGTACATTTCTAGCTGGGGAACACAAGCAGTGTGGTGGGGAGACGAGACAGACTTCAAAGGCTTGTATATTATTATGTGTTAAGTTGTGTCCCATAGTGACCTCTTACACGTTAGTTAGGAATTATTTGTGACTATTAATTAACCAGAGGCATGCCGAAAACATACACTCATTTGCTTTAAGATTTTATGATTGGAGAAATAATTTTACTTTACTGTTTAATTTACTTGGAGAAATCATATAGATTGGATTGGAGAAATCATATAGATTGGATTGGAGAATCATGTATGTTTAATTTAATTGGAGAGATATATATTTTGAATTACTGTTTAATTTAGGTGATTAGAATTAATGTTTGATTCAGAGATGATTTGTGATTGAATATTCTACTTTACATATTAACAATTAACTAACTTGATGTAAAGCTATTGTCATTCATAATTAATGGTTAAGCCTTGTATAAGTTACATACTTACCTGACTATTGTTCAGAATAGGCATTGTAAAGGCCTAAGCCTATTCAACTTTAATTTGTACTTTAGTGAAATCAGAACGTATGCAAAACGATCCTGAAACTCTATCATAACTTTCATGCTTATTATTTGATTAATTGTAAAATACCATATTTACGTGTATAAATATAATTCCCTTTTAAATGTAACTTTATAATATTTCCTTACCATTTTTATTTAGTCAAATGTCTTTCAGTAATAAGAATAAATAAGATAAAATACTAAAGGAAAATAATAATAATAAACTAAGAATAACGAGATAACATAGAAAGAGTAAAACAATCTTTAGAGGGTTAACAAACTTAAATTAATTATATATAAAAGATCTTAATACTTTGCTGATAATCAAGATTAATTGAGATATTCTAGTGTCTTAAAACTTTGCTTACATACCGAACTTTTGTATTCGTAATTAATAGCCTCTTTCATATTAAAACATTCAATGTAACTTTAAATAGTTTACTGATTAAATATAATTGAAGTGTATCAGATTATAAAGGATAACTGTCCCAACAACTGAGGGAAAGCAAGTGACAACAGAACTAACTTTAATATTTTACGTTCTTTTGGCCTTCAGCTGTTTTGCTACACCTACATATTAACTGTTCTGTCTGTATTTAGTTAACCACTTCTAAATCAAGATACGCAACTATATATATATATATATATATATATATATATATATATATATATATATATATATTGAGATATATATATAGGTATATATATATATATATATATATATATATATATATATATATATATATATATATATATATATATAAAATAGAACATTTTGGAATAAAGTCAATAAATGTATAAGTGAAAGGCAAGAGTGTACACAGGTAATATTAGTAGGTGACATGAATGGAAGAGTTGGAAACGAGGAGATAGAAGGTATAGTGGGTAAATGGGGTGTGGAGGGTAGGAATATGAATGGTGACTTCCTTTTAGAAGTATGTGCGGAGAGAGAGATGTCTCTGGTTAACACGTTTTTTTTAACATCGTCACATTCATAGATCTACAAGGCACAGAGGTGAAGGTGAGCAGGAACAGAAATCTCTAATTGACTACGCCATGATGGACTCCGGACTAAAAGGCAGAATTTTAGATTCAAAAGCTGTAAGAGGTATGCTGACGGGATCAGACCAATATACAGTGCTGACAAAAGTGAGGATAAGGAAGGAGTGGAAATATGAGAGGAAAGAGAGAAAACTCACAATAGAGAGAATAAATGTGAGAAAATTAAATGAAGAATGTAATGCAACAAAATACAAGGACATCCTGAAAGAGACTATAAAGGACATGGATGTTATGATAGATCTGGGAAATACAGTAGACGAAGTATGGAAAGATACAAGAGACTCCATGATTAAAGCAGCTGAGAAAGTATGTGGGAAAAAAACATTTAAAATGTGGAAGAAGAAAGGTAACGCATGGTTTAGCAAAGAGATAGAAGAAATAGTGAAAAAGAAGAAAGAGTTGAGAAAGAGTATGCTGCAAAAGAATATACCTAGAGAAACTAGAGATGCGAGGAAAGAAGAATATAAAAACTTGAAACAAAGAGTGAAGAGGATGATACAAGACGGTAAAAGGAAGACAGATGAGGAATATGGGAAAACAATTTGTGAACAGTTTCTGAATGACAGGAAAGCATACTACAGAGCTGTGAAAGAAGCCAGAGGGAAGAAAACTGAGAGTGACTCAGGTGGTAGGATGAGGGACATGAATGGGGAAGTGGTAGAGGGTGATGGTGTGGTGAAAGTATGGAAAAATCATTTTAGTAGCTTAGCTGTAAAGAGTAGGGGGAAGGCAAAGATCTCATCCATAGGAATGGAGAGAGGTAGAATAAACAGGGTAGTTGAAAGCCAGATAAGCCGAGAAGAAGTAAAAGAAGCCATCAATAGACTTAAAATGGGCAAAGCAGCTGGAGTAGATAATATCCCAGGTGAAATGCTGAGATATGGAGGAGAAGAAGCTGTTGACATAATGCATCGGTTATGTAAATTAGCATGGGAAAAGGAAAGTGTACCGGAGGACTGGAGGAATACAGTGATAGTACCCTTGTACAAAGGGATGGGTAGTAAAGAAGAGTGTAAGAATTATAGGGGAATTAGCTTGCTTAGCATACCTGGAAAGGTACATGCAAGAGTAGCAAAAGAGAGACTACAGAAGATAACTGATGACAAAATAGGCGAGGAACAGGGAGGTTTAAAAAAGGGCAGGGGCTGCGTTGACCAGATAGCCTCAATGCGATTGTTGGTAGAGAGGTATCTGGCAAAGAACAGAAAACTCTATGCAGCATTCATGGATCTGGAAAAAGCCTACGACAAAGTAGACTGGGAGGGTCTGTGGGATGTGTTAACAGTATATGGTGTGGGAGGAAAGTTGCTAATGGCGGTAAAAAAAATTTATAAGAATGCAATGGCAAATGTGAAGGTAGGGGAAAAGTTAAGTGAAATTGTTGAGGTCAATGTAGGTATAAAGCCCGCGTCATGCAGAGCCCGAACGTTGGAGGACAAATTCCCGAATAGGATGACTTGCACAAAAAATTCAAATTTCATCTGGGTCGGGTATATTCCGAACAATTCGGCATAAGTTCCTGACTAGCCCTGGTTTGGTCTGAGGTTGCTCTGATGTTGTTCAGGTGTGTAGCCGACATTCCGGGGGTTCGGCAAAAACTTGGTGCATGCATTAACTTTTCAAGAACATTCGGGACAAAACATTTTTACAAAATGGTCGGATGTTGGTCGGGATTTATTCGTAACTCGTTCGGTATTTGTTCGGATTAATTCTTTGTTCGTTCTTCTGATTCGGGACTTGTTCGGTACTTTTTTCCATTGCCGATGTTGTTTGGAACTACCCGAACAAATCCCGCACAATTCCCGAAAAAACTTTGATAAAATCACGATAAATCCCTCGTATTCCAGAATTAAACCCGCACGAGTTACGAATTTTCAGAACAAGTTACGATCAAATTCAGACAAATATACGAATAATTTTGGATGTCTGCCCGATGTATCTTGTTTAATTAGGAATTAAATCCGAATTGATTTCGAACAAGTAGAATTAGACACGAATAACAATGGAACTTTCCCAGAATAACTGCCGACGTGTCGGAATGCTAGTTTCGGTCCCACGTGGGTACCCAAGCCTTCCACAATTTGCACCCCGGAGTGAACGCGATTGATTGTACGTTGGCACCACCCGCACGGACCCCTTATATATAGCTGCCGGGAGCTGCATCATCACAGTCTTCACCAGTCTCTCCACCCACCCACCACGACTCTACACACCTTCACCATGGGCAAGGGATCCAAACTAGTTAAAGGGAAGAAGAACAAGGCTGCTACCAAGAAGACGCCAGCTCCTACTACAGCTCCTGACAACGCGTCCGTCGACCTCTTCCTCACCCAGGAACCCGTGAATGTGGAGTTGTCATCCGTCTCAGAGGAGACAGAAGATGATGCTGGCCAAACCAAATCTGATGAAGACGTCTCCGTCAGCAGCCATGAATATGCACCTACCATTCCCTTAAAACGCCGCTTCAATGTACAGAATTTCCCGGAATTAGGTGACAGCCCGATGCACCAGCCGGACGATGATGATGAATATCAGACGCAGATGTCTACCCAGGTAACGACATCAAGCGGCTCGACGACCCAGTCACAGGACTCCCGTGACACACAGGCTTCTCCTTCAACACTTCCAACACAGCAGCCAGCCGACAAAAAGGCATAAAAAAGGAAGCGTGTGTACGCCATCCTGCCGGAGGCACAGGAGGTGGCTGTCGCGGAGTGGTACCGCGAGCAGGAGTTCCTCTACAACAGGAAGCTGAGGGCACACCGTGACAGGACCATGAAGGACACCGTGCTTAACAAAAAAGCCAAGGAGTTGGATGGTACATGGGAGTTAAAATGGAATTGTTATGTTTAACTTTGTGTTCAGAAGTGTATTGAGTGTAGGTACAGTTATAACGTGTGTGGTATATTGTGGAGGTGATATCAGAACTGTATATAACAATATATTGAATTAATGCTATCAATTTTTATATGATATTTTGTGTAAAGTGGATTATTTCAACTGTTACATATTGTTGTGTAGTGTGTGTGCTTATCTGACCATGTGAATATTTAACCTTTTTGGTTAAATTTACGAAGAGTTATTTTCTAACTTACATATACACACTAGTGTGAGAGTTTGAGCATATATAATCATTGATATAAAATAAAACTTATGCACAGGTAATGATATAAATATGTTTGGCAGATAAAGTTCTGTTTAAATGGTTGGAGGGTATGAGGACGCGCTATGGGAAGCTGTGTGAGCTCAAGTCTGGTTCTGGTGCCAAGTCCCTGATGGAGCGAGAGGCATGGATAAAGGAGACTTTCAGCTTTCTCCAACCACACCTGGTCAAAAATGCGACCAGGAAGAGCAAGGTACGTGAGAAATAATTTACAACGTTATAATGTTGGTTAAATACTAATTACATATGGAGAATGGAAACAACTGGTGCACTTTAATATTCAACAGAATTTTATTTTATTTTATCCAAAAATATACAATGCAATTTGGCAAATGGACACAAAAATCACATGTTGTTATGCATCATAAAAATTCCCTTTACAAGTTTACATTATATATTCATAATATAAGTAATGTTCATGAGTAAATTATACAATACTAGTCAAATATACACAAAATTTACATGCTGTTATGCATCATAAAGTTTCCTACAAGTTAACATTGATATTCATGTTATAAATTATGTTAATGTTCAATTGTCACGTCTAATATTAATTGTACACTGTACAGGTATAATCATAATGAGAAATTTGGTGACAATATGTATTTATATGTTATATATATTTCACAGAAGTACAAAACTCCTGCTGCTGCCACAGAACAGGCCCCGGATGCTGCAGAGGAGCGTGTCGACGACCCGGTTCCGCTTCCGGACGTAGGAGAGGAGGGGGCTCAGGTGTCTCCAGCCTCTGAAGGTGTTGCCTCCACGTCCACGGCCACGCCCACGGTACCCCGGTCCCGCACCAAAGCAGCTGCTACTCCAGAGGACCCCATGGAGAAGGACCTGTATGTTAAGGTAATAATGTTATAATGTTATTAATAATGTTATTATTATATTTATGTAATTTTAATGTATATCTTGTTCATGTTCTAATGTTCACCTTTTCTGCCCATAGGTACGTCAGGGGGAGGAGAACCTAGAATACCTGGCTATATTGTATAAATATTTATGTAATTTTAATGTATATCTTGTTCATGTTCTAATGTTCAACTTTTCTGCCCACAGGTAGGGTACGTCAGGGAGAGGAGAACCTGTAATACCTGGCTACATTGTATGAATGTTTACGTCATTTCAAATGTTATCTTGTTCATGTTCTAATGTTCAACCTTTCTGCCCACAGGTACGTCAGGGGGAGGAGAACCTCAACGAACTCTTCCGCCGGTGGGACACGAAGAAGGCGGAAACCCCAGCACAGCATGCAATGAAGCTGTTCCACAGCTATGTCCAGAACAGCCTGTCGGATCTGGAGCCTTCTCTCATGGACCATTATCTAGGGGAGGTGATGCGGTTCACCAATGCTATGCGGTGCCATAGCTGTGGCACAGGGAACCTCCCACGGTTTGTCCCTATGGACTCTGAGCAGCAACCAACTCGATTTCAACCACAACCCACCTACTACGAGAATCTGCAAAACCCCGGGCCTTCCTACTACCATGGTGGGAAACAAATGGGCGCCCATAGAACACCAAGAGGTTGGAGGTCTCAGCAACCAACCTTGGGACAACCTGAGGCCACACCAGTGGACACTCCCAGGGCCAACACACCACGCATGCCAGATATTTCCCCGGGGTTTGTGGATAGGATAATCAATGATGGGTTCCAGTAACACCATCATTCCAACATCTACCTGCCTGCCTGCCTGTGAGCTACCTACAAACTGTGTACCTGCCTGGCTGTGATGCTCCCAACTGTGTACCTGCTATGATTTGCTTTTAATAAGCAATATTCCTAACCTAGTACCTATATATTTGGTTCAATTTTTTTGTATCAATAAAATATTAAAATGTTTATCATTGCTTCGTAATTTCTCCTACAAACAAATGCTTTGTAACAACAGATAATTCACATGCCACATAATTGGAAAATATTTAATATGGAAAAATACTATGAATGAAAACAGAATTTATATAAATGATTGATCTTATTAAGTTTCACAATTAATAATACTAGAACAAATGACTTGATACAATGTTTAGTAACAACAGATAGTTTACATACCACATAATTGGAAAAAATTTAATGTGGGAAAATATTATAAATGAACAAATAATTTATATACATGATTGATCTTATTAATTTTCACAATGAATAATAATAGAAAAATTTACTTTGAAAACTTGGTTATATTTATAGTAAAAATAATTTATTTACACAGTTGACTAGTAAACATTAGTAAATACAAGTTTCTAAGTAAATAATAAGAAAAAAATCGACTTGGAATACTTGGTTATATTGATAGTCAAAACAATTAGTTGACTATTAAACATTAATAATAAAATAACTGGTGTCCATGCAATCTCATTAATAAAGAAATGATAGATCGATGGAAATCAAATTATGCAATATAAATTTAATATACAAAATAAACATGGAAAATGTAGAGCATATTAATATTTAATGAACGCTTGAATGACTTTTGAGTGGTTAAACAAGACTAATAAGATTAAAAATAAGAACTTACCGGTTTACTGGCGCGGCACCTGCCAGGACAGACCGCTGTTGTGGCCTGCTGTAGTACTCTGTCAAGTAGTCCCTCACCAGTTTGGCAGCGGCTGGCCCCCTCTGGCGTTGCAATGGCTCCAGTCCATCCAAGGGGTCCCTGGTCCAGTCACCTTGTGGCGCGTTGGTTGCACGCTGTTGGTGTTGTCGTTGTAGCTCTGGCCGTCTGTCAATGAGCTTGTTATGAAGTATGCATGCCGCGAGGACTACCTTCTCCGCGGTGCTGGGTTGAATATTCATAGTTGTGAGAAGACCCCGGAAGCGGTTCACCAGCATACCAAAGGCATTTTCAACCTGCCTCCTGGCCCAAGACAGTCTGTAGTTGCAATTCCTCTTTGGTTGATCGAGTCCTCGGTGAGGGTATGGCTTCTGCAACCACTCCCTCATGGGGAATGCGTCGTCACCCACAAGGAAGTAGGGCACTGGCTTGTCATCCCCTGGGAATGGCTCAGGTGCCGGCAGGCCTGCTGCACCGTCCTCCAGCACCTTCCGGAGGTCTGTCACTGGAATATGCCCCCATCAGATGCGGAACCGTTCGCTCCAAAATCCAAATACATAAATTTCCCCAGGTGATCAACAACTGCCAGGAGAACAATGGAGTTGTAGTGCTTGTAGTTGTAGTACATGGACCCAGTGTTTGCAGGAGGCTGTATGGCAATGTGATTGCCGTCGATTGCTCCCACGGTGTGCCGGAAGTTCCACCTGTCATTGAACCCCTTGGCAACCTCCTTCCAGCCTTCAGGTGTTGATGGGCAGACAATGACTTCCTCCATGTACTCTTGGATTATTGCCTCGCACGTCTCACGTACCACCAGGGAAATTGTGTTGGCATAAACAAGAACATTTAGTGCCATACTCTTGTATGCCTCGCCCGTTGCCAAGAAACGTAGAGTCATGGCAACTCGCAAACCGGGCTCCAGGGGCTTATTCCAATTGGTTTCCTCCTTCTTGATCCGGGGTGTCACACGGCTTATCTCATTGTAGAGCTCCTCGTCCATACGGAGATAGTACTTGTAGGTGGGCTTGTCGATTGCCATTAGCGTCTTCATCAATTGGTGGTAGTGTCCGTAGGAAAATCTCTGTCTATACAATGGCTTGACGCTGCAGCTTTGTGATTTCCTGGTACGTAGACGGCGTAGACGCTTTAATTTCAGGAGGGTGTGGCACATCAGCTGATGATTGAGGGTGGCAACGACAAGCTGCTGGAAGTGGATGGCCCTCTCCAACTCTTCGCACAGGTCATCTGCAAGATCTGGGTTCATCCTGCCTGCCATGTTGCCGTGTCGATCGCTGAGTTGAGACTGGTGGGGTGTGAGCCAACCCATCTCTTTATATAGGGCAGGTCAAAAAATTCTTGCTACAGTCGTAAAAGAGTCTGATGTTGTTCTCATAATGTTCTTCTCTATCGGTTGTTTGTCGACATCTCATCGGTTAAGTTTCGTTAATTATCGTAAAGCATTCCAATGTCATTCGGAACTGTGTCTGATGATTCGGGTATGGTCGAAAATCATTCTTTGCATAACGAGTGTAACTTCGATTCATGTTCGGTAGTTGTTCGAGATTTTGTCGTAGGTCGTTTTTGACTATCGGATATTATTCTGAACTCGTTCGGGCCATGTTCGTAATCTTCAAATTTCGGGAGAGTCTCGGCTGTATTCGGTAAAAATGTGCAAGTCATCCTATTCGGGAACTTGTCCTCCAACGTTCGGGCTCTGTATGACGCGGGCTTTAGACAGGGATGTATCATGTCAGCTTGGTTGTTCAATATATACATGGATGGAGTGATTAGAGAATGTAGGGCTGGATCAATGAGTGTGGGAGCTAAACTAGAATCAGAGGGAAGAACATGGAAGATTTTAACATGCCTATATGCGGACGATGCAGCCCTGTTGGCGGAAAATGCGGAAGAGCGTCAGAGAGTGGTCACTGACTTTGACAGGGTGTGTGAAAAGAGAAAGTTAAAGGGCAATGTAGGGAAATGTAAGGTAATGGTGTTTGAGAGATGAATGCATGAAACCATAGATTTTAAGGAAACATATAGAATCAAGAAAGAACATGAGAAAAGTTGTAAAATGATAATGAAAAATGAAGTACTTAAAGAGGTTGAAAGTTTCAAGTATTTGGGAGCTGTACTATGCAAATATGGTAAAATAGAGAGGGAGATAAAAGAGAGAAAAATGCAAGGGAGAAAGGTGATTGGAGAACTTGATAGTATTATCAAAGGAAGAATGGTGAGCCAGTAAGTCATAAAGTCACTGAGAAGCAGTGTGCTGCTCCCAACACTCTCGTATGGAAGCGAGACATGGACAGCAAGTGACGAGGACCTCTCCAAACTGAGAGCTGTGGAGATGAGCTTTTTTCAGAATGGCAGCTGGCATGAATAGGCTAGATGGGCCAAGCAATAGGAAGTGTGCGCGTCCTTTGGAATGGAAGAGCAGGCTTTGGGCATTGATTGTGATGTGGTTGAGTGGATAAAGAGAAGTACTTTGAGGTGGTATGGTCATGTTCAGAGAATGGATGAAGACAGAATGCCAAGAAAGATATATGGGAGTCAGGTGAGTGGAACCGCTAGTAGTGGAAGACCACCTATGGTATGGGAAAAGAAAGTGGAAAAATATATTGAAGAAAAACTTCCACGTAGTGGAAGGGGCATTGTGGCACGGGCAAGGGAGGCATGGCTTGACAAAGTAGCTTGGAGACGTTTCTGTCATGGCCAACCTCTAGCGGGGGTTTCCCAGGGGGAAACAAGGCGTCGGAGATGATAATGATATATATATATATATATATAGATATATACAGTATACAGTATATACTGTACATATATATATATATATATATATATATATATATATATATATATATATATACAGTATATACGGTATATATGTACATATATACATATATATACACATATATACAGTATATATATATATATACAGTATGTATATCTATCCCTCCATGCAGCTCTTCACGCACTTCTCCAGTAACTTATTTCTACCCCTCTCACTCTTGGTCAGAGACTCTTCTCAAACGCCCATGCTTCTCTTCCGTAAGTCAGTGTCGGGATTACCACACTGTCATGCAAGGACTTCTTCACTTCCATACTGACCACCCTATTTCTTGTTACTGCTTTCAGCATTCATACAACCCTCTTCCCCTGTTGCACCCTCTCCCGCACTTCTTCATCCATATTCCCATCTTTACTCAACACACTGGCCAGATACTTAAATGAGCTGACAATCTCCATAGCCTGACCGTTCAACTTCACCTCACGCTCTGTGGCTTCACCCCTTTCGAAGACCATAACCTTGCTCTTCCCCGCATTTGCCTTTGGATTCCGTTTTTGCACACTACTCCAAACACATTTACCAGAACCTGCAACTCCCATTCATTATCACTCATCAGAACTGTATCATCAGCAAACAGCAGTACAGGCATCTTCCACTCATTTCCCTCCCTTATCAGCGATATACCAACATCCACTGCTCTTCCTTGTATTTCTTTCATGACTCCATCCATATATACAGTAAACAACCACTGGGACATCACACACACCTGTTCCAACCCAACATTCAGGTCAAAGAACTCGTTCTGCTCATTCTCCACATGTACTGCTGCATTTGCACCCTCATACATACTCTGCACTGCTTTCAGCAACTTGCCATCTATTCTGTATATTCTAAGTACATACCACATACCTTCTCTATCCACTCTGTCATGGGCCTTCTCCAAGTCCTTAAAGGCAACATACACCTTTTGTTGCTTCTCCAGATATTTCTCCACAACACAATTCAGGGTAAAATTTGTATCTACACATCCTCTTCCCTTCCTAAAACTTCCCTGTTCGTCACCTATCCATTTCTCCGTTCTCACTCTCACTCTCTCAATCACTACCCTACTGTACACCTTCCCTACTACGCTTAGAAGACATATTCCTTGGTGGTTACCACACACTCCTCTTTCCCCTTTATATAATATATATATATATTATATATATATATATATATATATATATATATATATTATATATATAATATATATATATATATATATAATTATATATTTAGGGGAGGTGTGGCAGAGTGGTCTTGCCACTGGACTGGTAATCCAATGGACCCGAGTTCGAATCCCAATATCCCAATCGTGGGGAAGTAATAAGATATTATTGGGATGGAATTTGTGCTGTACCTAGTTTCAGTGCATTACCACAGCACACCTAAATGCCAAAGCAAAATACCCTCATTGTTCCCTGATTAAATAGCACTGTATGAATATTCCCATATTCAAAATATGCTACAGGGGGGCAATGCCTAGTGAGTTAATTGCTCAATAGGTCGCATTCTGAGAGTGAGGGTCCGAGCCTGGGGAGTAAGACTGTGAAGCACAGGGGCGAAGCAGCTTCAGAGATGGAGTTGGGTTCGAGCCGTGAATGGGTGCTTCGCATGTCTCACTCCCTTGACAGGAACAAGACCTCACGGGCCTTACCGTGTTCAGCGGTAGAGTGTAAAGGCTATCAGCCTATGCCCGAGAGGGAGTAGTTGGAATATAGGAAAACAAAATATATATATATATATATATATATATATATATACCACATATATATATTGTTTTCCCTTTCTTTTTTTATCTTTACCCAAGACCTCCATAAATATTTTAATAAATACCCCCAACACCCCCCTGCGATGTAAATATATTTATGCATTTTGGGTAGTGAATCCTTCCAAAATTGTAGGCTCGCTTTCGCTCTTCAGGAGAAAGCAAAATCTGAATGACAGGAATGGTCTTGAAATTGTTAAAAAACAAAAGTTAACGTCTTGATATCTCAAAACGATTGAGAGTATACATGGACAAGGGGATGCCTTAAGTGAAATTCCTCCCTTGGACTGAGGTTGTATTATAGTATTAACATTATTTTACGATTACTTTTCTTTATCGATGTGTGGATTTTATTTGAAAGGTTTTCAATACATGTTGACGTACAGTCTAAACAACATAATCTTACAATGTTTCATGCATTGACACGGAAGGTACTAAATCGCCAAGTACAGGACGTTTTTTTTTTTTTTTTTTTTAAAGAGACAATGAACGGAGGAAGGAAAAACACATAAAACAAAAAGGTCCATGTGCCTAAAGGCATCCTCCATTCATAAAATGTTTGTAACAACTGGATTTAAATTTATGTAGATTGTAAGATTGTGGAAAGCAACTCGAGGGAAGTTAATTCCAAAGAGTAGTAGTTCTAGGGATAAATTAATTTTGATAAGCAGAAGTTCTGCATTGTGGAGGAGAAAGTGTAAATTAATGGGCGCTCTCAGCTACCCTAGTTCTACGGGGAAAGATGTGGAGAGGCGGCACAATTGAAGCAAGTTCCTCGGAAAAATTGCTGTGAAAATATCTGTAGAATAATGCAAGGGATGCAACGTTTCTTCGTATAGATAATGTAGGAAGGTCCTGTGTGATTGCAGAGTTATTGATTAATCTAATAGCTTTATTTTGAATTTTGCCCAACTGCCTCAATGCAACCACTCCACTTTTACTCCACAGAGGTGAACAGTAATCCATTTGAGAACGCACATGACTTTTATATATTACGGCCAACTGCTCGTCAGTGAAGAATTCTCGAACTCTGTACAGGAGTCCCAGTTTTTTAGAGGCATTCTTAGCAATGCTTCTAACATAATGTGTCCAGCTCAAGTTAGTAGTTAATGTTACACCGAGAATGTCAATACTAGGGGAAGTGGGAATATTTACATAATTAAAAAATATATGGGAGTCAGTGAGATTCTGTCAGTTAGAAAATTGAATGTACTTGGTTTTCTCTGCATTAAAGGAAACTAGATTATTTTGTCCCTATTCATTAATTCTAGAAAGGTCCTGGTTCAGAGAAATTGCAGTGTTTATTTTTGAATTTATAAGATTGGGTTGGGTGAAGAATTGGTAAATGTGAAGGAACTGTGGAGTGTTGAGTCATCTGCGTAGGAATGTATTGGATTATGAGTGGTAGATATGAGATCATTGATATGAATGAGGAACAGAGTTGGGGCCAAAACTGATCCCTGGGGAACACCAGCATTTTTTTAGTGAAATTGAGAATAAAGGCCATCTACCATTACACATTTGTTTCTGTTATGAAGATAAGAAGAAATTAGTGGAACTAATGATGCAAGACCGTAGTGTGACATCTTCGACAATAAGGATTGATGCCAGACTCTATCAAATGGCTTTGATATTATCCAGTGCTATTGTATGTGTTTCACCATGTTGGTCTGTAGCTTGGTTGATTTGATGCGTAAGAAGGCAAAGAATGTCTGCAGTTGATCGACATTGTCTAACACCATATTGCCTATCACTGATTAATTTATTATTCTCAAGATGCTTAATTATGTTATTATTTAATAAAATTTCAAAGACTTTACCAAGAGTGGAAGTTATAGCTATTGGTCTGTAGTTTGATGGATCTGAAGAGGCACCTTTTTTAGGAACTGGATGGATTTTTGCTTCTTTCCAGGGTACTGGGAAGCATGAGGTATGAGTACACAGACGGAACATTTTTTCCAATACAGGAGCGAGCACCAAGGATCAATTCTTAAGTACTATTGGAGGAATTTCATTTGGACCTGGAGCCTTATCTACTGAGAGATTCTGCAAAATAGTTTTGACATGTCTGGTGTGGATCTTAAGTGAGGGAATTTCAGGCGAATTAAAATTAAGTACAGGGACATCTTGATTTATTTCATCTAAGGTTGAGTTGGTGGAGACCTCGTGGGTCACTTACAAGATTGCCAGTCGGAGATTTTAATGGTGGAATGGATGAAGCAGTAGTGAAGTTGGATTTGAATGAGTTAAGAGTAGACCAAAATATTTTGTTATCATTTGGATTATTTAGAAGTTTATTTGCCTGCTTGTGGAGAAAGTTTGATTTAGTTAGGTTTAATACAGTTTTGGCATGATTTCTGATGTTTCTAAAGTAATTAAAGGCTTCATGTGTTTTTGATCTTGTGTATGCATTGTAGGCTATTGCTTACTGTACTTTTGATGAATGAACGGAGGAAGGAAAAACACAGATAAACAAAAGGTCCATGTGCCTAAAGGCATCCTCCATTCATAAAATGTTTGTAACAACTGGATTTAAACATTTGTAGATTGTAAGTTTGTGGAAAGCAATTCGAGGGAAGTGAATTCCAAAGAGTAGTAGCTCTGGGGATAAATGAATTCTGATAAGCAGAAGTTCTGCATTGTGGAGGAGAAAGTGTAAATTCATGGGCGCTCTCAGCTGCCCTAGTTCTACGGGGAAAGATATGGAGAGGCGGCACAATTGAAGCAAGTTCCTCGGAACAATTGCTGTGAAAATATCTGTAGAATAATGCAAGGGATGCAACGTTTCTTCGTATGGATAATGTAGGAAGGTCCTGTGTGATTGCAGGGTTATTGATTAATCTAACAGCTTTATTTTGAATTTTGTCCAACTGCCTCAATGCAACCACTCCACTTCCACCCCACAGAGGTGAACAGTAATCCATCTGAGAACGCACATGACTTTTATATATCACGGCCAACTGCTCGTCAGTGAAGAATTCTCGAACTCTGTACAGGAGTCCCAGTTTTTTAGAGGCATTCTTAGCAATGCTTCTAACATAATGTGTCCAGCTCAAGTTAGTAGTTAATGTTACACCGAGAATGTCAATACTAGGGGAAGTGGGAATATTTACATCATTAAAAATTATATGGGAGTCAGTGAGATTCTGTCGGTTAGAAAATTGAATGTACTTGGTTTTCTGTGCATTAACCCTTAACTGTCGGCGAGCAACATAAGTCGAGTTAAATAAAGCTGGACTATGTGGCGGCGCTCGACATAGGTCGTGTGGCAATTTCAGCACGTAATGTTGCTGAGAGAGAGACAAGTGGTGGCAGGAGAGTAGCGAGCGTATGACTGCTCCAGACCACCGCGGCGAACCTACTGACACGAATCCCACCTCCTCCCTCTCTCACTCGCTATATACAGAATTGTATGGGGAAAGTGTCTAATTACATGCTTTTTGCACTCGCGTTGCACGGTTATTGCAGGAAAACTACCATCATAAAAGGATCGTTATGGTGTCATTCGAAAGCTCTCTTTATGCCCTTTCAGGGATAGATACTTGTTTTACGTTCTGGGTCTTATTTAGGCATGAAAATAATCACGTAAACAGCCCTATTTTGGCTAAAAACACCCCGCTGGGCGGTACATATAAATAAACCGCATAGGCCGCTCGTAAGGTGTTAAAGGAAACTATATTCTTTTGTCCCAATCCATCAATTCTAGAAAGGTCCTGGTTCAGAGAAATTGCAGTGTTTATTTTTGAATTTATAAGATCGGGTTGGGTGAAAGAATTGGTAAATGTGAAGGAACTGTGGAGTGTTGAGTCATCTGCGTAGGAATGTATTGGATTATGAGTGGTAGATATGAGATCATTGATATGAATGAGGAACAGAATTGGGGCCAAAACTGATCCCTGGGGAACACCAGCATTTATTGAGTGAAATTGAGAATAAAAGCCATCTACCATTACACATTTTTTCTGTTATGAAGATAAGAAGAAATTAGTGGAACTAATGATGCAAGGCCGTAGTGTGACATCTTCAACAATAAGGATTGATGCCAGACTCTATCAAATGCCTTTGATATTATCCAGTGCTATTGTATGTGTTTCACCATGTTGGTCTGTAGCTTGGTTGATTTGATGCGTAAGAAGGCAAAGCATGTCTGCAGTTGATCGACATCGTCTAAAACCATATTGCCTATCACTGATTAATTAATTATTCTCAAGATGCTTAATTATGTGATTATTTAATATAATTTCAAAGACTTTACCAAGAGTGGAAGTTATAGCTATTGGTCTGTAGTTTGATGGATCTGAAGAGGCACCTTTTTAGGAACTGGATGGATGTTTGCTTCTTTCCAGGGTACTGGGAAGCATGAGGTATGAGTACACAGACGGAAAATTGTTGCCAATACAGGAGCGAGCGCCAAGGAGCAATTCTTAAGTACTATTGGAGGAATTTCATCTGGACCAGGAGCCTTATCTACCGAGAGATTCTGCAAAATAGTTTTGACATGTCTGGTGTGGATCTTAAGTGAGGGAATTTCAGGCGAATTAAAATTAAGTACAGGGACATCTTGATTTATTTCATCTAAGGTTGAGTTGTTGGAGAAAATATCCGCAAGAAGGTTAGCTTTACCTCGTGGGTCACTTACAAGATTGCCAGTCGGAGATTTTAATGGTGGAATGGATGAAGCAGTAGTGAAGTTGGATTTAAACGAGTTAAAAGTAGACCAAAATATTTTGTTATCATTTGGATTATTTAGAAGTTTATTTGCCTGCTTGTGGAGAAAGTTTGATTTAGTTAGGTTTAATACAGTTTTGGCATGATTTCTGATGTTTCTAAAGTAATTAAAGGCTTCATGTGTTTTTGATCTTGTGTATGCATTGTAGGCTATTGCTTTTTGTTCAGTTACTCTAGCACAATTATGGTCAAACCATTTAGGTGAATTAGATCTTTTACTGTACTTTTGATGAGGAATAAAAGTTTCCATTCCAATTTTTACAAAATCTTGTATGTGGCTCAAGGTGGAGTGTGCATCATTAAAAGAAAGAGGTCCAGGGAATATCAATAAAGAAACCTTGAAGACCCTCCCAGTCTGCCCTATCGTAATGCCATTTAGTCACCAAAACAGGTTCAGAGTGGGAAGGTGTGGTAGGTGACAGGTGGCCTGTATCAGACAGTGATCAGAAGATCCAAGCGGGGACCTCACTGTAACATCATAATTTTCTGAATTGGTTGTTAAAAATAAGTCCAGTAGGTGGGAATTATGATTAGGATTATCTGGTACACGGGGGTTGACTAGTTGAGTGAGATTAAATGAGTCTGCAAATAGCTCACATTCAAGACCAGCATCATCAGTCCTGGCTGAATGAGTGAGCCATTCAACATTATGGACATTAAAATCACCCAACACAGTGATTTCAGAAGAAGCATTTAAGTTGAGGACACTGAGTTGTGAGGACAGAGAATCAAAAAGACTTTGCTCTGGAGGA
Organism: Paralithodes platypus; assembly: GCA_032716605.1. Classification (NCBI taxonomy): domain Eukaryota; kingdom Metazoa; phylum Arthropoda; class Malacostraca; order Decapoda; family Lithodidae; genus Paralithodes; species Paralithodes platypus. The sequence goes on from CM064508.1 coordinate 14,433,685, forward strand.
GTATTTGGGGAACGGTAGATGCAACATATGTATTTAAATTTACCAGCAGAAATTAATTTGTATATAGAATAATCAAAATAGGGACAATTGAAACTAGTAACCTCCTCCAGGGCAATTTCAGATTTTGCGAAGCAACATACATCTCCTTTAGGTCTGAAATTTTGGAGCAGTTGATAACCTGGAAAATTAAATCTAGACGTGTCAGATGTGGATGTGACTTGAGTCTCTGTCAAAAAAAGGAGAGTAGGGGATTCTGCTTGAAGAAATTGGTGTACAGAATTGATGTTAGAGCGAAGTCCCCTTATATTGCTAAAGAAAAAGCTGCACCGACGAGCAGCTTTGGGACGTTGCAATGCTCTTGACACAGTCGCATGATGACGACCGGGAGGGCCCTGTGTCAATGACCCAACCCTACCGGGGGTGGATATCCGAGGGACCACCAGGTTTGCTCTTAACAATTGTACTGCCAATGTCGTGAAGTTGGATGTGTATGTTATATAAAGAGGGTTTTCCTAATACCCCTGATGTGTTAGGCAGAAAGATATGTATCCAGCTACCAAGGCCTGGGAGAGAAAATGGAATTCAGGCTATTCCCTGAGTCTCCCGAAACCTTGGCGGTAGTACTTCCCTGGGCGGGGCTGCCTACCCCTACTAACCACAAGTAGGTAGTGCGTGTTACAGGGTGCACGCACTATAGACTGCTGATAGTCAAGCAGGCTATATAAAAGATCACACAACTAAGTTGACTTAAAGCTTCAAGGAAAAGATAGATAACGGAATTAAATTGCAGAAACAATTTAACACCTTACGAGCGGCCTATGCGGTTTATTTATGTGTACCGCCCAGCGGGGTGTTTTTAGCCAAAATAGGGCTGTTTACGTGATCATTTTCATGCCTAAATAAGACCCAGAACGTAAAACAAGTACCTATCCCTGAAAGGGCATAAACAGAGCTTTCGAATGACACCATAACGATCCTTGTATGATGGATAGTTTTCTTGCAATAACCGTGCAACGCGAGTGCAAAAAGCAGGTAATTCGGTACTTTCGGTACATAATTGAGTATGTAGCGAGTGAGAGAGGGAGGAGGGAGCTGAGATTTGTGTCAGTAGGTTCGCTGCGGTGGTCTGGAGCAGTCATACGCTCGCTAGTCTCCTGCCACCACTTGTCTCTCTCTCTCAGCCACATTACGTGCTGAAATTGCCACTCGAGTTATGTCGAGCGCCGCCACATAGTCCAGCTTTATTTAACTCGACTTAAGTGGTGGGCCGCTTTTTAAGGGTTAATAACAAACTAGAAGAAAGTACATTTAACGTTACGTTAATTAATACAACTAATCACCCCTGCGTGAAAGAAGGTGAAAGCAAACAGTCCTCAAACATCGTACAGGTAGACAAGATGCAGGTTTCTAAACTGCATGCGGCTACTGTAGGATCTGATGCTTAGCAAAGAAAGTAAGTTACGGATTTAGAGAACTCTTAACTCATAAGCAGGAATAAATACTAGTGATAGGCCATACAGTGTATAATGGCATAGGTATAATTAAATAAAGGCAGCAACTCGCAACATAACCACATACAGGTGTGCTTCTCACTCTTAGTCAGGCAAACCTGCTCGGACAGAGCCTCTAAGCCACACCCTGACTCACAATGCTCACAAAGACGGTAAACTGTGGCACAATAACAAGCATACAGAAATAATAAACCTCTAGCTGTTAATCTGCCAGGTGGCAGAGGTCTAGCCGGAAGGATATAGGCTTCGGATACCCGGGCTGACCCACCTGCTCTAGCCTAGGGACGTTCCCAAGTCTGTGCGCCAAATTACTCTAATTGAAAGGGTGCTCTCTTGAGAGACTCAGATCCCAAGTATCTGACTCTCTCCTGGCGACCCTAAAACAAAATCAAGACGTGCTAGCGCAGTGCTGAGTGGACTAGGCAAGGGCCCTCACACAACACAACACTAGACACACAGGCACACAGACAAGAAAATGCCCCAGACTCCCACGGGTATCCTAGTAAAGTCGTGCAGGTCCACAGGACTCGCACCAGCAGACTTTACTTAAAGGATCGCAAAAAAACCTCCCCTCCAGTCTTGCCCCTGCTCACCTGCCACAAGAACACACTAGCAAGCATGAAACCACCAAATATGAGACAACAAAAAAGCTTCCTAGGTCTCATTAACAATTATATCTCCGCATAAGGCCCAAAATCCTATCTAGTTATCTGAGAGCTCGTCGTTAATACAATGATAGATATAAGGTCTATCAAGGGGATGGGGTAATTAAATAGACTGGTGAAGTAGTGGAAAGAAGGTATACAAAGTAAGAGAGAAAGTTTCTAAGTGGGGTTGAGAGGGATAGATATCAAGGGGGGTCCGAAGGGTACGACAGTGAGGTGAGCTCTGAGGAGAATAGCTCCTCTGGACCCCTCCAGGATCCCACACAAAGGCACGGTGGTCAGCAAATCACAGGCCGCTACGTTACCCGGCAGCAGGCCTGCAGAAGGCGCCAGGAACCACCAGCCAATCAAAACCGAGAGAAAAGGCCACGCGGGCGAGCAACTCCTCCGGGAGGGAGGAGGGAGGAGGAGGAAAAGCAACACTCACCTCCCCCACCCTGCTTGGTCGCTCTCTCTCTCCCGCTCGTCTCCTCCCACTCTCACTAGACTTACATCTTATATATAATAATGAAACAATCAACTATCGATAATAAAATATACTAAGATGTGTTGGTTAAGAATAAGGGCAGCTTCAAGCTGTGAAACAACATAAGAATATCCCAGACATTAGTTACATTGTCGTAGGATATATACTAAGGAAAAGCCGGCCAGCCGGCTGCTGCCAGCCGGCTGCTGCCAGCCGGTTTCTAAACGGCTGAGCAGCCGACACTCGCGCATGCCCGCACGTGGCTACTATGCAGGAGCGTCACAAGTGAGATTAAATAAGTCTGAAAATAGCTCACATTCAAGACCAGCATCATCAGTCCTGACTGAATGAGTGAGCCATTCAACATTATGGACATTAAAATCACCCACCACAGTGATTTCAGAAGAAGCATTCAAGTTGAGGACACTGAGATGTGAGGACATAGAATCAAAAAGACTTTGCTCTGGAGGAGTATTTGGGGAACGGTAGATGCAGCACATGTATTTAAATTTACCAGCAGAAATTAATTTGTATAAAGAATAATCAAAATAGGGACAATAATTGAAACTAGTAGCCTCCTCCAGGGCAATTTCAGATTTTGTGAAGCAACATACACCTCCTTTAGGTCTGAAATTTTGGAGCAGTTGATAACCTGGAAAATTAAATCTAGACGTGTCAGATGTGGATGTTTCTTGAGTCTCTGTCAAAAAAAGGAGAATAGGGGATTCTGCTTGAAGAAACTGATGTACAGAATTGATGTTAGAGTGAAGTCCCCTTACATTGCTAAAGAAAAAGCTGCACCGACGAGCAGCTTTGGGACGTTGCCATGCTGTTGACACAGTCGCATGATGACGACCGGGAGGGCCCTGTGTCAATGACCAACCCTGCCGGGGGTGGATATCCGAGGGACCACCAGGTTTGCTCTTAACAATTGTACTGCCATATTTATTTGGTAAAGGTGTATGGTGTTACATGTATGATAATTATGTAGTGGGAAGAGTAGTGCTTTATGGATAGAGGATAGCGATGTAGGGCAATGTCGTGAAGTTGGATGTGTATTTTATATATAGGGGGTTTTCCTGATACCCCTGATGTGTGAGGCAGAAAGATATGTATCCAGCTACCAAGGCCTGGGAGAGAAAATGGAATTCAGGCTATTCCCCGAGTCTCCCGAAACCTTGGCGGTAGTACTTCCCTGGGCGGGTATACTACCTACATTATGCATGAGCATGTTCATGGTCAGGCTCAGAAAATCTCTCTCTCTCTCTCTCTCTCTCTCTCTCTCTCTCTCTCTCTCTCTCTCTCTCATGGAGGTTAGTAGCTGGACTTAGTATGTATTTTTTTGTTTGTCAACTTGCTCGGGCTTGATATCTACCAATAAAATGTTGACAGTGCGGGCTCGATCTGCCTACCCTCTGATCAGCAGCCGACGCTCTATTGACTATGCCACGTCTCATGACAAGTATGTAGCTTTGATTCATAATGTACATAATCCTATCAAAGACAACCCCCCCCCCCCAACGCCTCACACACACGCACATACTCTCTCTCTCTCTCTCTATTAGGTTAGTTGCTGGGCCCAGTATGTCTCTATGATTCATAATATACATAATCCTATCAAAGACAACCCCCACCCCCCCTCTCTCTCTCTCTCTATCTTTCCTCTCTCTCTCTCGCATCGACACTATGAACTGTAGTAAGTACTTCACTATCGACCGATCTAATAACACGTGGGGAAATGGTTGCAAAATTATTGGTAAATCTTTTAACTCACACGAATCTAAGAATTTCTTCTTCAATCGAGTTGTCAACTTATGGAATGGACTTCCCCGAGACGTTATACACTGCAGCATCGTTGATTTATTTAAACTTCGCCTAGACAAGTATCTCGCATCAAACCCGCGACTGACTGCGTTTGTAAATTTTTAACTTTATTTTATCCCCCCCTCAGTTACTAACCCATCTGTCCCCTACTAACTTCCTAAGCCTGCCACGGGCATTAGTTCCAGTTAAGTAGTTCCCTTTCCAATGGTCCCTTACCTATTCTAAACCACTGTTTGGACGCTTGATCCTCAGTGTTTTGGAGGACAAGCAGCCTAGAAGGGTCACTAGACCTGTTGTTGCTTGATTCCCTTTGTACTCTCTATCTCTCTCTCTCTCTCTCTCTCTCTCTCTCTCTCTCATGGAGGTTAATAGCTGGACTCAGTAGGCTATATATAGCTTATGACATTATGTGTGTTGTGCTTATGTGTGTGTTGTGTGTATGTGTATGTGTGTGTGTGTGTGTGTGTGTGTGTGTATGTATGTATTTATGTGTGTGTGTGTGTACGTGTGTGTGTGTGTTGATTATGTGTGTGTTGTGTGTATGTGTATGTGTGTGTGTGTGTGTGTATGTGTGTGTGTGTTGAACCATCCACATAATGTAGAACCCTTGTAGACTATCCCTTGTTAAACTGCTACATTAGCCTATCATATTATACAACAAGATGAAGTAATAATTGAGAATCCAATATGTCAGTAATATATACTGTATGTGCACTCAAGGGAATGCCGTGGTACAAAAGAACATCACATATCTCAGGTCAGTGTAATGTATGTGTTAAAATGCGTTAATGAGGTTCATTTATTATCTAGCTTATATTGAGAATTGTGTATACTCTCTCTCTCTCTGCCTTATTCTGTGTTATCCTTGTCTTCCACTTTCCTTTACTTGGAATTCTGCTATCACCACTAGAATTAAACGTTAAATTCCTCATTATGATCGTAGGGTCTGTGTGCTCAGTGTACCTTTGTATAGTCTCTCGCGCTCTCTCTCTCTCTCTCTCTCTCTCTCTCTCTCTCGAAGCCGTTCAAACACCTAAAAACGGTAATCACCTGGCCACTTAGTTAAAATGGCTCAGATTGATTTTACGACTAATATTTTTTGTTTTATATATTATGAGTATTTTAGCCTAATGTTTGTATTATTATTATTATTATTATTATTATTATTATTATTATTATATAATATATAATTATATATATATATAAGCTGAGTCTCTCCTCACCCACCATCACCAACCATCCCTAGGCACCCACGAGTCCTCCTCTCTTCTACTTTACTTTGTTTTTAGTTATTGGTATGTTACTCACTAAAATATAGCTTATCTATATATATTTGTCTTTCTTTCTGTGTCCATATGTTATTCATTTATTATTTTCATAATTTAAATTTCAGTATTTTATCTCTGTGTTCTACCTTCCTTCACCCAGTTTTTTGGTACTTTATAGTGTTACGATCCAGGTTCTCAAAGACACAGGGCTCTTCAACATTGGACTAGATAATGGCAAAATGCAACAACGGTAACACTAGATCCAACCCCTGCCTTAAACACTGGAAAACAAAACACCATTACCGCCCTGAGTCGTGCCTGGACAACGAGGTATCCTATGACTCGGTAACTGGTGCACACACACTAGGCTGACGCTCGATGAAACAGCCTATTCTCAAACAGTAAAAGATTACTCGATTAGGTTACACAAAGAAAAGATAGTTAACGTGATTAATTAACGTTACGGTAGATACTCAAATAACTGGCACTCCTGTATTAAAGAAAGTGCAATGCTAGTCCTGCAACATCAACTGGAAACTTCTGAAATAAGTCTGATGCTGGGAAGATGTTCGTAAAGAATCTTGAACAATTATAATGCAGAATACGGGTCACAATAAATACTAGGACATATAGTAATAATAGGCAGGCGAATAATAAAGACTGCGCAAAGGTATTAATGCTTGACAACTAAAGAAATGCTTCGTGACACAACGCAACAGCCTACTAGGTTTGTGCAACTCAACAACAACCTCGGCTCAAAAGTGCAGTGAATAATAATGTTGCATACATATAATAATGGGGGCTTATCTCTAACCAGTGTCTGCTCAGTTAATAAAGTCTAGCTGGGGTATCAAGGCAGGGCAACAATGGGTGAGCATGTGGCTCATAGCCTAACGTTGTCCGAAGGTGGTATAATGAAGATTACGTTATATGACGGGGATGCTCTCTTGATAAATCTAGGTCTCTAGTACCTAGTTCTATCCTGGCGATCCCTCAGAAGTCAACACAAAGAGGCAGCACTATGTTGTGAGGGATAGGCTATGGCCCTCTCACATCACAGCGCTGTGCTCGCAAAGTAAACCCACCCGAAGACAACTTAGGCTCCCACAGTACCTGTCGATGTCGTGCAGGGCTTAGCTAACACTGCACACATCGGAGACAACGACACAGTAACCTTACCCTAGTCTAGCTTTAAATAACCAAGCAGAATCACTCAACACCTTGCCAGGGAGACATATACCGGTCTACAACCTTCCCGAGAGAGGACACATACGGAAAAGTCCGTCTCTCTAACCCCAATAAAGCATAATACCTCCTTAACCTAATACATGGAAATATCTGAGAGCTTCGCGTACAATACGACTGGCCGACGGTGAACGTCTATGCTGAAACCAGAAGGGATGTTGAGTTTAATAAAGATTAGAGAATGAGAAAGGAGAAGTCGAGAGAGAGAAATAGTATGCAAAGTGGCGAGTATGGGGGACAGAATTGCAAAGGATGTAGTCGATACGCGTGTCAGGCAAGCTCTGAGCTGGTAAAGAACACGCGGCCGCGATGGGAAGGGACTAGTTGACCACCCGGCCGCCAACGCCGTCAGCGCCCAAGCGAGCCGGGTCATAGCTCACCCCGCTGCCAGGTGTACCCCCTCACCCTCTCTCACTCGCCTCCCACACAAGCAACATTTATATTATAGCGAATATAAAATAGACCAAAACAAAGACCATTTCTAGACTGTCTGTGGCAACACGACACTAATAAAATAAAGCAGATCATTCTAGGACAACTGTAGCCCATCCCTCCATCCTGGCGAGCGCTAGCGAGCTGCAATGCCCCACGCAACCATTCTGTTAACGCCGGGAGGCGTCACACCCCCCCCAAGATATGGGACACTCAACCATGGGCCCATATCTGAACAGACAGAATGTCGCTAGAATCTGCCACTCCTAACCACTCTGCCACTCATGGAATGCAAGCTCAGTCTCCTCCAAAAAAAAAATACAACAACATTTATATATAACAAAAATCTGATCACCCTTCCCAAATATAATACATTAATTCATAACATTGTGCTCCCAGAGCGAGCTTTAAGAAGCACAGCCTACTGAGGGAAAATCATCTGCACTCAGTACTCAGCTACAATATTATCTTTAAATTAATTATCAAAAAGCAAGAGTTTTTATTTAATTTTTTCATATTTTATTTTAATGTTGTTTTTGGCGGCTACTATAGATGTAGCCTAATTTTCTTCGAATCAAAGCCAACAACTCCTGCCCTGCGACCCTACGCTGATGCTACACACGCGAGCCACCAAGCACCAGCGCAAAAATACACCGCGAGCCAAGACAGGAGGCTATACCAACATACTGTGGTAGCCTACCCCGGATCCTCCACCCGCGACAAACAGTCCGCAATCACATTCTCACATCCGGCAATATGGCGAATGTCTAAGTTGTACTCTTGCAACATGAGCGACCATCTGGTCAGCCTCATATTCCAGTTGTGGAATTGATTGAGGAATTTAAGCGGGTGGTGGTCGGTATACACTACCACGACTGGCCCATAGGCAGGAACATAGACCTCAAAGTGTCTGAGCGCTAACACGATTGCCAGCAGTTCCTTTTCAACAACCGAATAGTTTTTCTGTGCTGAATTAAATTTCTTTGAAAAGAAACTGACTGGATGCTCAAGACCTTCCTCGTCTGTCTGCAAAAGTACGGCACCAGCCCCTACTCCGCTGGCATCAGTCGCCAACTGAAATGGTCGTTCAAAGTCCGGGGCCCTGAGGATAGGGTGAGTGCATAAAAGGTGTTTAACTACTCGAAACGCCTGCTCACACTCAGGTGCCCAGCGGAACTTTTTATCTTTGGCTAGTAGATCTGTCAAAGGAGCTAACACAGTAGAATAGCCTCTTATAAAGCGGCAGTAATACCCAATCATGCCCAAAAATCTCATGATCTGCCGCTTGGTGGTCGGCCTGGGGAACAAGTCGATAGCCTGTATCTTCTGTTGGGGCAGGCTCACCTGCCCTAACCCAACCACACACCCCAAATACTGCACCGTGGCTTGCACAAAGTCACACTTGCCCAGATTAACCACCAAGCCTGCTTTACTAAGTTGACTAAATAAGGCTTCTATGTGCTCACAGTGACTGGAAATTGTTGTCATAAATGATCACGTCATCAAGGTAGACAGTACAGTTTGGGATGTCTGCTACGATGTCATTAAGCTCTGGAAAGTGGCCGGTGCATTTTTCAGACCATATGGCATCACGTTGCAACGGTAAGTACTGCCATCCACCACAAACCCGCACACCTCTTTAGCCCGCTCAAACCGAGACTCTCTCCAGGTATTTCTCTTGCCGCGAACAAAAACCTCTTGCAGGTAACCATACCGCGAGCAATACAAGAGCAGGTTCCGGACAACAGTTTTCGCCGTGCCATTTCTCATTGGATATGCATCAGGATAACGAGTGGCCACATCCATGATAGTTAATAGAAATTTATTACCGGCACTAGTAGGGGTTAGGGGTCCGACCATATCAATGATGACCTTTCTGAAGGGCGGTCCACTGACAGGAATGGGGTGCAACGGGGCTCTCGGAATTGTTTGGTTAGGTTTTCCAACCCTCTGGCACGTATGACACCTTGCTATCCAGGTTACCACCTGCCCCTTCAACCCCGGCCACCAAAACAATTTTTCTAAAGCCGCCACCGTTTTTCTCACCCCTAGATGTCCTGCCAGTGGTATGTCATGCGCCAACCTCAGTAGGCTATCCCTGCACTCCCGTGGCACCACCAACTGGTCCACTACTCCGGACCCCTCTTGCCAACTACGTTTAGGGTCTTGAAAACGCCTATAGAGGATGCCTTCTAAATAAAAAAAATCTCCTGGCTGTGCATCTCCGTCCTCGTCGAGCTCTACAGCTCCATTAGCACACGTTTGGAGCTCAGGGTCCTCTAGTTGCAACCGACGTATATCTGAGGGTGCCAAGCGATCTAACTGCTCCCGGAGCAATGCATGACCTTCCCCGATACTGGGCTGCTCCCTCTGTCTCTCTCGATGTACATAACGTTGCTGTCGTGGAGACTCGTCATGCCCAGCCTCGTCACTCTCGATGACAGGCCCAGGGGCTACTCCAGAATTAAGTAATGGTGCTAATACTGAATCACCCAGGAGAGCCGCCGAGTCAAAACTCTTAAAACCAACTCCAGCTTTAGCCTCCTCCTGTTGATCGTTCCTCCGCTGGTCTGAAGACGGAGGACTAGGCTGTGACACTTTAACTGCCCGAGCTCGGGTGACAACACACGCCATGGGTTGTATCTGGCACTACTCGACCCACTCTTGCTCTTCCCTACTCACGTCGGCCGGCCTCTCGGCAACGACTAAGGGTAGAACCTCAGAAGCCGGCGTTGCAAAGTCGTTGCCGAGAAGAAGGTCGACGCCCTCCACTGGCAGTTTCTCCACAATCCCGACATCCAATTCACGTGCCACCCCATCCACCTCCAACTCCAACCGCACCAGCGGGTATGACCGAGTTGCATTAATACCCTGCACCACCACCACCCGTGCCGCGTTTATAGGGTAGCCAGTCAAGTTTTTCATCAGAGTCTGGGAAGCACCTGTATCACGCAAGACCTCTACTCCATGCTTGCGCCCCGCCCACATCACGCAACCCCGCCCTCTATGGTCGCAAAAAACATCCTGAGCAGGGTTCGAGCCTCCCAGGTGCTTCTGCATTGGCTGTGCCTCAGCCTCTGACGAACTGCCCCGGGCAAACTCAGATGACTTCGGAGACACACCAATGTTGCAGGCCAAAGACACAGCTGCTGTAGGTAGTTTGCTAGGACAGACTCTTGCAAAGTGACCCTTTTTATGACAATGATAACACTCCAACTCCCCTTTGGGCTTCCCTTGGTACTGGGAAAGGCCCGGCCCCTTCTTAAACGGGACAGTGCTAGGCTTGTGGTCAGTCTTGGTATCATGGCTCTTGTACTTGTTTGCATAAGGTATATCACTAACTCGGGGGGGTGGGGCGTCACGCACCTTGTTACCTGCCTCACTACGCTGGGCAGACCCGCACCCACGAATTAGTGATAGCCGGAGGTCAGCCATCTCAGCTGCCTCCTGTAGAGTTTTTGGTTGCTTTTCTTTAAGGTTTAACGTCAGGTCGCCGCCCGTGCATTTGAAAAACTGCTCTAAAAGCACCAACTGTTTAATGTCGTCAAACGTAGTAGCTTTCTCCGACCTCAGCCAATTCCCAAAAGCATCGGACAGCTCCCGGGCATGCTCCAAAAAGGTGCTCTTCCGACCTTTTGGTAACACCCCGGAACTTCAACCTGTACGTCTCTGGTTGTAGCTCCCTGGACAGTCTCTCCTCAGTTACGTTGCAGAGTTCTAGCCACATCCAGACTCGTAGGCTCGTAGGCTTAAGACCCTTGCCTATTATCTAGAGGATACAAGTGCTGCCCATTTATTCTCTGGCCACTGGTGTTCCTGGCACTTCTCAAAGCGTGTGAAAAATTCTGTTACACCACTCTCATCAAACACCGGAACCAGTTTCAATAAGTGCGAGAGAGACTGCTCATGAACACAGTTACCAGCCCCAAGTCGCTGTCCTGTTGTCTCTACTCGCGACTTCTCTACGTCCATGTCGGCACAGTACCTAGTCGACTCAGCTTGGATTTTTGCTTGACTGATAGTTTTTCTCTCTTCTATCCTGGCTAATTCTAATTGCTGCTGAAGCTCACATGCCCTTGTTGCTGCTGAAGCTTAGCTAATTCGAGCTGAAGCAATAATTCTGGAGTTAACCCTTGAGGAGGTGAAGGTGCTACAATGTTTGAAATTACCGGTGGTCCCCCCAGGGGCAACCCACCCTGCCAGTCACGACCCAACTGCGGAAGCGTACCCGGGGTCGGCAAACTACTGGGATGGCTGGGAGTCGAGTGTAGGGGAAGCATGGCCGAAGGGCTCTGAGCACTCAACCCATCTCGCTCACCAGTCACCCTGCCCAGTACACACGTTATCAAGTTATCCCTGGTCATGCTGCTAGTAACCGCATGACCGATAGCTGTGGCCAGGCATTGAAGACCGTACTGATCCATACCCTCCAACCGCTCGGTAGTAACAGGCCATTGCAAAAATATCCTAGCATCCTCCTCACAGTTCACCCGATTAACCCTTTCATCATGCTGCTGTTCCTCAGTTTCGACATTACGTACTGTGTCTCCATTCTCCTCTGACCCGGTATAAGACATGATGCTCACAAAAAAAAATCACCACAATATTCAGAAAAGAAGTACCCCAAACTCTTATGTAGCACTATTCACTTGCCAAAAATGTCTGAAGACTCTCAAGTGCTATACTACTTTGCCAAAACAAAATTAACGTGCCCACTATATTCCTCAATAAAACAAATGACCACAACAATCCTGCAATTATCTCTTAATTCACAAGATCCTGAGCTAGGTCGCCATTTGTTACGATCCAGGTTCTCAAAGACACAGGGCTCTTCAACATTGGACTAGATAATGGCAAAATGCAACAATGGTAACACTAGATCCAACCCCTGCCTTAAACACTGGAAAACAAAACACCATTACCGCCCTGAGTCGTGCCTGGACAACGAGGTATCCTATGACTCGGTAACTGGTGCACACACACTAGGCTGACGCTCGATGAAACAGCCTATTCTCAAACAGTAAAAGATTACTCTATTAGGTTACACAAAGAAAAGATAGTTAACGTGATTAATTAACGTTACGGTAGATACTCAAATAACTGGCACTCCTGTATTAAAGAAAGTGCAATGCTAGTCCTGCAACATCAACTGGAAACTTCTGAAATAAGTCTGATGCTGGGAAGATGTTCGTAAAGAATCTTGAACAATTATAATGCAGAATACGGGTCACAATAAATACTAGGACATATAGTAATAATAGGCAGGCGAATAATAAAGACTGCGCAAAGGTAGTAATGCTCGACAACTAAAGAAATGCTTCGTGACACAACGCAACAGCCTACTAGGGTTGTGCAACTCAACAACAACCTCGGCTCAAAAGTGCAGTGAATAATAATGTTGCATACATATAATAATGGGGGCTTATCTCTAACCAGTGTCTGCTCAGTTAATAAAGTCTAGCTGGGGTATCAAGGCAGGGCAACAATGGGTGAGCATGCGGCTCATAGCCTAACGTTGTCCGAAGGTGGTATAATGAAGATTACGTTATATGACGGGGATGCTCTCTTGATAAATCTAGGTCTCTAGTGCCTAGTTCTATCCTGGCGATCTCTCAGAAGTCAACACAAAGAGGCAGCACTATGTTGTGAGGGATAGGCTATGGCCCTCTCACACCACAGCGCTGTGCTCGCAAAGAAAACCCCCCTGAAGACAACTTAGGCTCCCACAGTACCTGTCGATGTCGTGCAGGGCTTAGCTAACACTGCACACATCGGAGACAACGACACAGTAACCTTACCCCTAGTCTAGCTTTAAATAACCAAGCAGAATCACTCAACACCTTGCCAGGGAGACATATACCGGTCTACAACCTTCCCGAGAGAGGACACATACGGAAAAGTCCGTCTCTCTAACCCCAATAAAGCATAATACCTCCTTAACCTAATACATGGAAATATCTGAGAGCTTCGCATACAATACGACTGGCCGACGGTGAACGTCTATGCTGAAACCAGAAGGGATGTTGAGTTTAATAAAGATTAGAGAATGAGAAAGGAGAAGTCGAGAGAGAGAAATAGTATGCAAAGTGGCGAGTAAGGGGGACAGAATTGCAAAGGATGTAGTCGATACGCGTGTCAGGCAAGCTCTGAGCTGGTAAAGAACACGCGGCCGCGATGGGAAGGGACTAGTTGACCACCCGGCCGCCAACGCCGTCAGCGCCCAAGCGAGCCGCGTCATAGCTCACCCCGCTGCCAGGTGTACCCCCTCACCCTTTCTCGCTCGCCTCCCACACAAGCAACATTTATATTATAGCGAATATAAAATATAAGGCGCGGTCACAGACCAAAACAAAGACCATTTCTAGACTGTCTGTGGCAACACGACACTAATAAAATAAAGCAGATCATTCTAGGACAACTGTAGCCCATCCCCCCATCCTGGCGAGCGCTAGCGAGCTGCAATGCCCCACGCAACCATTCTGTTAACGCCGGGAGGCGTCACAATAGTAATATAACATACTTTTACAAATTGTATATTTGATTGCAAACTTTTTCATTTAGGTTCTGTTTTCCTGTTTAGGCTTGAAAATGACACATGTTGGTGTCGAAACGTCGCACATGGTCTAGACAAATAAAGATGTTCCTTTACGCTTTGGTCTTGCTCTTCCTTAAATATATATATATATATATATATATATATATATATATATATATATAGGGTGTATTGAAAACACTCTTACAGACTTCAAGTGCTAAGTACCGATTAAATTTGTGTTTACTTTATTCTATAAATACATACAAAATAATTAATCAATAATGATTTAAAGGACATTAAGTAAAATATTCAGTGTCGCCCCAGTATGTGTTATAATCCTAACACTGACATGTGTCTCCCCCCACCCCCTCCCCCCAATATCCTAGTTTATAATCAAGAATGTTGTTGTTGTTGTTCCCCAAGCTGCCGGCCGAACAGCCCCAAGGCCCCGAGCAAGGCCAAGGCCATAACTGAGCGCCCCCACAGAACCCTCCCCGCCGACCACAATAAAGCCTGGGTGACCGAAGCCACTCCATGGCGGGGAGATGAGGAGGGTGCGGAGCTGAGGAGGGTGCGGAAATGCCCGGGAAACCAAAGCCCCACCCAGGGCCCTGTGTCCCTCAGCAATTATGAAGAGAAAGCTGAGGGGCAAGGGAAAAATGTGACGCTTTGGCTTCCAATCTTGGTAGATTGGGAGGTCAATCCACGTTAGAGACGCCGTCACTTGAGATCTAGAAAATATATAAGTAAAAGGAACAGTCAGAGTAAGCTATGGGTATGGCAGAGATTACTCAGTTCTCACTCTGATAGACCAGCCCATCACCACATGACTAGAACCCAATCCTCTCAGCATCAGCTAGGAAAGGCCCTAGAAAGCCGCCTTTGGCGGGGGGGGGATAGCTCCCCTATTTCAACCCTTTTCGGGGTTGGGCACCCGCCCTAATCAGGAATGTTGAACAATATACTTAGTTAGTTTTCGGGGTGAAATACTGTAAGTAATGTTCCCTTCATGAACCGTTTACAAATTAAATTATTTGTTGCTAATCCAAAAAACAAAACAAAAACAAAAATCTTTCAACATAGGATGAAGCAAATTACGATTGTCAAGTGGTCTGCAGGCATTACTGCTATATGTTAGTAACATTTAAGCAATGTTGGATGACAAATAAAACCAAACAAGGTGCGCATTACATAGTTATTGCCTAATGTTATTTTACAGTCGTGAACATTAATATTATTCGGATACAAACTTATTTGAAAAGGTTTAAGGTTGAATTGAATCTTGTTACAAATTTGTACTGGGTATTTGCATTTTAGAGTTTCGTTTAATCAGTTCGAGACTTCAAATTCGATCAGAATTTATTACAACTACTGTACAACTACTGTCATTACAGTGTAATAAAAGGAGATTAATTGAACAAAAAATAATTCCCACCAACTGATGTAATACAGTTTTGAGAAATCAACCATACCCAACATTTTTAATCTTTGATTCTTTCCGTGAATTACATTCAACATAGGAAGGATCAGCAACCAATCAATATATGAATCAAAGAACTATGCTTCTTAAATGATTGAATTACCCTCTGCTGCGTTCGGATACCCGACAGAGACTTGGGCATCAACATTATACCCCATGACCAGAGTTACAAATGTTACATGCTGTTTTACGCTAATGTCTCTAAAAAACCTAGTATTTTTCTGCTAACGACATAGTATTATCACCATATTCAAAGATATTTTAATTTTGTAATTAATAATGTGTGAATAGGTACACCTATGTATTTCCTTTAGTTAAGTCCATAGTAAATATGTTGATCACATATAAAATATTAAGTGTTTTACTCATAACCCTGTTTTGCTACATTTCGAAATAAGCATATAACTCATTATTAATAATTATTTTTTGGGAAAATGTGATAGAACAATATACTATGTTCATTTTCCATTTTACATAGTGTTCATCATAGTCTCTAACAAATTTGAATACACCCTGTATATATATAAATGGTGTATTAATAAAACGCCTACAGACTTCGAGTGCCAAGTACTAAATAAAACAAATTAAAATTCACTTTATTCCATGATTAAATACAAAATAATTAATCATTATTTATTTAATGGACATACAGTAAATATCCAATGTCGTCAAATCGTGGGCTATAATCAGAACACGGCATTGGTCTTCCCCCCCCCCCCCCCCCCTCCCCTCCAATCTCCTAGTTTATACCCAGGAATGTAGAATAATAAACATAATTAGTTTTCGGGGTGAAACAATGTAAGTAATATTCCCTTTATAAATCGTTTACAACTCAATTATTTTTCTGATAATAACAAACCAGCCAGCCGTCCGGCTGGCTCAGTTGATAGCGTGCCTGATTCCCATCTTGAAGGTCTCGCGTTCAATCCCCGCTTAGATTGAAAAGTTTTTCTGGGATACAGCCGGCGGTTACCATCTCTCCATGAGCAAGGGGGATGGGTAATGGTCTCTGGTATACTAAAGAAAGCCAAGCGCTATATAAGTAACCAGAAGATTATTATTATTATTATTAACATAGGAAAGACCAAAGGCATCTTGGAAGAAGCAAATGACATTACTGTCATATGTTAGTAAATGTAAACAATGTTCAAGGATAAATATAACCAAACAATGTGGGCATTTAAAGTTATTGCCTAATGTTATTTAATTAATTGTAGAGTCGTGAACATTAATATAAATACAAACTTATTCGAAGCGGGTCTCGGGTTGAATTGAATTGAATAATTTTCATTCAAACCAACTATTGTAATACAGTTTTCAGAAATCAATCATACCCAATATTTGTAATATATGAACCTTAAACCCGCGTAATAAAACATTTCCATGAATTTCATTCAACATAGGAACGATCAGCCTCCTTGAATTTATGAATCAGGAACTATGCTTCATAAGGGGGCTGGATTGAATTACCTTCTGCTACGTTAGGATACCCGACCCATACTTGGGCATCGGCATTATACCCTGTGAACAGAGTTGCAATGGTTACACAATTTTGTTATTGCTAATCTGTTTCTAATAATTAAACAATTTCTGCTAACTACATAATATGACCATATTCTAAGATACTCGATTTCGTAATTGCTTATGTGTGAATAGCTAAACCTACAGTATACTTTCCCTTTAGTTGAGTCCATAGTAAACATGTATATCATGTATCAATTATTTAGTGCTTTAGTCGTAACCCTGTTTTGCTACATTTCTAAATAAGCATGCATCTCATTAACAACACAATTCTGAGAAAATGTCTATCTATCTATCTATCTATATGCTCAGGCCCAATCCCCATTTTGGGGGTAACCGACTCAAGACAGAGCAAGAACAGGGAAAACACAAAAACAACATAAAACAACGAATAAACACAGATAAAAAGCAAAAACTCACACACATCCAGGTCACCCAGGAGAAGACCCAGAGACCAGGGTCACCCAGGTCGCTCCAGCACTCCCCCGGCCCCCGACCACCAGGAGAGGTTCCGATCTCGGCAGGCAGACATGCAGCGGAGCCAAAGCCACACACCCTCCCACCACACTTCCAGGCGCACCCTTCATATTAATCGTCTCCGCGGGCCAGGCGCCTGATGGACTATTATCTAGTCCAACTTGCGCCCGACCCCTTACTCCAAATGACCACGTGTTCACTCAACTATTCACAAGCATTCTCCATTCACTCCTGTCCACCACCACTTCCCCTGCCTGATCTATAGTCATTCCTCTATCATCCAAATCTTTTCTTACACAGTCTCTCCATCTCAAAGGTGGTCTTCCTGCCCTTCTAACTCCCCTTGTACCTGACTCACATATTCTCTTTGTAAGCCTTTCATCTCCCATTCGTTCAACATGACCATACCAGCTCAGCACCCTTCTGTCCAATCTGGCTGACAAATGTTCCTGCTGCCCCACTCTCCTACGTATCTCTTCATTCCTCAATCTGTCTCTACGAGTAACTCCACACATACTCCTCAAGCAGCTCATCTCCATCACATCCATCCCTCTTTTCTCCTTTTTCTTCAGAGCCCATGTCTCAGCCCCATACATCACTGTTGGCACAACAATTCCTTGATACAGTACACTTTTTACTTTCACTCCAAGATTTCTCGTCTTCCACATACTTCCCATTGCTCCGAAAACCTTCCTTCCTTCACACACTCTCTGTTTTACCTCCATTTCCATACCTCCACTCCTGCTTATCGTTCCTCCTAGATATTTAAAACACTCGACTTGTTCCAATATTTCCCCATCCAGCCTCACATCTAGATTCACCCTATGCTCTCCCCTATTACACACCATTACTTTACTTTTATTGACGTTCACCTTCAGTTTCCTCCTTCCACAAACCACACCAAACTCTTTGACTACCCGCTGCAGTTTCTCATTTGAATCCGCCACCAATGCTGTGTCATCAGCGAACAGCAACTGATTCAACTCCCAATCTCTACCATTCTTTCCTACTAAACCCAATCCTCTTCCCATAGTTCTCCTTTTCACCTCCCTCACCACACCATCCATAAACATATTAAACAGCCATGGTGACATTACACAACCCTGTCGCAAACTTACCTTTACCTCAAACCATTCACTCAACTCACCATTTCCTACTCTCACACATGCTCTGCTCCCTTCATAAAAACTCTTAACTGCTTCTAACAAATTTCCTCCTATTTCATAAATCCTTACACCTTCCACATTGCTTCACGGTCCACATGATCATACGCTTTTTCCAAGTCCATAAAAGCCCAAATATCTCCTTATGATTCTCTAAATACATCTTGCATAACTGTCTTACTGCAAACATCTGATCCACGCACCCTCTTCCCCTCCTAAAACCGCACTGTTCTTCTCCTATTGCAACTTCCGTACACTTTATTATCCTCTCTATCAACACCCTGCCATACAGCTTTCCCACCACTGACAATAAACTAATACCTCTATAACTTGAACACTCCTGCCGATCTCCCTTCTCCTTGTACAACGGCACAATACATGCACTCTTCCAGTCTATTGGTACCATTGACACAGCAAAGCACACATTGAAAAGTCTCACCAACCAATCTATTATTACATCTCCACCCTTCTTTATACACTCCACAGCAATACCATCCAAACCTTCTGTTTTTCCCACTCTCATTTGTTTCACTGCTTCTTTCATCTCATTTTCCTCAATCCTTTCATTCATTCCCTGCCACCGGGGTGGCCTGGGTAACCTATCTCCATCCACCTCTGCTTCAATCACTGCTTCTCTTCCATATCTTGTATTTAACAAAGATTCAAAATACTCGGCATATCTTTTCCTCACTTCAACTGGTTCCACTAGTAATTCTCCATTTGCATCTTTCACTGACTCTTTCCTCTTTTTTCCTCCTTTCCTTGCTTTATTTACCTCCTTCCAGAACATCTTCTTTCGTTCTTCAAAATTCTCACTCAACCTTAGACCCCACCTTTCGTTTGCATCTTTTTTCGCTTCTATAATTTTCCGTTTTGCCTCTCTCCTTTTCTCCTTGTACCTCTCCCATACCTCAACACTACCATCCTGTAAAACCCTCTCAAAACACTGTCTCTTCTCCACAACTGCCTTTCTCACCGTATCATTCCACCACTCGCTTCCCTTCCTAATTCCTCTGCCTCCTACTTTCCTTTTGCCTCATACTACCTCTGCACTTGCTTTCACTCCCTCCTTAAACTGTTGCCATTCAACCTCTACTTCTCTCTCTTCCATCTCTCTCACTTCCATCCACTTTTCATTTAGTCTTTCCTTGTACTCCCTCTCTTTTTCACTCTTCTCTAACTCACTAACTTTTATTACCTCTCTTACTTCACGCTTGTCTCTTATTCTCCTGTAACTCAAACTCTTACCTTTCCCTCCACCAGGTAATGATCTGACATACCCTCCGCCTCACCTCTCATCACATTCACATCCAGCAGTCTACACAATCTTTCCCTTGTCACCTGCACATAATCCATCAATGCCCTCTCTACAATCTCTCCCCTCACAAGTCTATGCCAGGTGTACTTGTGTATACGCCTTTTTTTGAAGAACGTATTACCTACACTCAATCTGCATTCTTCACATAAATTTTTCAGTCTTTCTCCACTCTCGTTTACACCATCCACACCAAAACTACCAATGACTCCCTCAACAGGGTCATTTCCTACCCTAGCATTTAGGTCCCCTAAAACTATAACATTTTCATTTTCATCAAACCCTTGCAGACAATCTCTCAAATCATCCCAGAAACCCTCTACCTCGTCTAACTCTCTTTCACTTCCTGGTCCATAGGCACTTACAAAAACCCACCTTTCACCCTTAAACCGCATTCGCACCCACATTAGTCTTGATGACACCTCTTTCCACTCTTTTATAAACTCTCTCAACTCCTCCTTCACAATAATAGCCACTCCTTCTTTCCCCCTGACTCCCCCGTCTACTCCAGACTTTCTACCTATCACGTTTCCAAAATCTACTTCTCCCTCTCCTTTCATCTTTGTTTCATTCAGTGCAAGCACATCATACTTCTATCTATCTATCTATCTATTGCCTGACGCCGCGATCCCCGAAGGGGTGGCCACGAACGAACCGCCCCCATGCACCTCTGTCCCCAGTCAGTCGACGCCCCTCCCCCCAACCAGCACCGCCTTCGTTCATGTAGTTCCTCACTCCATCCTTCCACCTCATATTCGGTCTACCTCTCCCCCTCTGTCCCTCCACCTCGCTCTCGTACACCCTCTTAGTCATTCTCTCGCTTTCCATACGTTCCATATGGCCGAACCATCTCAAGTTGTTCCTTTTCACACTTTCCAGCACATCTACCTCCACACCACACCTCCTTCTTACTTCCTCATTAGTCTGTCTATCCCTCCATGTAACTCCGCACGCACTCCTTAAGTAATTCATTTCCACTGCTCTCACTCTTGGTCTGAGTCTCTCAACCAACGTCCATGCTTCGCTTCCGTAAGTCAGTGTCGGGATTACCACACTGTCATGCAAGGACTTCTTCACTTCCATACTGACCACCCTATTTCTTGTTACTGCTTTTAGCGTTCCTACAACCCTCTTCCCCTGTTGTACCCTCTCCCGCACCTCTTCATCCATAGTCCCATCTTTACTCAACACACTGCCCAGATACTTAAAAGAGTTGACGATCTCCATAGCCTGACCATTCAGTTCACCTCACACTCAGTGACTTCACCCTTTTCGAAGACCATAACCTTGCTCTTCCCCGTATTTACCTTCAAATTCCGTTTTTCGCACACTGTTCCAAACTCATTTACCAGACCCTGCAACTCCCATTCATTATCACTCATCAGAACTGTATCATCCGCAAACAGCAGTATAGGTAGCTTCCACTCAATTCCCTCCCTTTTCAGCGATACACCAACATCCACTGCTCTTGATAGTATTTCTTTCATAACTCCATCCATATATACAGTAAACAACCACGGGACATCACACACCCCTGTTTCAAACCAACATTCAGGTCAAAGAACTCGCTCTGCCCACTCTCCACACGTACTGCCGCCTTTGCACCCTCATACATGCTCTTCACTGCTTTCAGCAACTTGCCCTCTACTCCGTATATTCTAAGTACTTTCCACAAACCTTCTCTATCCACTCTGTCATAGGCCTTCTCCAAGTCCATAAAGGCAACATACACCTTTTGTTTCTTCTCCAGATACTTCTCCACAACACAATTCAGGGTAAAAATCTGATCTACACATCCTCTTCCCTTCCTAAAACCTCCCTGCTCGTCGCCTATCCATTTCTCCGTTCTCACTCTCACTCTCTCAATCACTACCCTACTGTATACCTTCCCTACTACGCTTAGAAGACATATTCCTCGGTGGTTACCACACACTCCTCTTTCCCCTTTGCCCTTATATCATACTTCCTTCTTTCAAATACACTTCCAATATCCTCTCGCTTCTCATTCATACTACATCCACGCACATTCAAAGCTACTACTCTTAGGGTCCGGGACCACGAACGCGTTCCCTCGCCCCTATCTCTGTCTCGTTTTTTTGGTAGATTTATTTAAGGGGAGAAGAATACCAGGCCCCCCGCCCTCGATCCCTTTTAGCCGACTTCTACGTCCCGCTGGAGAAAAGCGGTGGTGGAAATTTCTCACCCCTCCACCACAGAGGAGGCTACCTGCACCAGAAAGTGGCGGGCGTTGGGGTCGCCGCATCCCTACGCCATTTGAAAAAATTAGAGATGCAGAGGGAGAAAAAGATAGAAGGGGCTATGGGAAGTAGAGGACACCAACCCTCACTCTGACAAAAGGTCAGCCCACCACAGTTGGGAAAATGTGATATGAAAATATATGTTAATTTTTTCATTTAATAATGTATTCGTCATAGTCTGTAACAGTTTTTTAATACACCATATATATATATATATATATATATATATAAGTTAAGTGAATGGTTTGAGGTAAAGGTAGGTTTGCGACAGGGTTGTGTATTGTCACCTTGGCTGTTTAATATGTTTATGGATGATGTGGTGAAGTGAAAATGAGAACTATGGGAAGAGGATTGGGTTTAGTAGGAAAGAATGGTAGAGATTGGGAGTTGAATCAGTTGCTGTTCGCTGAAGACACAGCATTGATGGCGGATTCTGAGGAGAAATTGCAGCGGGTAGTCAAAGAGTTTGGAGTGTTTGTGGGAGAATGAAACTGAAGGTGAACGTCAATAAAAGTAAAGTAATGGTGCGTAATAGGGGTGATCGCAGAGTGAATCTAGATGTGAGGCTGGATGGGGAAATATTGGAACAAATAGAGTGTTTTCAATATTTAGGAGGAAAGAAAAGCAGGAGTGGACGTATAGAAATGGAGGTAAAACAGAGAGTGTGTGAAGGAAGGAAGGTTTTCGGAGCAATGGGAATTATGTGGAAGACGATAAATCTCGGAATGCAAGTAAAAAGTGCAATGTATCAAGAACTTGTTGTGCCAACAGTGATGTATGGGGCTAAGACATGGGCTCTGAATAAAAAGGAGAGAAGAAAGCTGGATGTGATGGAAATGAGCTGCTTGAGGAGTATGTGTGGAGTTACTCGTAGAGACGGATTGAGGAATGAAGAGATACGTAGGAAAATGGGCCCGCAGGAACATTTGTCAGCCAGAGTGGACAGATGGGTGGTGAGCTGGTATGGTCATGTTGAACGAATGGGAGATGAAAGGCTTACAAAGAGAATATGTGAGTCAGATACAAGGGGAGCTAGAAGGGCAGGAAGACCCCCATTGAGATGGAGAGACTGTGTAAGACAAGTTTTGGATGATAGAGGAATGACTATAGATCAGGCAAAGGAAGTGGTAATAAACAGGAATGAATGGAGAATGCTTGTGAATAGTTGAGTGAATACGTGGTAATTTGGGGGAAGGTGTCGGGCGCAAGTTGGACTAGTTAATAGTCCATCAAGCGCCTGGCCAGGGTAGACGATAAATATGAAGGGTGCGCCTGGAAGTGTGGTGGGCGGGCTTGTGGCTTCGGCTCCGCTGCATGTCTGCCTGCCGAGATCGGAACCTCTCCGGGTGGTCGGGGGCCGGGGGAGTGCCGGAGCCCACCTAGGTGACCCTGGTCTCTGGGTCTTCTCCTGGGTGACCTAGATGTGTGTGAATGTGTGTTTTGTCTGTGTTTGTTCGATGTTTTATGTTGTGTTTTGTGTTTTCCCTGTTCTTGCTCTGTCTTGAGGCATCCACCCCCAAGAAAGAAAAACAAAAAACAAACATTGAATTACATATAAAATATAAAATATAAAATAGGAAAAGTGGGGATTGGGCCTGAGCATATAGATATATATATATATATTATTTTTTTTATTTTTTTGTTCGTGGAACAGAAGCTTTGATGTTCTCAACTCATTACTTAGTTACATAAAAATATAAACAAATGCAGGTAGATAGAGAGATAGATATAATTATAGATACATAGATATTATGGATAAACAAATAATTAGATCAATTATCAGTACATTGGACGTTAGGTAATTCCACGGAAAATATGGATCAACTTTATAGGATATAAAGTATATTGTTGCATTTACTGCAGAACTAAATGTATCTTTATTGTTCCTCTAAAAGTTTAAAATGTATTATTATAAATATTATTTGGTCATCTAAAGTACAAGTGCATATTAGAATAATATAAATACATACTTACTGTCAAATATAGAGTATGTTGTTTTATATTTTTGTTTTACCCTTGAATCATTAAATTACATACTGCTAATTGTAATAGGTAATTTATGAACAACAACTAACAATTGGCGGCTTGGGGGCGCCATTTTGGACGCCCATTTAAGTGATCAGATATGATTACATGCCCGGTAAAGGGTTAAAAAGGCAGTATATGTTGCTATATCTACCTAATTATTATCATTATCCTTTACGCCCGAACAGACTTCTTATAATATTAGTAACGTACAATCGTCTAACAGTAGCCAGAATATAATGATCGAATGCGTCATGGTTCATTAAAAGGGTTAATTTCAAACTGTGTGTTTAATACAACGAAAACATTATGACATTTATCAACTGCCAGCACGTTGTTTTCAGCTTAGGAAGGCGTTCAATTAATCAAATGGTTAGGGGGATAATCTTGTGTTACTTATACATTTATATATAATCAAATGGTTAGGGGATAATCTTGTTTTACTTATACATTTATATATAATCAAATGGTTAGGGGGATAATCTTGTTTTACTTATACATTTATATATAATCAAATGGTTAGGGGGATAATCTTGTTTTACTTATACATTTATATATATTTTAGCTTCCTCCCTAGGCTTCCATCGAGCTGAAAAAAATGCTCTCAAGACCCGCCCCCCTTCAGAGAGAAAATTATAATTTTTCTATAGAAATACTACGCGTCAGGATGTTGCAGTGGAATCAATTACAATTACGCTTCCTCGGCCTCGCAGGACATTATCACTCGTTATAATTATAACTCATAATAACTTGAACTTCATTTTCCATAGTTAAGAAACTTAATGATGATTACAACATTTGTTCTGGCCGGTTTGGCTTCCCAGATATTTCATACGAGAAACATTGACCTTGACTTATATACAAGCATTTCATATTTTAAACTGTGATATACAACAAATGTCAGATAATCAAATATCTAATAGTGAAATATACTAATATAGTAATATATTATCCCAATTATGCTGCAATATTATAATTGTCATTTTTTACCTTTAACATTCATTAATAAATAATGCCAAATAACAGCCCTTTCACGAAGGAAGACATTCGCACGAGTAAGAAAATATAATCCTAAAATTTACCAGTGCACTGTTGGAGGAGAAGTTTTATGAATGGAAGACATAATTACCGAGATCTGGTTACCGTCGTTGTCTATCCGTGCTGAACAAAGAACAGGTAGGGAGAGAACATACAATGGCTTACCGGAAAACAGTGGGTGTTGTAATTACTTACATTTTAAGGCAAATTATAGATTATGTCCCTCCACTCTGTAATACCTGTTCCTCAGACGCTTCGTTCCGGTCTCTCATTCCTGGCTTTTAGTTCTATATATGTCATAAAACGATCGACGTGTATAGCCACTGTGAGGTATGTACATATAAATCTGCTGACTTGGCTACATGGTGTAAACGGGGTCATGTTGGTATATACAGTATACATACATGGTAAGGGGTATACATGAGAGAGAGTGAGAGTGTGTTTTTGTGTGTATGTGTGTGTGTGTGTGTGTGTGTGGGAGAGAGAGAGCGGTGAGGGAGGGGGGGGGGGGGGGGGGGGGTGGTGTCCTAGTGAGTGTTTATGAGTATGACAATTTAGAAAACCGACGTACTATACAATCGAGCTCAAAAGTCGCGCCCTAGCTAAATAACTCTTTCTTCGGCTATATATCTATAAAAAGAAGTCCTCACGCACTAAACAATTACATTAAAATTATGTATTGTTCAGTAATGATATATTTTCGTACATTAGGAGAATGAAAATAGGTGGAAATGTTAGGTTTGGACCTTACTGTTGACTACCACTAAACAATTAATGGGATATATAATCCGGTAACATGATACAACACACTCATTTGGCCAATTATAATACATTACCAACCTTCTCTTACCCGAAATAAACATACATTTAGTTATAGTTAACCCCTACTGTACCGTAGGATACAGTAATAAAAGTCCCCCCCAGTCCCAAGCAATGTGGCCAGAATGGCAAGATAGAACAACCTTCAACCTAATACTGGCTCTCCCAGCGTTCAGAAGGATGGATGTAAGCTGCAAAGTGTTGCCATATCGAGAGCAGTGCTCAAACGGTCGTGGTACCAGGCACAACCTGATACAGGCAGTTACAATGAAAGTACATTACTGACAGCTAGCATAGGCTGGGACTGGGGAGTGACTTATCTACTGACGGCTGGTAGCAGTCGCTGGGATTGGATGGGTTAAGTTATTTGTTTAACTAAATGGATGATTATATAACAGAGCGATAAGAAATGTTCAGGTAGCATGAAATACAAGACTCATTTAGTCAATTTAAAAATAAAATAAATAAATAACTGGAATACATATCCAATTATTTTTAATTAACTATAATTCTAACTAAATGGACAATTATAATCTATCTATCGCTTCAATCTATTGCCTGACGCCGTGATCCCCGAAGGGGTGGCCAAGAACGAACTGCCCATATGCACCTCTGTCCTCAGTTAGTCGACGCCCATCCTCCCAACCAGCACCGCCTTAATCATATACTTCCTAACTCCATCCTTCCACCTCTCCTTCGGTTTACCTCTCCCTCTCCGTCTTTCCACCTCGCTCTCGTACACCCTCTTAATCATTCTCTCGCTTTCAAAACGTTCCATATGGCCGAACCATCTCAAGGTGTTCCTTTTCACACTTTCCAGCACATCTACCTCCACACCACACCTCCTTCTTACTTCCTCATTTGTCTGTCTATCCCCCCATGTAAATCTGCACGCACTTGTTAAGTAACTCATTTCCACCCCTCTCACTCTTGGTTTGAATCTCTTCTCGAACGTCCATGCTTCGCTTCCGTAAGTCAGTGTCAGGATTACCACACTGTCATGCATGGACTTCTTCACTTCCATACTGACCACCCTATTTCTTGTTGCTGCTTTCAACGTTACTACAACCCTCTTCCCATGTTGCACCCTCTCCCGCACTTCTTCATCCATAGTCCCATCTTTACTCAACACACTCCCCAGATACTTAAATGAGCTAACAATCTCCATAGCCTGACCCATCAACTTCACCTCACACTTTGTGGCTTCACCCCTTTCGAAGACCATAACCTTGCTCTTCCCCGCATTTTCCTTCTGATTCCGTTTTTTGCACAATGTTCCAAAAATATTTACCAGAACCTGCAACTCCCTTTCGTTATCTCTCATCAGAACTGTATCATCAGCAAACAGCAGTACAAAGGAGTACAAAGGAAATCAAGTAACAACAGATCTAGTGACCCGTCTAGGCTGCTTGAACTCCAAAATACTGCGGATCAAGTGTCCAAACAGTGGTTAAGATTGGGTAAGGGAAACTTGGAAAGGAAACCACTGCCCTGGAACTAATGTCCGTGGCAGAACTAGGAAGTTAGTAGGGGACAGAGGGGTTAGTAACATAACACAGTTATAATGTTCTTTTGTATATCTTAGAAAAAGAGAGTAACGTCTTAGCAACAAACAGTATAACGCAATAATCCTTTGATGAATCTGAGGGGGGAATAAAATAAAGTTATTCGTTTACAAATGCAGTCAGTCGCGGGTTTCATGCAAGATATTTGTCTAGACGAAGTTTAAAAGAGTCAACGGTGTTGCAGTCTATAACGTCTCGGGGAAGCCCATTCCACAAGTTGACAACTCGATTGAAGAAGAAATTCTTAGATTTGTGCGAGTTAAAAGTTATACCTATAATTTTGCAACCGTTTCCCCGCGTGTAATTAGACTGGTCGATAGTGAAGTACTTACTACAGTGCATATTGTTGATGCCTTTGATGATTTTGAACACTTGAATTAAATCGCCTCTTAGTCTGCGCTGGGCTAAAGTAAATAGATTTAATTCTCTAAGATGCTCCTCATATGGTTTGTTCTTTAGGCTAGGTATCATTTTGGTAACTCTACGTTGAACTCGTTCAAGCTTGTCTATATCTTTTGGATAATAAGGGCACCAGGACTGAACGCAGTATTCCAGAACAGCGCGGACTAAGGAATTGTAAGGAGTAAGGATAACTTCTTCGGATTTATGCTCAAATTACCTGCCTATCAAGCCAATTATTTTGTTTGCCTTCTTAACAACTTCTGAACATTGTTAATTCGGTTTTAGGTTACTCGATATTGTTACCCCCAGATCGGTTTCTCTGTCTACACTCTTAAGCTGAGTGCCATTCATCGAATAGTTTGCTTTCTCATTTCGGTATCCGATATGTAGTACTTTACATTTATCCTCATTGAACCTCATTTGCCAAATTTGGGCCCAACATGACAACTTATCTAGATTGTGTTGCATATTGTCAACTTGTTCTTTTGAGAGTACGCTATTTGCAATTTTAGAATCGTCAGCAAATTTTGAGATTGTACAGGTGAGACCCTCATCTATGTCGTTGATATAAATTAGAAAGAGAATTTGTCCTGGTACCGATCCCTGGGATACCCCGCTACTTACATTGGTCCATTTAGATGCCTTACCGTTTATGACTACGCTTTGCTTTCTGTCGCTGAGCCAATTTTCTATCCATTTCAACACACCGTCCTGGATTCCATGCGCTTTTAGTTTTAGCAATAAACGTTTGTGGGGAACTTTGTCAAAGGCCTTTTGAAAATCAAGGTATATAATATCTACAGCTTTACTCTCACCATAGAGATTGAGGATATCGTGGAAGAAGTCTAAGAGGTTTGTTAAGCAGGAACGTTTGTTACGAAAGCCGTGTTGAGTATTTTTAATCTTTCGTAACAAACGTTCCTGCATAACAAATCTCTTAAGACTTCTTTCACTATATCCTCAACCTCTATGAAGAGAGTAAAGCTATAGATAATATATACCTTGTTTAGAGTATGTTATTTTCCTCTAAGTGATTTACGAGTCTGTCTCTTATGAGTGTTTCTAGCATTTTACATACAACTGAGGTTAAGCTAATTAAACGATAGTTACTGGGCAAGGATTTGCTGACATTTTTGAATATCTGTGTTACGTTGGCTAGCTTCCACTGATCAGGCATAGTTCCAGACTGCAAGGATTTATTGAATAGCAATGTCAGTGGTTTGGAATGTCAGTGGTACAGATAGCTTCCAATCGTTTCCCTCCCTTATCAGCGATACACCAACATCCACTGCTCTTCCTTGTATTTCTTTCATGACTCCATCCATATATACAGGAAACAATCGCGGTGACATCATACACCCCTGTTTCAACCCAACATTCAGATTAAAGAACTCGTTCTGCTCATTCTCCACATGTACTGCTGAATTTGCGCCCTCATACATGCTCATTCTTCACTGCTTTCAGCAACTTGCCATCTACTCTGTATATTCTAAGTACTTTCCACATACCTTCTCTATCCACTCTGTCATGGGCCTTCTCCAAGTCCATAAAGGCAACATACACCTTTTGTTGCTTCTCCAGATATTTCTCCACAACACAATTCAGGGTAAAAATCTGATCTACACATCCTCTTACCTTCCTAAAACCGCCCTGCTCGTCACTTATCCATTTCTCCATTCTCGCTCTCACTGTCTCAATCACTACTCTACTGTACACCTTCTCTACTATGCTTAGAAGACATATTCCTCGGTGGTTATCACACACTCCTCTTTCCCCTTTACCCTTATATAGGGGGACTATTATGCCTGTCTTCCAGTCATCAGGTGCACTCTCCTTCTCCCATGCTAGTTTGCACATTTTCAATACCAATTCGATCACTATCTCACCACCATACGTCGGCATTTCCCCACACACTCCATCTATTCCTGGTGCTTTCCCCAAATTCACTCTTTTCATGGCTTCACACAATTCTGACCTCCTGATACCCACCTCCTCCTCTACTACTTCTCTTCTTCTCTCTCCCATACCCCATCCAATTATGTTTGCTGGCACTTCATTCCTTACATTTAGCAATTCGTTGAAGTACTTCCTCTATCTTTCGACTCTCTCTTGCTTCTCGGCTAGCACTCACCCATTCTTATCTTTCACACCCTTACTGTTCTCTTGCTACCTTCTCTAACTTTCTTGACTTCTTTCCTGAACATATATGAAGCAGTAGATAATGACAAGTCATATGATATTATATATTTTGATTTCAGTAAAGCTTTCGACAGAGTCCCTCATGAGAGATTGATGAGAAAGGTTGAGGCAAATGGAATAGGTGGGGCGTTGTTAGGATGGATTAGGTCATGGCTAATTGGTAGGAAGCAGAGAGTCAGCATAAATGGTACCAAGTCAGAATGGGGAGCAGTCAAAAGTGGTGTCCCCCAGGGATCTGTATTAGGTCCTCTGTTGTTTATTATGTACATAAATGACCTTGATTTAGGTATAACTAGTAGGATAAGCAAATTTGGACACAATACCAAAATGGGGAGAAAAATTGATTCAGATAGAGATATAGAGTGTCTGCAAAGGGATCTAGATACATTACACGAATGGTCAGTAAATTGGCAGATGAAGTTTAACATTGACAAATGCAAGGTATTAAAGATAGGGAAGATGCATACAAATGTTAAATATAAACTAGCTAATATGGAATTAGAAAACTCAGACTGTGAGAAAGATCTAGGTGTGTTTGTTAGCAAAGATTTGCAGCCTAGAAAACAATGTATAAGCGTTCGTAACGAGGCAAACAAGATTCTCGGGTTCATATCTAGGAGTGTGAGTAACAGAACTGCTGATGTTATCTTAAAACTTTACTTGTCATTAGTGAGACCCCATATGGATTATGCTGTTCAATGTTGGTGTCCTTATTACAGAATGGACATAGATTCATTGGAGAGAGTACAACGTAGAATAACAAAAATTATCCATAATATTATAAATTTTCCGTATGAAGAAAGGTTGAAGAAATTAGGCTTACATTCGTTAGAGAGACGCAGAGTTAGAGGGGATATGATAGAGGTATTCAAGTGGGTTAGTGGGATTAATAAAGGGGACATGAAAAATGTACTAAAGCTCAGTTATAGCGAAAGAACTCGTACAAATGGTTTCAAATTAGATAAATTTTGTTTCAGAAAAGATATAGGCAAATATTGGTTTGGTAACAGAGTTGTAGATGTAGATAGGCTACCAAGTGATATAGTGGGATCAAGAACGATAGGGAGCTTAGCATATGGACGAGATGGGTTGGGTGTGAGGGGGATCTACCAGATGTGGGCCAATCGGCGTTCAGCAGACCCCGTAATCTTGTGTTAATCCCTGACCATTTTGGTGGGGGCAGTACTCAAGGTATTAGTGAGTTGGGCCTATAATTGGGCCTTGTAATTGGGGTTGAGTGTGACAGGGATCTGCCTTGTATGGGCCGATCAGCTTTTTGCAGACTCCCATTTTCTTATGTTCTTATGTTAACAGTTTCTTACATTCCCTCCATTTTACACTCAGACTCCTTCCAAATTCCTCATCTACTCTTCTCTTACTTTCCTTCACTACTTTCTTTTTCTCAACATACCTAGCTCGTTTCTGTCTCTCCAAATTTTTATTCCCTTTGCTACCCAACCATTCTCTATACATTTTCTTCTTGTCTTCCACAGCAATTTTTATCTCTTCTGTCCACCATGCTGTACTCTTCACTCCCCTCCCTCTTCTCCTTCCTCTACACACCTCCTCACATGCTGCACATATATCTTCCTTGAACACTTTGCTCACCTCCTCCACTTCCTCCATACCTTCCAGGTCAAACATACCTAGTCGTCTCTCTACTGCTCACCTGTACTCTTCCCTGATTTCCTCCTCCTGTAGCCTGTATAATACAGAACGATAATAAATATAAATTACACAGTTAAATACAAAATAATGTGTATCGTTCATGCTACACAGGAAGCAGACATATATTAAATAATAAAGGCAGTATCACACGATTCATTTTATTCCGTAATATATTTCCACAACTGATCAGCCACAGCTGATCATACATTACCAACTGAATATAATAAGTATGCAATAAAGTTATACAATTATTAGTTACCTCCTTACATACAGCTTTCAATATAAGTTTTATTAAGGTAGGAACATTATACAGTATACAAGCCAAATCATTGAGTTGAAATACGAATATATATAAATATAAATGGACAAGCACTTTAAAACTTCACAATTGTAATCACGTTAGCAAATGATTAGTTTCTCCCTAATTTTAAAAAGACCTCCGTCTACGTATTGTGAAAAACCTGTTATCCTCCGGCAAATTGTGGGTTGAGTGAGTGAAGGGGGGGACAGTGAATGAAGGAGGATACATGTTTTTCATAATACGTGTTGCTAGCCCCAAACGCGCGAGCAACTGTGGCTTTCAACCATCCGACACATCCCCTTTTATTTATGTTCATCACACATGTTAAATACAAATAAAGTTTATGTTTTGTTTTACCCTACTGTGGAAAGACTACGGATACACCACTCCTGCCCGGGCCTCACACAGTGGCATGACCCAGTCCAGTCGAACTGAGCTCATGACGCTGGTGGCATTGCCCCGGAGGATAGCCATCCCTAGTCTTTGCTTGAGCCAGAGGGTTTCCCGGGGTTCTCCTGAAACTTCTCTGATTTTACGGCCTATTTCATTCACCATCTTAAGGGTGGTAGGGCCGAAGACTCCTGAAGTTTCGAATGCCAGGGGCTCGAACTGATGATTTCTCGCGATGGCTTGATATTTTTCTCGCTTTTTATTTTCTGCTATCCGGGCGGCTTCACCTGCTTCGTCGGCGTTTCTGGCGATGTTGGTTGTGGAGAAAGTGTCAACACATGTGGCATCCCACACGAGGCACCGGCCATTCTTGTAAGGGAAAGTGGTCATCCCATCTGGCCGTTTGCCGTCTTCTCTGTGAAGTCCATGTGGTTCGAGGATTGATGCACGGTTTGCACTCTGCAGGGCCCGTTTTATGACATCATTTAGTGCAGAGTGTCTTGGCAGGCGGCCTGCGTTGTAATTACATGACAAGGCATGGTGACCTTGAACATCCATCCCCCCACCACACTTGCAAGTGTGTGGGTGACAAACTGCCGCACCCACTCTGAGCGCGATGGCAACCCGGAGCGCTTCAGCATCCAAGTGAGTTCCAAGAGGTGGGATGGGGATGGCGTGCAACCACAAACCACTCTCCGAACGGGCGGTTGCCTGGAGGCGTGCTTTTGCAACCTGGTCTGCATTGGTTAGGAGATTTTCTAGAGTTTTCTTCGCCGAGATGGTATCCCACGCTTTCTGCTTGCTCCTGGAGGTACCCTGAGGCTCCTCCTCTGCTCCTGTACTTTCCTTCCAGGTGTTAATCGCTACTGTTACGTCCCCATTAAGTGTCATTCCGGGTTGAGAAGAAAGGATGGACACTACAAGGTTGTTGGTCGCGATGAGGGAAGAGATAAAGGCTGGGGAGGCAATATCCGAGGCTCTCCGTATGCCCAAGCCCCCGAGGCGGACAGGAAGGGTGGCTTGTGTCCAGGTCCGTTCTTTAAATTCCACGTTGGTGATGCTGGTCACTGCTTCTCGGATTATGCTGTCTAATTCTTGGAGGCCACCATTGTTCGTGTAAGTCATCGATGTGCGCAGGAGGTATTGGAGTTTTGGGATGGAGAAACAGTTTGAGAAGGGCCAGAGCTGAGTGGGCATCGATGTGTATCAGGCGACTCACGAGACGTTGAAGCTCCTCCTTTTTAACTTGAAGTGCTGGTGGGATTGCTGCCAGAGTTAGTGGGGAACCTAATAGGGTTTGCTGGTGCTCCTGAAGGATCTTTACATCTGGCAATATGCCTCGAAACAGGGCCTGAGTCCCTTCTCCTTCTTCATGTGTGTGGTTGAGGAGGACAAGTTCACATTTGGTGTCATTTATCACTAGCCCAGCCTGGCCGAGGTCAGCTACGATGTTATTTAGGTCGGTTAGAACGTTCTCTACTGACCCACCCAAGGTTGCATCGTCCAGGTACCATTCATTCAGTTCTGACCTTACTTTGTTAGCTGCTTCATCCACCCCTATTGAGAAAAGAGCAGGACCACCTGGATCTCCCTGCTGTAACCCGGTCGCTGATGGGATTACCGTCTCGCCAAAAATCAGGATTGAAGGTTTGGAATAAGCCTGCCAAAGTAGGGGGTACAGAGTGGGGATGTGATCTTGAGCTGCACGGAGGAAGACATCCCTGCGAATGCTGTTGAATGCATTCCGCATGTCAATCTTTAGAAGCACTCGTTTTTCTTGGGCTTGGCTGAGGTAGGTGCGGGTTGCGTGTACAGTAGCTTCACACCCCACTGGAGTTCCGAAACCTAGTTGAACTGGTCTTAAGTGTTGACCTAGGCCATTCGAGAGTGGTTTCAAACCCACCTTTGTGGCAAGGCGGCGGAAGGTGTTCCCTACTGCTATTGGGTGCACACCGCCATCTTTTTTTGCCAGTGCACAGAGTGATGCCCCAAAAAATAGAGGTGTGGCACAGTCGGGTACTTCCCCTCTTAAAACCATGTTGATGAATTTGGTGAGGGTTTCCAAGAGTGCCTCCCCAGCAGCTCCTGATCCCTGACC
This sequence comes from Paralithodes platypus, assembly GCA_032716605.1. Lineage (NCBI taxonomy): Eukaryota > Metazoa > Arthropoda > Malacostraca > Decapoda > Lithodidae > Paralithodes > Paralithodes platypus. The sequence goes on from CM064508.1 coordinate 14,468,350, forward strand.
CAAGAGGCCTTTGAGGTGGGCGGGTCGGATACCATCTGGGCCCGCGGCTGAGCCTGCTGGGAATGAAGTCACTGCGGCAACCACCTGCTCCTTCGTGACAACTAAAGGTTGGGGCATCTGGTCATTTGGGGCAGGGGGGAGTTTAGGTCCCTAGGTGTAGGTGGGTGCTTTTCTTGTAGGGCTTCAACAACTTCGGTGCCTTGACCAGCAAAACCTTCTGAAGAGGACAACAGTCTGACGGCCCCTTTGATGTCACTATCCGCCAGCTTCGCCGCGACCCTCTTACGTAGCTTTTCAGCCTCTTCCTCTTCCTTGTCCTGTTGCTTCTGGGCCCTGTTTGGTTGCTGTTCGGGGGGTTCCACCAGTTAGTTTCCATCCATATACTGTGCTACTTGACGTTTCACTCTGGTGGCTAGTGAAACCTGAAGATGGTCTTGTATGTTGGTTCTGGGTGGTTTTCGGAGGACCCCATAGGAGAAACCCAGGAGCCGTGCCCATGCGAGGGGTGTCTTGAGCTGTAGGGTCTGCTTTATGATGGTTGTAAGGGCCTCCGCCACTTGGATTCTGGCTCCTTTAGGTACCCGGGCAAGGACCTGGATCCGCGCTTTCCATTTGGTCACAAGTTGGGTCAAGTCGGCGACCGGTGTTGCCGGTGTTGCCCCGGTTGGCTCTGCAGTGGGCCCTGGGCATGCGAGACATTTCCAGCTTGATTGTTCTCCTGATGTTTTCTTTGTCAGCTTAGCACAAGATAAATGAATAGATCTAAGACAGCCGGAACATTTTCGCGAATTCTTTCTTGCATTGGTTTTTCCACACTTAAAACACTTAGTATCTGCTAGGCCATAGTCTTCCAATATTTTCCGTTCCTGTGCCTCTACCAAGCCGACCTCCTGATCTTCCCGTGGTGCTTCCATCTCTGCCATGTCTCCCTTGTTTCAGAAACCCCGGGAAATCTCTCCTGGCACATATCTAGATTATTGCTTGTTGTTATTAATGTATAATTGGCTGGATGCATAAAAATTCACATATCATAGTCAACCTTTCTGATGGGATATGTAAAAAAAAAAAAAAAAAAAAAAAAAAAAAAAAAAAATCACATATCATAGTCAACCTTTCTGATGGGCAATTGGCCTGCTTCTCCTAAAGCTAAGTGGTTAAATGTATAAATCCTCGGCATTGGGCACCGGTACAACTAAAAGATCTAACTGATTGAAGGGAAGCACGCCAATTATATCCTATGATTACTTACACTGGCGACGCCACCCTGATGTTGAGTATTAATAAATGCTTAGGATATTAATAATGCTGTCAACATCAAGATAGGGAGAGAGCCAGAGAGTGAGCGAGAGCCAGGATCTGAGTGGGTAACCGAATCTAGGGCAGCAGTTATGGAAAAATGCTTAAATTGTACAAAATGTTAAGAGAGAGAGAGAGAGGGCGGGGGCGAGGGAGAAAGAAAGCGAGCTGGAGAGGGGGCTGGCCTGGTTGGGTATTGAAAGATGTTAGGGAAAAACAAATAACTAAAATGATAAAGAGGGATCTGAAGTTATAGAAAACCAAAAAATAATAACAATGAGACGGTTAAGTGCGGTGATTGAAAGTGGATGGAAAGATGTTCAGGATAAAAAGGAGAGAGAGAGAGAGAGAGAGAGACCAGCTAAATGTTTATCAGGCCATTTCATATGAGTAGGGTCGGGGAATCAGGCTTTTAAAATGTTAAATAAATTATGAGAGTAGCTTGTACGAAATATTAAATAGCAGAATATCTGACAATTTATGTACAATGATGTATGCAATTAAGTGCAATTAATTAAATGGATGTACGATCATTTCAATCAGTGTTTTATGGAAGGGAAGATAGTTAGTGTGTGTGTGTGTGAGTGTGTATGTGTGTGTGTGTGTGTGGGGGGGGGGGGGGGGGGGTAATTAAACATGTGCAGCCACCACGAAACTTTGTTATTCAGATTAGGATATCTTGTCATATCCATTATAGAAGGAATCCTGGTGTGGAATTTCATGATAGATTTATCATACCCCAAGGTGACATCATTCAACACGATTTATCGGTTACAAAAGAGTCAATTACAATACCATAAAGAAACTAATGTTATTATAATTCTAGATATATAACTAGAAGTTTTTTGCGAGACTATCAACTTGGAGGGTACATTCACAGAATTTGTAAAAGGAGGGACTTTGGGAATTATCGTATTGTTCAATAACGGGGTCATTAAATTAGGTTTCCATTAAAATCATTCCTGGAGGGTCTTTCCTGAATTGAATATAATCGTTTGGGGTTTAGCAAGAAAAATACAGAAATGTCGTCCCATGAGAGACGATTGAGTCCGCTCTTTCTCAAATCAGATTTCGTCGTGAAATAGACTGAGAATGAGAACACTGATCCCTGCATTAGTTCACTGATAATTTAATGGACATGGACTAATGAGGTATATATGAAGCTTGAGAAGGTGCGTGTGTGTGTGTGTGTGTGTTTGTGTGTGTGTGGACAAGCGGTGGTGTGTTTAAAGGTACAACATTCACGAAATATGTGGGTTTGCAGGTACATGAGGTTTAGGGCGACAGTTTAAGTGTACACACCACTTTAAAATACGTTGAAATGGAGTTTTTTCGGTTAGGTTAGGAGTTAGGTTAGGTTAGGTAGGTTAGGTTAGGTTAAGTTTTATCTAGATAGTTTTATTTAGGTTTAAAAATCGAAAAATTTACTCGTAAGCATGCACAAATAACGTGTGTACCGATAAACACACCACCGCTTGGGTGTGTGCGTGTGAGTGTGTGTGCGCGCGCGCGATATGTATAGGTAGTTTTTCTTTTGTTAGTATGAATAGGGCTTCAGAGGCTATCAACCATGCTGGATTATTAGGCCAGCACACTGTAAGTCAAGAATCGCGTCAGGACTGGAGCCCCTTTTCAAGAACTCCAGTCCCTTGTATAGGTAGTGAAGTAGACAATCAATCAATATATATATATACCGGTATATATATACACTGTATATATATACATACTGCTCTTATACATAATTATCTACATTTCATTTTTTTTAAGTGAGAGGAAGTCATTGTTTCGATTGTCCACTATAACTATAAGTTTCTTTAAATAAAGACAATCTCATCTTATGTCTCCAGTCCAAAGATTTGTTAAATGACCTGTATACGAATATAGAGAAGACCATTACACACTGAACTTTAACCACAACCTGCATTTCTAAATTCATAGGGTAGTGGCCTAACTTTAGAGACAAACAGATGGAGCCTATTTATTTAACTTTGTCCACTTTATGAGAGCAAGTGGCGGACACAACATAGTCCGAGAGAGGAAGGCTCTGTAAATGTTGGTGGCAGTAAATATTACGCTAAAGGTGCATATCGTGGAAAAAAAATAGGTGTGTGTGTGTGTGTGTGTGTGTGTGTGTGTGTGTATTTTTTGTTTTGTTCTATAGTCCAACTACTCCCTCTCAGGCATAAGCTGTGAGCCAGTACATTCAACCGTTATACATTGAACGGTGAAGCCCATGAGGTCTCGTTCCAGTCTAGGGGGTGAGACATGTGAAGCACTTTTAGCTGCAACCAGCCCCTGCCATCTTGAATTTGCAGGATTCATGGGGCTTAGTTGCCCAATCACGGCTTGAAGCAGCCCCATCTCTGAAGCTGCCTCACTTCAGTGCTTCACTGTCTCATCCCCTATACTCGGACCCTCACTCTCAGAACGCCATCTATTGAGCAATGAACTCACTAGGTATTTTCTCCCTGTAGTATATTTTGAATAACGGAATATTCATACAGTGTTATATAACCAGGTAACAATGAGGGTATTTATTTGGCGTTTCGGTGGGTTTTGTGGTAATGCACTGATACTAGGTACAGCACAAAATTCCATCCCAATAATATCTTCCCATTAACATATCGGGATTCGAACCCAGGTCCATTGAATTATCAGTCCAGAGTGTGTGTGTGTGTGTGTGTGTGTGTGTGTGTGTGTGTGTGTGTGTGTGTGTGTGTGTGTCGTATTTATACACAAACGTCGAACTTCAGTAATTAAATAAGGCATTTTGAAATATTACAACCTATTTAGTACACTTAGGAAGAAATATATAAAGTGTACGGAAGTTGCAATAGGAGAAGAACAGTGAGGTTTTAGGAGGGGAAGAGTGTGCATGGATTGGATGTTTGCAGTAAGACAGTTATGCGAGAAGTATTTAGAGAAGCATAAGGAGATATTTTGGGCTTTTATAGATTTAGAAAAAGTGTATGATCGTGTGGATCGTGAAGCAATGTAGAAGGTGTTAAGGATTTATGAAATCGGAGGAAATTTGTTAGAAGCAGTTAGGAGTGTTTATGAAGGGAACAGAGCATGTGTTGACTGAATGGTTTGAGGTAATGGTAGGTTTCCGACAAGTTTGTGGATTGTCACCATGGCTGTTTATGGATGGTGTGATGAGGGAGGTGAAAATGAGAACTATGGGAAGAGGATTGGGCTTAGTAGGAAAGAATGGTAGAGATTGGGAGTTGAATCAGTTGTTGTTAGCTGATGATACAGCGTTGGTGGCGGATTTTGAGGAGAAACTGCAGCGGGTAGTCAAAGAGTTTGGTGTGGTTTGTGGAAGGAGGAAACTGAAGGTGAACGTCAATAAATGTAAAGTAATGGTGTGTAATAGGGATGATCGTAGGGTGAATCTAGATGTGAGGCTCGATGGGGAAATATTTGAACAAGTAGAGTGTTTTAACTATTTAAGAGGAACAATAAGCAGGAGTGGAGGTATGGAAATGGAGGTAAAACAGAGAGTGTGTGAAGGAAGGAAGGTTTTCGGAGCAATGGGAATTATGTAAGTATGTAGAAGACGGAGAAATCTTGGAATGAAAATTAAAAGTGCAATGTATCAAGGAATTGTTGTGCCAACAGTGATGTATGGGGCTGAGACGTTGGCTCTGAAGGAAAAGGAGAGAAGAAAGCTGGATGTGATGGAGATGAGCTGCTTGAGAAGTCTGTGTGGAGTTACTCGTAGAGACAGATTGAAGAATGAAGAGATACCTAGGAGAATGGGGCAGCAGGAACATTTGTCAGCCAGAATGGACAGAAGGGTGCTGAGCTGGTATGGTCATGTTGAACGAATGGGAGATGAAAGGCTTACAAAGATAATATGTTAGTCAAATTCAAGGGGAGATAGAAGGGCAGGAAAACCCCCATTGAGATGGAGAGACTGTGTAAGACAAGCATTGGAGGATAGAGGAATGACTATAGATCAGGCAAAGGAAGTGGTAATAAACAGGAATAAGTGGAGAATGCTTGTGAATAGATGAGTGAACACATGGTCATTTGAGGGAAGGTTTAGGGCACAAATTGGACTAGATAATAGTCCATGAGGCGCCTGGCCTGGGTAGACGATTAATATGAAGGGTGCGCCTGGAAGTATGGTGGGTGGGCTTGTGGCTTTGGCTCCGCTGCATGTCTGCCTGCCGAGATCGGAACCTCTCCGAGTAGGCGGGGGCCGGGGGAGTGCTGGAGGGACCTTGGTGACCCTGGTCTCTGGGTCTTCTCCTGGGTGACCTAGATGTGTGTGAATTTGTGTTTTGTCTGTGTGTGTTCGTAGTTTTATGTTGTGTTTTGTGTTTTCCCTGTTCTTGCTCTGTCCTGAGTCGGCTACCCCCAAAAAAAGAAGAAAAAAAGGAAAAGAGGGAAAAAAGAAAAGAAAACAAAATAGAAAAAGTGGGGATTGGACCTGAGTAAATAGATAGATAGATAGATAGATAGGAAGAACATTGTCAACATGCCGTAGTCCAAACCTATAAAACTAGATATTGTAAGTTATACCATTATACCGCCGTGGTGTAACGAGACTAACCCGGAAAACATTATAACTAATAGCTAGGTGGTGTAAAGAGAGAGAGAGAGAGAGAGAGAGAGAGAGAGAGAGAGAGAGAGAGAGAGTGATACCATTATACCGCCGTGGTGTAACGAGACTAACCCGGAAAACATTATAACTAATAGCTAGGTGGTGTAAAGAGAGAGAGAGAGAGAGAGAGCGAGAGTGAGAGTGATACCATTATACCCCCGTGGTGTAACGAGACTAACCCGGAAAACATTATAACTAATAGCTAGGTGGTGTAAAGAGAGAGAGAGAGAGAGAGAGAGAGAGAGAGAGAGAGAGAGAGAGAGAGAGAGAGTGATACCATTATACCCCTGTGGTGTAACGAGACTAACCCGGAAAACATTATAACTAATAGCTAGGTGGTGTAAAGAGAGAGAGAGAGACTATCATCACTTATAGTATCATTTGTTTTCATATGGGTACTATTTGAGAGAGTATAATGGTAATAGTGATAATGTGAACGGTAATGGGACTGTGTTAAAACTCAATCATTGTCAATACTGCCTCTCTCTCTCTCTCTCGTCTATGCCAAAATGGTAATACAATTGGTTATAGTCAATAAAATAACCGGATTCCCTATGACCTCCACCACGAATTAAAGGAAAACCGCTGAAGAACGGGAAATCAACACTGAGATAAGCCAGAAAAGAAAATGCACAAAGAGAGAAGGAGAAGAAACTGAAACAAAACATACAACACCAGAAATGGGTACCATAATTAAGAAGACAAGACAAATGCCCCGCAAACCAAAGCTGCCCCTCATAAACAAAGGAAGAAACGAAGACAAGACCAACAAACCAAAGCTGCCCCTCATAAACAAAGGAAGACACGAAGACAAGACCAGCAAACCAAAGCTGCCCCTCATAAACAAAGGAAGAAACGAAGACAAGACCAACAAACCAAAGCTGCCCCTCATAAACAAAGGAAGAAACGAAGACAAGACCAACAAACCAAAGCTGCCCCTCATAAACAAAGGAAGAAACGAAGACAAGACCAACAAACCAGTAGTACACCAGGAGAGAAGAAATACCTTGACAACATCAAGAGAAAGACCACTTGTACGGAATAACCACCACACTACAACCTACACAGATAAAAGAAGTTCCCAATTCCCTACAACCTCTACTAACACCAGACGAGATGCCAGAATTGCCACCATAACACCAGATGTTCCAGTAGCACCAGGAAAGACCATCAACTACACACCATCACACCACGAGGCCCCCAGAAGATAGTGTTTAGCCAAAGCCAGAAGGACCAATACCACCATAAGAAAAGAAGCCACTTGCGCCCCTCTTCCACCCAAGAGCCGACGCAACTCCCCACGAACTTCTAGAGGGTCCTCTTAATCCCCCTGGATCCTCCCCTACTGGACTTATGACCTTTTGACCCCGAATACCTGCCCTGGGACATCTCAGCTAAAGTCGTCACTACTCCGACGAAACCTGAAGAAGGCAAGCAATTATAGGGCTTCATAACACTGGCATGCTAGTGGTGTAGTCCTAGAATTACCCTCCCATTCAACGAGATTGAAGTCATGATGAAAATCTCAATAGGTCTGAGGAGTTATTTTCCCTATTGAGGGACTATTATTATCACGTGTTATGACCCTGGGATTAACATAAGATCTTCATTAGGCTGCACTTTTAATACTAGAAGTATAACCCAGCGGACATGTCCCCAAACCTTACTTCTCCTATTATATACGCACTCTAAAAACTACCGAGAGATACTTGTCATGACAAGGTATTTTGACTAGTTTTCAGGGCTTTGCGAGACATCGTAACAACGGCACTCGGCATATAGAAGTCCTTAGTGCATCTGTCCGACAACATGTTAGCGGACGCTTGCAATTAAAAGGTTTTAACACTGCCCCTGAGTTCTTTGAACCTCTTAGAACGGTCAGTGGCGGATCGAAGAAACTAGGAATGGTCATGACCATACTAATTCCTCGCGTTAGCCTGATATGTTGTCACTGTGTCAATACACTACAGACATCATATTAAAGACCCCAAATCAAGAGCACCAAAATGGAACTTCAGGAACGATTAGCATAACAATCAGGATAGTCGAGTAATCTTAGACAAGGCCATGCACAGCTAAAACCTCTAGCGTTCGTCCGATGAAAGTGGCATCGTGTCATGACACTAAGGAACTTCCATTTAAGATCCAAAACCAGCTAATCCATCTGTAACCTAAACAACTTATCCACACGGCAGGCCAACCTGGACGGCCCAACTCCTCACCACTTCAACTTCACGTGTTAGAAGAGGAGTAAATATTGAAAACTCACAATTCAAGTTATACCCAGAAAAAAGATATAAATAAGTTAAATACGTTATTGACTCTGCCAAAATTCTCACCTGTGCGAAAGTACTTAAATAAGTTAGAATTCCCATATATTGACTCTGCTAAAATTCTTACTTGTGCGAAGGTAGATAAATAATTCAGAGTCCAATGATAGTCACTTAGTAAATTGACTTGATAATTTTGTGAGTTTTTCATTCATGATCTGTGAGTTAATCTAGAGGTAAAAATACAGCCATTTAATTCCTGATCTCGTTGTAGATCTTCGTTTGTGCTAGGAAATGTTATGTATATGTGTAAGCGATATGTCCACGTATACTAATTCATATTGTTAAACTTAAGAGTCATTTAATAAATACTGTTCACGAATATACTCAGTGTTATAATTATGTATCCTTTATTTCTTCTATGCATGTGGTGTGTGACTTTGCCTTCTCCATTCAAGTAGAACCTACCAAACCCAATCATAAAACCTGGTAAAAACCCTGGTATAACAGTCAAGTGAATAATATCATACACAATCTCTCTCTCTCTCTCTCACCGGCTCTGTTTGCTCCACACCTGATTATGCCGACTAAGGTTTCAGCCCTCGCCCACAGTGAATGTTACTGATCGTATGGGTGTGTGTAAGAGAGAGAGAAAGAGAGCATGGCTATTCACACACATGTATTGTAATTTTCCAACGTTAACCGAACACACACACACACACATACTCACATAGACAAGTAGCAACATATCTTCATGGGTCTGGTCACTAAATTCATTAATACAACCTGAATATACAATTACAAAAATAGAACCAACCCAATTGAATATGCCAATTTATCAGCCACACTGAAGTAAACATATGCACACACTCCAACACAAAGCGGTCATAAGCGGGTTGAAATTTATCTGGTCGGAATAGTTTTTAGTAAATGAATAGCAATGTAAAATGAGAAGCTATACAAATTCGAGCTTGAATTTAAAGTCCAATTTAATATCAGAGACTGGGCATAAAATAATTTCTTCCGAAGCCATGACTATGTATGTGAGTGGGTATATGATTAGTGAATATATCTCTCTCTCTCTCTCTCTCTCACCACCTCCTTACACCACGAGAGTATCACTACCACCACCAACTACGATACCTTACACCTCCGTACACCACCTGAGCATTCCTATTATCACCACCACCAACAACAGCCATCACCTGACTGAAGCAGCCGTCATCAGGAACCATCACGGGCAGCAATGTCTTCACGCCGCCCCCTTTAATATCCTCCAGGGTGTCTCTCTCCTGCCTCACCTCTCTTACCATGATAAGTGTTCTACAACCGTAGCAGATAGTGCTGCTGCCGTTGGGGGGATGTTATTCTGTTTAACATAGTTCTGCCTGACATAACACAATCTAACCTTGGTACGTCCATGTGCATACTCAAGTCCACCATTACTAAGGACAGCTATACACTTCCACATAGCATAAGAAGTTGCCACTACCAAACTACCAGACCAGAACAATAACAACTCTTATCACCTATTTGGAGAGCTTTTTTTTATAATAGGTATAACTGATTCCAATCATTCATTTGTAACAGGGGTTGAACCTCATGCGTTTGTAAATAGTGGTGTGACTAACTTCGTTTGCAACATTTAAAGTCTATCTATCTATCTATTGCCTGACGCCGTGATCCCCGAAGGTGTGGCCACGAGATCCAAAGCAATTGCCTAACTAAGTAAATGTGACATCTATGTGGTATATTTGTGTATGTAAAAAGTGAATAAGACGAGGTGCGGTGTTGCCTTATTGACGATGATCAGAACAAGGATACATAGGCCTATGATTAACTGGTGTCCTGCAGGTGTTATTTTAATAGTGTTGTCATTATTGCTACACAGGTTCACTTCATATATTACTTGGATTGGCATGGGACAGCTTTTTTTCTCTCTCTCTCTCTCTCTCTCTCTCTCTCTCTCTCTCTCTCTCTCTCTCTCTCTCTCTCTCTCTCTCTCTCTCAGTTCAGTTCAGTTCGTTTTAGAGGATTGTCATAAATATTTCTCTCTCCCACCCGGTGTTAACCTACACCCCTCGCGGTCAGTAGGATTAACTTCGGATTTTTAGCAGATAAAGCAACGAAATTTACTACAGCCAAAGGGAAGTGACTAATATTATTTTTTGTTGTTTTACTTGTGTTTTATCAAGTGTAAAATATCTCTATTATCATGCCAGCGAACCAAGTTATTTGTGATAAATGTGAAAAGAAATATTTTCCCGAGTGGTTCCATAGGTACGGCTACCCAGACGCCAAGTGTTTTATGTGCCTTTCAAATGAGAAGTTTCAGTTCCTTGAATGCACAATTGAGGCATGCAAATCAAGTGGACGAACTCCGTCACGAAAATTCCATTTTAAAGGAAAAGGTGGACAAACATGGCAGCAAGGTAAGCACTTCATACCAATCTGATTCATTCCAGGTGGTAACTCACAGCAGGAAACAGAACAAGGGGAAAAGGATACAGGGCATCCCTAAGAAATATAAATATGCTGTTCTTGCTGATGATATTGAAAAGAATAAACCAAATGATAAATCTGTTCAAGAGAAAAGAAAAACAACAAAAGGCAAAGCATCGAGCCCCAAAACAAACAATGCAAAGTCTCAACACAAGTTCATAGCCAGCAAGAAAGAGTCATACAGTGATAGCCTTGTCCGTGGACAGGGAGTAGAGTTTGCCATGAAAAACGGACAAAAGAGATCTGTAAATGTGATTCCTGGAGGAAAGCTTGAAGACATTACCAACAGCATATATAACTCTACCATACCGACAGGATCGTGTGTAGTAGCAAACGTAGGCTCTAATGATTGCTTCGACGGAGGTACGGTCCCTATAAAAGACATACTAGTTAAGTACAAAAACACTTATCAAAATGATGAAAAATAAGGCAGAAAAATGCGCGATAAACGGAATCATCCCTAGGTTGAACGCGAACTCCTACAGTAATAATCGAGCACAGGAAATCAATAATTCACTAAAATAAATGTGTGACACAGAAAATGTATTCTTTGTAGAACATTTAAGAGAATGCCAAGGAATATCGTCCCTTTATAAAAGAAACGGTATTCATTGATCAGAAGCAGGTGTGAGCTACATGAGTGATATGTTGAGCACAGCTGTATACAAAGTCCACGAATGCCCCACTAAGCTGGAAACACCTTTTCTGATTAATCTGGAGTATTATTGACCTAAAGACCTCCCTCCCCCTCTGCTTCCCATTAAAAACATGCACACATGGGTTTCAACACTTTAACTACTGGGAGAGACTCAAGGAGCTGCAGCTGTACTCACTTCAAAGACGTAGGGAGAGATACATCATCATCTACGTCTGGAAGATTTTGGAAAAAAAGGTACCAAATCCAAACATCCAAGAGACTCAACACCAAAGGCGAGGGAGGCTGTGCTATGTGAGGACTACGCCGGGATCAACACAAAAAATCAAATCCCTGATCCATCACAGCTTTACATACAATGGAACCAGACTGTTCAACTGTATACCAGCCCCTCTCAGGAACCTGACCGGGGTGTCTCCAGACACCTTCAAGAAACACTTGGACATGTGGCTGGCCAAAATACCGGACCGGCCACCAACACCAGGATACCCCAGCACCAACTCCAACCGACTTCTGGAATGGAGAGTGGAAGAAAGGGAGCTGCCTGATCGCAGTGGAGCCCCAGCTCAACTGTGTCACTAATGGACGGAATACAACAAAGTGTAACAAAGTGTAAGTGTAACATCCCCAGCAAATACGGCAATTATCGCCCAACCAAATCAGCCAACCGTAAATAATCACAGCCAACCATTGGCCGTTAATAATCCCTCTTTGACCTTGAACTCTCAAACTAAAAATAGACCGACATCAGTTGCCAAAAATAAACAACTAACTCAAACAATACCAAAATCATATACCTCCCTCAATCAAGAGTATAGTAGAATAAAAGTATTATCCTTCAATGCATGTTCGATTAGGAACAAGTTAGATGAACTAAAATGCCTTGCATTAACAGAAAAAATAGACGTGATTAGTGTTACAGAAACTAACCTCGATTTAAAAAACAGATCTAATTTATGAATACCATATCGACTCATACACAGTTTTTCATAAAGAAAGGTGCAATGGTAAAACTGGAGGTGGAGTGGCTATGTGGGTAGCATGTCAATTAAATCCAACCGAGGTTTCACTCCCCAAAAATAATAAATAAATAGTGTGTCAAATTAAACATGAAAAACTCAAACATTAATATCACTACTGCATACCGACCTTCAAGTCAAAATGAGGTCGATGATAATCACCTATACGAAATATTACAACACACCCTCAATGCTAACGAAAGCATAATACTCAGAGACTATAAGCTATCTAACATTGACTGGTGCCTTATGACAGGAAATAGTTACAATTTGCGAAAAATTATTAATTTCATACAAGACAATTTTCTACATCAAAGTGTTTCAGAACCGACACGCGATAAAAACATACTAGATCTCGTTATCAGTACAAATGAAAACTTGATATATAAACTTGACGTCGGTGAGCACCTATCCACCTCTGACCACAAGCTCATTAGAATCGACATAAATTGCAAATATACTATTGCAAAACAGGAAATGAAGATACCAGATTTAAAAAATGCAAATTACAACAAACTTAGGAAAGCCCTCAGTGACTTGCATATTCAGCTAAGCAATATTGACAAAACAAGTGAAGTATGGGATAAATTTAAAGATATATTCATGAGTGCTCAGAATAAATACATACCCACTAAACTTAAAGTAAATACTGGCAAAAACAAGCCTCCCTGGTTCGATCAGAATATTTGCAAGGCGCTAAGGGAAAGGAATAAATATCATAAACTAACTAAAAATTACATAAATAATGAACACTTCAGCTATCTATACAAACAAAGTAAACAAAAAGTAAAACAATTAATTAGGGCAGAGAAGCGTAATTACGAAAGTTTTATAGCAAAGGAGAGTGTAAAAAATCCAAAGCAATTTTATGGTTACGTTAATGGTAATAGAAACATTAAAACCGGAATAGGGTCATTAATAAATAATGACCAAACAGTAACAGGAGATAAAAACATTGCTAATTTGCTTAATGAATATTTGTGTTCCGTCTTTACTAAGGAAGAACGTAACACTACTCCTGAAACAAACTTAACAACACATGAAATAGGAAACTTTACCATAAACAAAAGTGAAGTGTTATGTAAGCTGAACAATTTAAATACTAATAAAACCCCTGGGCCTGACAATATTCACCTAAGAATTCTGAAAAACGTGAAAGAAGAAATAGCAGTCCTTAACTAACAACTTTAACTTGTCGCTCAATCAGGAAACCGTACCTAATGATTGGAAAACTGCATATATCACTCCAATATTTAAGAAAGGAAATGAAGCCCAAGCAAGTATTTATAGACCAATCAGTTTAACGTCAATCAAAGGACAAATTATGGAAACAATTCTAAGAGACAAGATAGTAGATTATCTGGAGTCAAACAAATTAATCAGAGAAAGCCAACATGGATTTAGATCCAGTAAGTCATGCCTAACAAATTTGATAGAATGTTATAATAAACTATTTACATATAACGATTCTACTAAATCATTTGACATAATTTACTTAGATTTCCAAAAGGCATTCGATAAGGTACCTAATGGAAAATTATTGAAGAAATTGGACATGTTGGGCATTAAAGGAAACATTTATGCATGGATAAAAAGATGGCTGACAAACAGAAGGCAGAGAGTTGTAATAAATGGAGTAGAATCTGAGTGGGAGCCAGTTTATAGTGGAGTGTCTCAGGGATCGGTCCAGGGGCCAGTTTTGTTTCTAATCTATATAAATGGCATCGATGTTGAACTAAATAATACTATCTCAAAGTTCGCTGATGACACAACAATAGGAAAATCAGTATTAACCGAAGAAGACAGAAATAAACTGCAATCTGATTTAAATAAAATAGTAGAGTGGTCGGAAAAATTGTAGATGTCATTCAATGTTGACAAATGCCAGGTCTTGCAAATAGGTAATAAAAACAAAACATATGAATACAAGATGAAAGGCCAGTCAATCAAAACAAGTGCATTAGTTAAAGACCGAGGTGCTTATATCTGAAAATCTAAAGACCTCAGATCAATGTGCAGCAGCTGCGAATCGAGCATTGGGCTATATTAAGAGAAATTTTACTTATAAAAATGAGAACATTATAGGACCTTTATTAAAAAGCATAGTGAGGCCCCATCTTGAATATGGCGTGCAATTTTGGTCTCCTTATCTGAACAATGACATTGAGAAACTCGAGTTGGTGCAGCGTAGAGCGACAAAGCTGATTATGTCACTAAGAAATCAATTTTATGAAAGACTAAACAAATTAAATTTATTTTCACTTAAGAAAAGAAAATTGCGAGGGCAATTAATCAAATGTTTCAAGATACTAAAGGGATTTGACAAAATTGATGTAGATTCACTTTTCAAAATAGATTTACATTAACTCAGGGAAATGGAATGAAATTAAAAAGCAGGAGTGTGAATCTATATGTCACAAAGTAATTCTTCACCTTCAGTGTGGTCATCGAGTGGAACAAATTGCCTGAGAAAGTGGTACAATGTAAGACAATTGGCACTCTCAAAAGAAGTCTAGACATTCATTTGGAGGAGGTGGGAATAATATAGGTAAAAACAAAGAAAAACAACATAGGTTAAGCATCAGTAGTATATAATATTTCGCATCTTCGTTCTTTACTATACATTTTCCAGTAGAAGTTTTTCTCATTCTGCTGGGGGACTTCTTTTCCCAACTCAATTTCATGCTGACCAACGGTCGGAGGGAGAAGGAGGGTTCTTCTTTGCTATCCTTGCCTTCCACTTTGTATCAATTTCTATTTTAGCATTAAGTCCGGACTACACAGTAGGGACCGCAAGGTCTGTGTGGTCTGTGTATCTATGTAACTCTATCTATGTGACTCTCTCTCTCTCTCTAGGAGAGGTCATGCCTCTGGCTGATGAGCTCCGACTCACAGAGAGAGGCTTGTTACTTGGTATTTTGCCCAGGATGTATGGAGGGGATTGTGCTACCAGCAAAGCAATAGGCTTTTATGGTAGGTTAGATGACCTGTGTACTAAGAAAGGGGTGAGATTTGTGAACCCATTTGATGAGTTCTA
The DNA here is from genome assembly GCA_032716605.1 of Paralithodes platypus. Taxonomy (NCBI): domain Eukaryota; kingdom Metazoa; phylum Arthropoda; class Malacostraca; order Decapoda; family Lithodidae; genus Paralithodes; species Paralithodes platypus. The sequence goes on from CM064508.1 coordinate 14,483,741, forward strand.
TGGGAAGCGCAACCTCTACCTCTGTGACGGTGTGCACTTAATCACTAGCGGTAAAATCAAGCTTGGTGATTTCCTAAATCACCATCTTTACAGCTTGCTAAGGGTATGCAATCATGTAGAAAGCATCCCCGAGCATGAAAAGAGCAAATCCTCACCAGCAGTTGATCTCAAACTTCCAATAAGAGGTCCCACAAAAGGAGGAGTTCGTCCCTCTGAGAGCAAGAATACCTCTCAACAAATGGCAGGGTTCCCCAATAGATGGAGAGATGTCTCCCAACTCCCTCTAGACTCTACACCTCAGTTGCCAATTTCTGAACCGCTAGATAGTGTTTTTTCTACCTCAGGTGAGGATTCACCAAACATAGGGAATTGCAACACCTCTGATAGTGTACAGAGAAATAGTGTGCAAGATAATGCACTACCCCCAGAGATCCCTTTCTCTTCGGGAAACAGGGTAACCTAGGGGGTTCTAGGAAAAACGAGAATCCCCTTAAGGTAGTATCATTTAATGCCAGATTAATTAGGAATAAATTCTCCGAACTTCGGGCATTGTTTTCTACAGAATGCTTCGATGTAGTGGCTATCACTGAATCCTGGATTCACAGTGATACCAGAGATTATGTTGGGGAATTTGAAATACCTGGATATAGAATGTTCCACAAAGACCGAACCATACAGGAAGGGGGCGAAATTCTCTTGTACATCAGAGATTCTCTAAACCCAATTGACTGCAAGATCAGGTCAGAACATGAACTGCTTGGAGTAGACCTCAATCTAGGCAACTCTATCTATAGGATTGTTCTGGTGTACAGGCCTCCAAATCAAAATGTTGAAAAGGATGAACTTCGGTACACAAGACTGAGTGCTGTTATTGAGGGTAAAACCAGTGTGATCTTAGGTGACTTCAATTGCCTAGTAAACTGGGAAGCAAGAACTGCCGATGCTGAAGGTAGGCGTCTTGTGGACTTTACTAACGATAACTTTTTGACCAAGTGGGTGAACGAGCCAACTAGAGAGAACAATATACTAGATCTTGTGTTCACCACTGAAGATGAAAATTTGACCAGCTTATCTGTTTTGGAATCACTTGGAGGTAGTGACGACAATCTAGTTAGCTTCTCTCTTCGCACCTTTAGCAGCAGACCCACCAATCCTCAGAGTGCAAAACTAGATTTCTGTTGTGCAAATTTTGAAGGCCTTCGGGGAAGCTTATCCCAGATCAGACTTAAGGGTGAGAATGTTAATGCAATTTGGTGCTCATTCAAAGAGCAATTTATGAATCGACAAGCTGCATTCGTTCCTACCTTACCAAATCAGGCTCAACCCAACCAAAATGGTTCACAAGAGACATGGTGTCAGCAATTAGAAATAGAAAGGTTGCATACAGAAAGGCCAAAAGAAATCAAGACCAAAGTTATTTAGATTCCTTCAAAAATATGTGTAGAAGAGTGACATTTCTTATAAAGGAAGCAAAGCAGAATGAAGAACTAAGGACTGCAGCCCTCTGCAAAGAGAGACCTAAAGAGTTCTTCAGCTATGTGAACAGCAGGAAGCCATTCAAAAGTAGCATTGGACCTATAAAGGATCCAACAGGCCAACTTCAAACTTCTGACACTGATATAGCTAAATCCCTAAAGGACTATTTTGCCTTAGTATTTACAAGGGAAAATACCAGTGACATGCCACGTCCAGGATTGTGCATGAGGGTGAAGTTCTTAGCAAAATCAGATGTACCCAAGGGGATGTAGCAAAAATAATAGACAACTTAAATAGGTTCAAGTCATCCGGCTCAGATGGCTTTTTTCCTCGAGTTGTACGTGAAGTGCGAGATGAAATCGCACCTTTCTTAGCAAGATCTTCAATAAATCACTAGACAATGGAGAAGTCCCTGAAGATTGAAAACTGGCCAATGTGACCACATTCTTTAAGAAAGGGGATCACGAGTGTCTCAAGAATTATCGGCCAATTAGTTTTACTTCTATCATAGTAAAACTCTTAGAAGGGATACCAGTAGACAGATAGTTGACTACCTAGAAACCCACAATTTAATTACAGATTCCCAACATGGATTCTGGTGAAACCAATCATGTCTTACCAATTTGATGGAATTTTTTCTATGAATTGCTGAGTGAGTATTACAAAAGTAGAGCCATAGACATCCTATACTTAGATTTTCAAAAAGCTTTTGACAAAGTGCCTCATTGCAGGCTAATGTCAAAAGTGAGTGGGCTAGGTATCAATACAGAGGTCACAAATTGGATAGAAAGTTGGCTAACAGATAGACAACAACGAGTAGTAATCAATGGTGTTTCTTCTGAGTGGACTTCAGTCACATCTGGAGTTCCACAGGGATCTGTCCTTGGCCCACTTCTGTTTATCATATATATCAATAACATCGATATTGGTCTGTTGAGTGTGATCTCCAAGTTTGCAGATGACATAAAGCTTGGAAGAATGTGAAAGACCCCAAAGGCTTTGAACAGCTCAGGATGGACCTCAACAGACTGGGTGAATGGTCGGAGACATGGCAAATACCTCTAAGCTTGGAAAAGTGCACGGTGATGCATATCGGCCAAGCAACCCCCAATTCAGGCTATTCACTATTGGGATGACTCTGGAAGTGACTGACTTGGAAAACGATTTGGGTGTTCTGATTAGCAGTGACCTAAAGTTTTCCAAGCAGTGCATTGAAGTAGAGAAGAAAGCTCAGAAATTATTGGGCTATATTAAGAGGCAATTTAAGTATAAAAAAATGAAAAAGTCCTCACAATTTACAACGGAGTGATACGGCCTCTCCTGGCGTATGCTGTTCAAATCTGGTCTCCAGCACTCAGGAAAGTTATAGAGCGACTAGAAAGAGTACAAGCTAGGGCTACAAATCTTATTCAATCACTTAGAAGAATGAGCTATTAGGACCGGTTGAGAGCTCTTGATCTCTTCCTGTTAGAGACCCGCAGAGTACGAGGCCATCTCTTTGAAGTTTTTAAAATACCTAATGGGTTTGACATTTGATTATAGCAAAATGTTTTATCCTCAATATGAATAAAACATGCAACCATGGCTGGAAATTAGAAATGAAAAGGTTAAGCACTAGCATCTGTGGCCACTTTTTCACATATAAGACCTGTTCTACCTGAAACAAACTTCCCTCCGAAGTTGTAAATAGTTCTTCAGTAGAGCAGTTCAAGAAGAGAGTAGATAGTATTTTGCACACTCTATAAAGAGTGTAGTGCACTAAACAGTCTTTCTCCTTCCACTTCGGGTATCTCCTCGGAATGGACCACAAGGCCTCTGAGATACTAACTATTCATTGTAACTCCTTGTAACTCTATCTCTCTCTCTCTCTCTCTCTCTCTCTCTCTCTCTCTCTCTCTCTCTCTCTCTCTCTCTCTCTCTCTCTCTCTCTCTCTCTCAAAAATAATGTTAGAATGTCAAAATGTTGACCAACAAGTGTTACACACACCGAGGGTAACCAGATTTCCATATTAATATATTGGATCAAACTGTCCAATATAGTTTGCATATCATTGTAAAAATCGTCCCTTTTTGCCAATGCTTTCAATTGTTTAATAATTACAAAATAAAATGTATAAGTTTATCTAAAAGCTATTGATATTATTTGCATATGAACAGTACCTTACGGATTCAATACAAATATAATATATTGAATGTTAATACAGTTAATAGCATGGAACCTTCACTAGTTTTTCTCACAGTAAATGTTTGTGATAACAGGTCACTATATAACAACAGTGTGTACCGCATGTGAATTATTTAACGTATATTACTGATATTTTGCCCTTTCCTTTAACGATGAAAAAGTGTTTCCTTATAAGCAATTGCAGAACAAACATATTAATGACTTCTACATGTACAGTTTGTCAAAGTTCCAGCTGACCCACCCTCGCTCTGGGGCTCGCAGAATTAGCTGGCAATACTGGTGTAGTGGTGCAGGGATACCACTTGCCATTAATGTGTTATATGTGTCTGTCCTGTATATTACTGCAAATTAGACTATGTAATGTTCACGTTGTGAAGACTAAATGCTCCTTTATTAAGCAGCCACCAATAAAACAGATATATGTATTCTTATAAAAATCGAGTAAAGTATGTTGTGGCAGCCAGCATGTTTTATATGCAATGCCAATCAGTGGATATAATACCTTGAATATTTAAGCAATTTTACGACCTTTTGGTGAATGTTCGGGATCATACATAGCGATGTATGCATTTTTATTTGAGATAGGCTTACTTTCCCGTGCTTAGTATATGTTCTAACAACGATATAGCCGAAATCAGATCTACCAACCAATCTGTGTAAGACACACCTCCTTCCTACACCAGTATTGCCAGATAATTTTGCGAGCCCCAGAGCGAGGGTGGGTCTGCTGGAACTTTGACCAACTGTACATACATATTTTAATACCCGTTGTTTGCCAAATTTATACACACTAGAAAAATTATCCGATCTTTGTACTGCAACGATTGTATATTAATTATAACAATATTGTCATAGATCAATGGAATGTATTAATTGTATCGGATCATAAAATATATATCATATACCTCGTTAACAAAATGTGAATTAATACATTTAAATTAAACATACATAAACAAAAGAAGACTGCACGATTGTACTCAGGAGGACATACACATAAAACATGATTGCGCCTAAACAAGTCAAAACAAACACTCCCTCTTTATTAAAAACAAAACAAACAAAACATTTCAGGAATACACCTGGCTCAGACGTCTAGACAACTTCCCCACATATAATAGGATCACACTGGCTTTTATCTTTTAATAAGTAATAATAATGAGTGGACGTTTTTCATTGTCGTAAATACAAGATTGGAGAAGTTACATTTACATACATCAATAATACATGTATTATTATAATACTACATCAGGCTATTTCATATTCAAACAAAATATTATCATATATATATATATATATATATATATATATATATATATTTTGTTAATGATGATATCAGTGAGTTGTCCTCCAGGATAACGTATTTTCAAAAGGAAAAGGGTAGCCAAAACAAGGCAGATCCCCATCTTCATATTTATTGCAATATTTCGGACTCTGCGTCCATCATCAGGTCAGTACACGATCCTATAAAATTAAATTACCATACATAAAATTTCGTGAATAGAAGGACCCGTAAAATAGTTTAAATACAAAGTAAATAAGGGTATAAAATACCTAAATGAAATTAATTCGTTAACAAACACCAGTACCGCATGAATAAAAGGAAAACTAATGCGATATGACTAAATAATACAGACCAATCCCTACCCACCTAGATCCAACCCCAAGCCCACCTCGAGTACAACTGAAGACCATTATTTGATCATATAACACTAACACCGACAACCCCAAAGACACAAAACAAAAGAACATCTGAAAATGATATATTCTGACTGGGCGTACAATGTGAAAAACTCCTAATGAATTTGAAATTAAACAATTTGAAAACTGACTAAACAATTGAATCAGTTCATAGTATTTAGTTCCGGCTTGAGTTGTTGAATTAATATCTTTTCCCCTAAAAAAGTATCTTGTTCTATATATATATATATATGTGTGTATCATGAAACGTTCTTGTTGGGTATATATATATTTTGAAGGACAAGAACTTATTTATTAGCCGTAATGTTTTTCTTCTCTAATAGAAAATTTACGTAATGGTTTAACTCGACATACAATATATGCTTCACACTATAAAGACTGAAGAATTTGTCTTTATACCTCCAGCAAACTGACGCATACATATTTATTTTGTTCCGGGTCCCGACAAACCTATTTTTAGGAGCTAAATTCAAGACTCATATGATTTTTCCAGGCATTTTTTTTTAGCTTTTCTGAAATGCATGCTTAAATGTTCATCGACATAAAATAGTTAAACTTCAGCCTATACTGTACAGCCATACACTTTGCCAAAGTCAACCTCAATGTATTGGTAATGGAAATAATTAGATGGAAAATATATACTTTAATATACCGGGTTAAACCAATACCGGTATGTCAAGTCAACATTACATTTCTTCATTCGCCATGATATACATATACTCGTTAAGTCAAACATTTTCAAGTTTCGAAATGGCATCTTGTAAGTCGGTAACACATTTTCTAGTAGTGGACAGAATACATGAGTCGGAGGTTTTAAAATGTCATCATAAGTAATATATTGTTTGTACTTTGTTCACTTTGAATGGATCTTCTTGTAATGATTAAAAACAATTTATGAAAGGACAAACTGGAAGTCTTCATCAGAAAGAAAAGGTTCTTTTCAAGATTTAGAAGCACTACATTATGTTTCTTTAACGGTATAGCTCAACACGGTTAACTTAAGGTGTATATTATATCTCCTTCAGCCATATTATGTTCCAGTAAGTCCGAGGAGGCGGGAGCACCAGGATCATTGCCACTGCCTCGCACTACACTCACAACAACACTGCGGCCGTTAGAATTATCGCAGGAGGCTGAGGTTGCCACCAACGGTTTTATCGTATGGTAACTTATCGGACTTACTGAGCTCATATGACGCAAAATCGCGTCATAAACTTATTGGAGAGTATAGAGATAAGTCCATATGACGCGATCGCGTCATATGAGTTATTGGTTATAAGTCCCATATGACGCGATCGCGTCATATATGTCGCAAGGAGATATAAGGCGCTGAAAAAGGGGAAGAACACACCCATCCCTAAAGAAAGAGAGAACAAACCCGGACACCTGTACAAATCTTATAAGCCGAGATAAGTCGCACTATACAAGGGAATTTCATGGGGAAGTGTTACTGTTACGTCTGTGTTTTGATAAGAGCCATGTTTTACAACTCTTTCTGCATTCCGTTAAAATTCCAACGTGTCTATGATTCTTACTGTGGTACAATACACGAAGAACTATATATGACACGCATAAGTAAGAAATAATGTATATCAGCAATACTTACTGTAAAATATTCAATCATGATAAGAGGTATGCTAATTGTTAATCCCGAGTATGTGCCTCCCACCAATACCAGTAAATGAAGTGGGAGAGAAAAAAAGATTCGAAGGCATAACGGGAGGGAAGAATAAATGAAGGAATTCAAATATTAAGGAAGGCAAGGAGGGAAGAAGGAAGAAAGGAAGGCCGGAAATGGGGTAAGATTATGGAGATGAGGATAGAAGTTAAGAGTAAGAACAGTAGGCAAAGGGGGGAGGGAGGGAGGGAGGAGAATGGAGGTTTGGTGGTAATCAGTGAGTATGGCAGGGTCTAGTGGTAAGAGGAAGGTTATGAGGGTGAAGGGTACAACCGTGTGCTATAATAGGGTAACTAGATTTAAACGGCCGCACTCATAAACGGCCATAATTTTAAGCAGCCTATATTAGGTTCGGTTAGTTTAGTTTAGGTTTGGTTTTGTTAAGCTGGCTTTGGTTAGGTTAGGTATGATTAGGTGAGATTAGGTTTATTTAGGTTCAATTTAGTAAGGTTAGGATAACAGAGCGTGGTCGTTCTGGATACGGCCGTTTCGTATTTTTAACTTGGAACTGATAATGAATAATGCCACACTTAGATCAGTATCGAACCCAAGCGAGACATCGTAAATTTGTATATGCCAAATGCTTCAATGTTTGGCATAAAGGGTTCAGATAAATAAAAGGGTGTATACTGTGCTGTACATACTATGACTGACGACTATACTGTGGTAGGGTAGAGGGAGGCAGGATTTATCTTTACAATTGTATTCCTACAAGTGTCAGTCTCCGGAATTTCTAACTTCTAAACTATGTTGGTGTAGTCATGATCCGAGGGTTTCTTGTAGTAGTGACGGCCTCTTGTAAATCTGGTAAAATTCCGCCTATCTGAAAAAAGGAATTAATCACCCCAATATATTAAAAGAAAGGTGATAGACAGACTGCAACAAAAGGTGTGGTGTTACAAAGTTCAACATGTTCGCTCCTATTCTCAAATATAAGGTCATGGTCTCTCTCAACCAAAGATTACTATGCAGAACGACGACACTGGATATTCAATATACATCATATAATATACATGATGTCTGTTAACATCTGTATATATATATATATATATATATACTGTATATATACCCTGTTCGGAAATTCCACCGACAAAAAAATACAGCATTATCACTGAAGAATAGGAAAATCTTGTACTAAATAACGTGTTTCCATATCTTGTACCAATAATGAGTTAGAGAGCATTTAATTATAATAATAAATGTAGGCCTGGCCGGGGACAGAGACTTGTCCACACATCCGAACACTGTTCCCCACCATTCCTCAGGTAAGACTGAACACCTGATTAGGAAAATAATTTATGAAGCACCTAAATAAATTGTGGTTTTCATAGTAGCGAAATGAGGTGTACGTAAGTCCAAAAACGCTACAGAACAATAATTGGATTTTTTTTATTATTTTACCAACGTAAATATGCTCGCCATATCATCTCTAAATTACTAAAAATAAATGGTGGCGAATGAAACGTTATTAACATATGAAATTCATGTCTCTTTATATCTAGCAAGTCCTGTAATACTAACCTAGCAAGTCTTGTAACTTGTTTTCAATGCAATTTAGGGTTTTCTTTCACTTGCAAATATTGTTTAAAATATTTGCATCTACCTACTCTATTATTTTGTTGGGAGAATTTCCGAACACCCTATATACAGTGTATATATATATATATATATATATACAGTATATATATATATATATATATATATATATATATATATATATATATATATATATATATATATATACTGTATATAATTATATAATTTCCTTTCCGGCCATTCCATAGCTGCGGTTGTGGACGGCCATTGCTCACTTCCTCAACCTATCAACTCCGGTGTTCCTCAAGGCTCTGTCCTATCTCCCATTCTCTTTCTAATGTTCGTAAATATATCCTCTAAAGTCTAAACTGTACATCCAGTCCCATCCATTCATATGCAGACGACTCTACCTTACACTACTCAATTAGTTTTCCTGAACGCTCCAGCCAGCAATCCCTCAAAGACAAACGTAATGAAGCCATGCAACATTTATCTTCAGATCTAACTACTATTTCCAATTGGGGCTGAGAAAACCTTGTTACCTTGAAACCTTGCTTTCAATACCCAATGTATTCATCTTACTACCCATTCAGAACTCCCAGAAGACTATCACTTGCAATTCAACAATACAAAAATCAATCCATCATCTTCTCTCAATATTTTCGGTCTCTTTATTTTCTTCTCTCACTTGGAAGGACCATATTACCAGTCTTGCTAAGGCAGCCTCCCAGAAGCTGGGGGTGCTGAGCCGCCTCAAGGGCTTCTTGCTCTGTACTGGGGCACAGTGCGTCCTTGTATTTAGTATTGTTCACATGTGTGGGGAGGATCCTCTCACACCGCATTCCTAGACAAAATAGAAAGGAAAGCCTTTTGTATCATTAACTCTCACCCATTCACTAACTCTCTGCAATCTTTTTCTATTCGCCGCAATGTTGCAGCTCTCTCGCTACGCTATCGCTACTATAATAAGTAGTGGCTCACGTGTATTTGTGATATATTCCCAATAATAATCAATGTTATTCAGAGCTTTCCCAGTGTATACCACCTCCTCTATGTAGGGTACGTTGTACCCTTCTTGCATCACAATCCCACCCTTACTTCGTGCAACTCTCCAACCCAAGAGTGAAACGGTATTCTCAGACTTTCTTCTATTCAACTGTTCAGCTCTGCAACGCTCTCCCATAATCAGTCTTTCCCTCTTCCTATGACTTAAATTGCTTCAAACTCTGTGTGTCCAGGCTTTTCGGCTCGAATGTCCCTTTATTTTGGCCCTGCCGCTCTTTCAACTCTGGGGAAAGCACTTGATACAGGCAGTTCTGCCTTTTGTCTCCCGTCACTCACATAGAAAAAAATAAAATATAATATATATATATATAGAGATATATACAGTATATATACATACATATATTTATATATATATATATATATATATTTATATATATATACAGTATATATATATATATATATATGCATATATGCCAGCACCGCCATCACCATTATCCTTCTTCACTCCATCCTTCCACCTCTCTTTTGGTTTACCTCTCCCTCTCTGTCCTTCCACCTCGCTCTTGTACACCCTCTTAGTCATTCTCTCGCTTCCCATACATTCCATATGGCCGAACCATCTCAAGGTGTTCCTTTTCACCTTTTCCAGCACATCTACCTCAATGCCACACCTCCTTACTTCGTCATTCGTCTGTCTATCCCTCCATGTAACTCCGCACGCACTTCTTAAGTAACTAATTTCCACCCCTCTCACTCTCGGTCTGAGTTTCTCCACCAACGTCCATGCTTCATTTCTGTAAGTCAGTGTCGCGATTACCACACTTTCATGCAATGACTTCTTCACTTCCACACTGACCACCATATTTCTTGTTACTGTTTTCAGAGTTCCTACAAACCTCTTACCCTGTTGCACCCTCTCCCGCACTTCTTCATCAATACTCCCATTTTACTCAGCGCACTGCACAGATCCTTAAATGAGCTGACAATCTCCATAGCCTGACCGTTCAACTTCACCTCACACTCTGTGGCTTCACCTCTTTCGAAGACCATTGCCTTGCTCTTCCCCACATTTACCTTCAGATTCCGTTTTTTGCACACCGTTTCAAACATATTTACCAGATCTTGCAACTCCCATTCATTACCGCTCATCAGTACTGTATCATTAGCAAATAGCAGTATAGGTAGCTTCCACTTATTTCACTCCCTTATCAGCGATACACCAACATCCACTGCTCTTCCTTGTATTTTTTTCATGACTCCATCCATATATACAGTAAACACTCACGGGGACATCACCCACTCCCTGTTTCAACCCACCATTCAGATCAAAGAACTCGCTCTGCTCATTCTCCACACGTACAAAGGAGTACAAAGGAAATCAAGCAACAACAGTTCTAGTGACCCTTCTAGGCTGCCTGTCCTCCAAAACACTGAGGATCAAGTGTCCAAACAGTGGTTTAGATTGGGTAAGGGAACATTGGAAAGGGAACTACTGCCCTGGAACTAATGTCCGTGGCAGGATAAGGAAGTTTAGGGGACAGATGGGTTAGTAACTGAGTGGGAGATAAAATAACATTATTAATTTAAAAACGCAGATAGTCGTGGGTTTGATGCGAGATATTTGTCAAGGCGAAGTTTAAATGAATCAACGGTGCTGCATTCTATAACGTCTCGGGGAAGCCCATTCCATAAGTTGACAACTCGATTGAAGAAGAAATTCTTAGATTCGTGTTAGTTAAAAGATTTACCACTAATTTTGCAACCGTTTCCCCGAGTGTAATTTGATTGGTCGATAGTGAAGTACTTACTACAGTTCATATTGTCGATGCCTTTGATGATTTTCAACACTTGAATTAAGTCGCCTCTTAATCTGCACTGGGTTAAAGGAAATAGATTTAATTCTCTAGGACGCTCCTCATATGGTTTGTTCTTTAGGCTAGGTATCAATTTGGTAACTCTACGTTAAACTCGTTCTACCTTGTCTATGTCCTTTTGGTAATAAGAGCACAAGGATTGAACGCAGAACTGCCACCTTTGCTCCTTCATACATGCTCTTCACTGATTTCAGCAATTTGTCATCTACTCTGTATATTCTAAGTACTTTCCACATACCTTCTCTATCCACTCTGTCATAGGCCTTCTCTAAGTCCATAAAGGCAACATACAGCTTTTGTTGCTTCTCCAGATATATCTCAAGAACAAATTTCAGGTAAAAATCTGTCCTACACATCCTCTTCCTTTCCTGAAACCGCCCTGCTCGTCACCTATCCATTTCTCCGCTCTCACTCTCACTCTCTCAATCACTATGGTTTGTTCCCATTATGGTTACTAACCCATCTGTCCCCTACTAACTTCCTAATCCTGCCACGGACATTAGTTCCAGGGCAGTAATTCCCTTTCCAATGTTTCCTTACCCACTCTAAACCACTGTTTGGACACTTGATCCTCAGTGTTTTGGAGGACAAGAAACCTAGAAGGGTCACTAGATATGTTGTTGCTTGATTTCCTTTGTACTCCTCTACGATGAGAGTAAAGCTGTAGATATTATATACCTTGATTTTCAAAAGGCCTTTGACAAAGTTCCCCACAAACGTTTACTGCTAAAACTAAAAGCGCATGGAATACAAGACGGTGTGTTGAAATGGATAGAAAATTGGCTCAGCGACAGAAAGCAAAGAGTAGTCATAAACGGTAAGGCATCAAAATGGACCAATGTAAGTAGCGGGGTACCCCAGGGATCGGTACTAGGACCAATTCTCTTTCTAATTTACATCAACGACATAGATGAGGGTCTCACCTGTACAATCTCAAAATTTGCTGACGATACAAAAATTGCAAATAGCGTACTCTCAAAAGAACAAGTTGACGATATGCAACACAATCTAGATAAATTGTCATGTTGGGCCCAAATTTGGCAAATGAGTTTCAATGCGGATAAATGTAAAGTACTACATATCGGATACCTAAATGAGAAAGCAAACTATTCGATGAATGGCACTCAGCTTAAGAATGTAAACAGAGAAACCGATCTGGGAGTAACAATATCGAGTAACCTAAAACCGAGTCAACAATGTTCAGAAGTTGTTAAGAAGGCAAACAAAATAATTGGCTTTATAGGCAGGTCATTTGAGCATAAATCCAAAGAAGTTATCCTAACCCTTTACAATTCATTAGTCCGCCCTCTTCTGGAATACTGCGTTCAATCCTGGTGCCCTTATTACCAAAAAGATATAAACAAGCTAGAACGAGTTCAACGTAGAGTTACCAAAATGATACCTAGCCTAAAGAACAAACCATACGAAGAGCGTCTTAGAGAATTAAATCTATTTCCTTTAACCCAGCGCAGATTAAGAGGTGACTTAATTCAAGTGTTCAAAATCATCAAAGGCATCGACAATATGAACTGTAGTAAGTACTTCACTATCGACCAATCTAATTACACGCGGGGAAACGGTTGCAAAATTATTGGTAAATCTTTTAACTCACACGAATCTAAGAATTTCTTCTTCAATCGAGTTGTCAACTTGTGGAATGGGCTTCCCCGAAACGTTATAGACTGCATCACCGTTGATTCATTTAAACTCCGCCTAGACAAATATCTCGCATCAAACCCGCGACTGACTGCGTTTGTAAATGAATAACTTTATTTTATCCCCCCCTCAGTTACTAACCCATCTGTCCCCTACTAACTTCCTAATCCTGCCACGGACATTAGTTCCAGGGCAGTAATTCCCTTTCCAATGTTCCCTTACCCACTCTAAACCACTGTTTGGACACTTGATCCTCAGTGTTTTGGAGGACAAGCAACCTAGAAGGGTCACTAGATCTGTTGTTGCTTGATTTCCTTTGTACTCCTTTGTACTCCTTTGTACTATCCTACTGTACACCTTCCCTACTACGTTTAGAACACATATTCCTCGGTGGTTACCACACACTCCTCTTTCCCCTTATATAGGGGGACTATTATTCCTGTCTTCCAGCTATCAGGTGCACTCCCCTTTTCCCATGCTAGTTTGCACATTTTCCATATCTATTCGATCACTATCTCACCACCATACCTCAGCATTTCCCCACACACTCCATCTATTCCTGGTGCTTTCCCCAACTTCACTATTTTCATGGCTTTACACACTTCTGACCTCCTGATCACCACCTCCTACGCCACTACTTCTCTTCGTCTCCCTCCCATACCCTATCCAACTATGTTTGCTGGCGCTTCATTCCTTACATTCAGCAATTAGTTGAAGTACTCCCTCCATCTTTCGACTCTCTTTTGTTTCTCAGCTAGCACTCGCCCATTCTTGTCGTTCACACCCTTACTGTTTCCCTTGCTACCTTCCCTAACTTTCCTGACTTCTTTCCAGAACAGTTTCTTACACTCCCTCCATTCTACACTCAGATTCCTTCCAAAATCCTCATCTACTCTTCCCTTAATTGCCTTCACTACTCTCTTCACCATTATCTTTTTCTCCAAGTACCTCGCTCGTTTCTGTCTGTCCAAATCTTCATTACCTCTACTACCCAATAATAATAATAATAATAATAATAATTATAATAATCTTCAATTATGCACACAATATGCAACTATCGCTCCCTGACTCCCTTGCTCCACCGCGCTCCCCCCCCCCCCCCCCCCCCCCTCTCTCTCTCTCTCTCTCTCTTGCTCTGTCTCTCTCTGGGCAATAGCTTAGAGGAGAAGGAATCATTAAAGGAAAATTCTGGAAGCGTTGAGTGAGTGAGTTATGTGGGGGAAGGTTAAGGCCGAATGGGGAGGTGGGAGAGGGAAGAGAAGGAGGGAGAAGAGTAGAATATAAGAGAATACTTGAGAAGTGAAGAGAAGAGAAGTGAAGAAGAGAAGATAAGAGAAGAGAAGGAGGGAGAAGACAAGATAAGATAGAAAACAGGAAAGGAGAGGAAAGGAAAGGTGAGAAGGGAAGGGGGGGCAAAACTAATTTTTAGTTTTAGACACAAGGAACGGGGAAGAGGATTTGTGGAAGGGAATAAATGATGGAAACAAGAAAAGACGGAAAGAGGAATATGGAAGGGAATGAATGATGGAAACAATAGAAGACTGGAAGACGGAAGAGAAATAGGAAAGATAATATATAATGGTAGCAAGAGGAGACGGGAAGACGGAAGAGGAACATGGAAGGGAATAATTTATGGAAAGAAGAGAAGACGGGAGGAGGAATATGAATGGGAATAGATAATAGAAACAAGAGGAGACAGGAAGAGGAAAAGGGAATATAGAAGAGAGTATAATATTATACGAAGAACAAAGTAGCGAGACTAAGAGGAAAGAAACAGAACATGGGAAGAGGAGAGTAATTAATGTAGAAAGAGAAGAAATGAACTATGAATACAAAATATAGAAATAATTGGGCAAATGAAAGTATAAGTATTAGAAAGGGATGGAGATAAAACTGCAGAGTGAGACATATGTGAAGACAATTCAGGAAGGTTAATACAATTGTGGGAATAGTATAGGGGAGAGAAAAGGAAACGGGTGAAAAGATGACACATACATATACAGGAAAGAACTGGACAGGTGAGTGGAGAGACAACACAGATAACAAAAAGGAGAATAGCTGAGAACAGAAGAAGAGAGGAAGACAAAACAGAGCATATATATTTATCCTCTCTCTCTCTCTCTCTCTCTCTCTCTATATATATATATATATATATATATATATATATATATATATATATATATATATATATATTCTTTAATACACACGAGGTTGAAAGAAATGGCAATTTCTGCGTTGGAAATTTTATTATTCAAAGTTTCCAGGTCTCTGATGAGTTTTCGCTGGGTGGCAGGAAGTAGATGAAGGAGATGAGCAAAATTCATGGTGGTACAGGGTTACATAAATGTAAATGATGATACAGGATATACGACGCGTTTCACTGGACAACCAGCATTATCAAGTAAGGACAACTCCCCTTCCTCGACATCCTCGTAGCTCTGAACGACCATGGGTTCAAAACCACCATCTACAATAAACCAACTAACACAGGACAATGCCTCAACGGCGATAGTGAATGCCCCCGCCGTTATCTTCTATCCTCCATCTCCGCCTATGTTAGGAGAGCCCTCACGCACTGCTCTACCTGGGCCGACACCCACCAGGAACTAGAAAGACTATCCCAAGTTTTAGTAAATAACGGATACTCCAACTCCGACATCTCCAGCACCATCAACCACCATCTTGAAAAATGGTACACCCAAAGCCCTCCCAACATTGACCCCCCCCCCCAATGAAATTAAGATCTTCTACCCCTGTCCTCTGAACACAAAAATGACGAGGCCGTCTTAAAAGAAATAATCTCCAAGCATGTCCACCCAACCAACCCGGAAAACAAAATCAAATTAATAATTTATTACAAATCCCCCAAGACCTCCAACCTCGTTCTCCGCAACAAACCAGCCTCCACCAAGATAAAGAGCCCGATGACCGACGATCACGTCATTTACCAACATATCTGTAATTATGAGGACTGTGGACCTCATTCCTATATTGGTATGACGCAGACTCGTCTTTCACGTCGGCTAACTCTTCACCTTCAGGCTGGAGCCATCAAAGACCACTATCTCACCCCTAACCACCCTCACCTCACACGCAACGAGTTAGAGAAACACACCACCATACTCGATAAAGAAAGTGACCCAAGGAGATTACCTATACTCGAAGCTTTATATATCCAAGCCTTACATCCCAACATCAACAACCAAACTCTGGACCTTCAGATCCTTCCTTCTGCCAAAAGGCACTTTCCTACAGGACCTAACACCCCCCCTCGCCCCCCGGTGCCCTTTCGCAGCCCCCCGTGCTACCTCCTTCAGCTACGTCTTCCACAGGCGCCACACAACTTAGGCCACGCCCCTCGACACGCAGCCAATCAGCTTCGACCTCACCTACCGACCACCATCCCGCATCCAGTGCGCATGCGTGAAGCGGTTCCCCCCTTTCACTTTCCCAAATTACCCCTCCACCAATAGTAGACTTTTGCCCCTTGCTTTTCGCCTCCTCTGATCCTCCACCCTCTATATATACCCTTCCTGTTTACCTTTTATATCATTCCTTCCTTACTTGATAATGCTGGTTGTCCAGTGAAACGCGTCGTATATCCTGTATCATCATTTACATTTATGTAGCCCTGTACCACCATGAATTTTGCTCATCTCCTTCATCTACTTCCTGCCACCCAGCGAAAACTCATCAGAGACCTGGAAACTTTGAATAATAAAATTTCCAACGCAGAAATTGCCATTTCTTTCAACCTCGTATGTATTAAAAAAAATGTATTACCTGGCTTTACTAACATATATATATATATATATACTGTTTATATATATATATATATATATATATATATATATATATATATATATATATATATATATATATATATATATATATATATATACTGTATATACTGTATATACACTATATATATAATTATTTTAAAAACTAATTCGAACAAACATTTCCAAACCATTGACTAGACATATCTTATCAACTCTGCGTAAGCAGAGTGGTATCGCCCCCTGTATAGTGGTACAGTTGGTCAAGGATGAAAGTATACAGTTTTTCGTCTGCTATAGCCACACATAGTTTGTCATGTTGGCAGCCCTGGTAGCCATATCTCAGAGCCCGCCCACCTTATAATTACAGGGTGTTTAAAAACGTGTTCCTGGACTTAGTTGTCAGACGGAAATATGAATATATTGCTCTATAATCTTTGACGTGAATATCACTTCGGAGATATTAAACACTTAACGTTATTGATAGATATACAAGAAAATAATGCGAGAGTGAAAACGAAAATCAAAATGTCTACCTATATACGATATTTCAGTGGAATACAGGTCCATTTTCACACGTGGTAATATGTGGCTAATAATGTAGGGTATGGTGATATCAATGTTGCAGTTGGTTTGCAGGTTATTCTGCTGATAAAAATTAAAATAATAATAATAAATAAATAAATAAATAAAAATCACAAGTAAAGCCTCATTATGCTTCGAGGACTGACTCATAAAGCAATGGCGCTCGCAAGATGAGTAAAATTGCTGGGTCATTACCCTATTGAACACACAGGCTTCCTTACGTCCACGTTTAGGAATTAGATTTTTGTGTATCTAAAGTCGACGAATATAGAGTGGCTATAAAAGATATTGCGATATACACTTAACATTATAACATTCATAATAAATAATGAGTAGAAAGAGGAATCTAATAATACTTGTTAATTAATAAGTATGGATGGTTTGGGCTAGTGGAAAGGCTGTCATGGCTGCCAACATGACAAACCATGTGTGGCTATAGCAGACGAAAAACTGTATAGTTTCATCCTTGACAAACTGTACATGCTGGCCAAAATGTCTGTATTTTTTTTTTTTTTTTTTTTTCTATATTCCAACTTACTTCCTCTCGGGCATAGGCTGAGAGCCTTAACATTCACCGCTTTACAATGAACAGTGAAGCCTGTGAGGTCTTCTTCCAGTCTAGGGAGTGAGACATGTGAAGCACGTAGAGTACAATGAGCACCTGCCATCATGCCTTCACATGAGGCACGGTGCTCACTCATGGCCCGAAACGACCCCATCTCTGAAGCCACCTCGTTCCCGTGCTTCACTGTCTGACCCCCTACACTCGGACTCTCACACTTACACACACACAACGCCACCTGTTAAGCAGATAACTCACCAGGCATTGCAACCCTATAGCATATTTTGAATATGGGAATATTCATACAGTGCTATTTAATCAGGGAACAATGAGGGTATTTTATTGACGTTTCGGTGGGCTTGTGGTAATGCACTGATACTAGGTACAGCACAAATTCCATCCCAATAATATCTTCCCATTGATACATCGGGATTTGAACCCGGGACCTTTGGATTACCAGGCCAGTGGCAAGACCACTCCACCACACCTCCCCACACCTGTCTGTCTGTCCGATAACTTCTCCTAGGCCGTTGGACTGATTTTCACCACACTTCACAAGAACATTCGGTGCGTCAGTGCAACAGTAATTATTATTTTTTTTTTTTTAATTTATGCAATAATTTTGATTTTAGGTAAAACAAAAAATTGTTTGCTCACCCCCCCCCCCCCCCTCCCTTGGCCCTCCATCAGCCTCTCTCCCCCCCCCCCCCCCCCCACCCCCCCAATGATGATGGCGTTCTGGGGGAGAAAACAACTTGTCCCGCATTTGATAGATTAAGTTAGTTTAGTTGACATTAGAAGCGATGGTAGTAATAGTTGGTGACCCCATCGCAGAGTTGGGTATGCTGTTTTGATTTTGTGCAAAACGGCAATTTGTGCAATAGTTATGATTTTAGGTAAAAAAAACTGTTTTGCCATCATTCTGTGGCCGAAAACAACTCGCTCCGCATCTGTCAGGTTAAGTTAGGTTATGTTAGTGAGGGCAGTCGTGATTGTGAAAGTAGTTGTGATAGCGGTGGTGATAGTAGCAGTGATGATGGTAGTAGATAATGGGGATAGTAATAATAAAGTAGACGTGACGTTTCGCCCAAATTCAAAGCGGCATACCCAACTCTGCGATGGGATACCATCATCACTACTAATACCGTCATCAATCACAATCATCACTACTACTGCCATCATCACTACAACTGCCACCATCATCACGACTACTGTCATCATCACCATTACTATGATCATCATCATTACTATAATTACAATCATCAGAACTATTCTACCATCATCACTACTACTGTCACCATTGTCACTACCATCTTAACCCTTAACTGGCGGCACCCGGCTATTGTCGAGTGAAATAAATGTGGTCTATGTGGTGGGTCACAGCTTGTCGAGTGCAATTTTGAGCACGTAATGTGCCCTGAGAGAGAGCGGAGCGGTGGGAGGAGCGTAGGTTACCTCATGACCGCTCGCCACGGTGGCCGTGGAGCTACTGAGATGTACTCCTTTGTACTCCACCCTCTCTCACTCGTTTCACAGGTAATAATGTAAGAAAATTACCGTATTTTACCGATTTTGCCCTTCGGATGCACGATCGTTGCAAGACAACCAGTGATTGTAGAAGGATGGGGGGGGGGGGGGGCTGGTTGAGGGGGGGGGGACAATTTTTTGTTTAGGAACTAAGATCATAACTATTGCACATATTAAACAAAAATAATAATCATTACCGTCGCATTCACGCACCGAAGGTTCTTGTGAAGTTTGGTGAAAATCCGTCAAATGGTCTAGGAGTCGTCATCGGACGGACAGACAGACAGACAGACAGACATTTCGGTTAGCATATACCATTATACGGGGGGCGATACCACTCTGCTTACGCAGAGTTGATAAAGTAGACGTGCCGTTTTGCCCAAAATCAAAACGGCATACCCAACTCTGCGATAGGTCACCATCAGCACTACTATAGGTAGCGCCAACGAACTTGACAATGTTCTTGATCCCTTAACTCCTCATAACTCAAAAGGGCCTAGAGCAAACTGGCTGTAATTATCCACACCTATTTCCTGATGGGCTCTTCCCTAATGATAGAAATGTCGGCTCGATTGATTTCATTCATTTTGAGTTATGAGAAGTTAAGGGGTCAAGAAAATTGTCAAGTTCGTTGGCGCTACCTATAGTCAATCATTACTATCATCATCACTACTACTATTACTACTACTACTACTCTCACCATCATCACTACTACTCTCACTATCACTACTACTCTCATCATCACTACGACTTTCACCATCATCACTACTACTTACCAACATCACTAATACTGTCACCATCATCTTACAATCATCATTATTACTGTCACCATCATCAATACTATTATGACCATCATCACTACTACTAGTACTGTCACCATCATATCTACTACACACGACAGACTGAGTTTGTAAATGAATAACTGTTCATTACCCCCCTCCCCCTTAGTTACTAACCCATCTGTCCCCTACTAACTTCCTAATCCTGCCACGGACATTCGTTCCAAGGCAGTAGTTCCCTTTCCAATGTTCCCTTACCCACTCTAAACCACTGTTTGGACACTTGATCCTCAGTGTTTTGAAGGACAAGCAGCCTAGAAGAGTCACTAGACCTGTTGTTGCTTGATTCCCTTTGTACTCCTTTGTACTACTGTTATCATCATCACTACCGTCATCATTATTACTAAATCTACAACCATCATCACTGCTATTATCACCATCAACAATATCCCCACTATTACTACCATCACTTTTAATGTCAACTAAACTAAACCTAACAAATGCGGGCGATTTTTTTTTGTCGCCCCCTGATCGATGGCATTCAGTGTGAGTGTGTGTGTGGGGGGGGGGGGGGGGTCTGGTGAATTGGGGGGGGGGGGGGCGGCAGTCTGGTGGCTTGAGGGGTAGTGGGGGGGCAAAACCATTTATAGGACCTAAGATCATAACTATTGCACAAATTCAAAAAAATTAGTTTTAATTACCGTCGAATTCACGCACCGAAGGTTCGTGTGAAGTTTGGTGAAAATCCGTCAAACGGTCTAGGAGGAGTTCTCGGACGGACAGACAGACAGACAGACATTTCGGTTTGCATGTACCACTATACGGGGGGCGATACCACTCTGCTTACGCAGAATTGATAATAAAGTAGACGTTCCGTTTCGCCCAAAATCAAAACGGCATACCCAACTCTGCAATAGGTCACCATAAGCACTACTAGTCAATCATTGCTATCATCATCACTACTACTATTACTACTACTACTACTCTCACCATCATCACTACTATTCTCACCATCATCACTACTACTCTCATCATCACTACAACGTTTCACCATCATCACTACTACTTACCAACATCACTAATACTGTCACCATCATCTTAAAATCATTATTATTACTGTCACCATCATCAATACTATTATGACCATCATCACTACTACTAGTACTGTCACCATCATATCTACTACACACTCGCTACCGCCAACTAACCTGCCTACACTGTTGATTCACTTAAACTCCGCCTAGACAAATATCTTGCATCAAACCCGCGACTGACTGCGTTTGTAAATGAATAACTTTATTTTATACCCCCCTCAGTTACTAGCCCATCCGTCCCCTACTATAGGTAGCGCCAACGAACTTGACAATAATCTTGATCCCTGACCTCTCTGTAACTCAAAAGGGCCTAGAGCAAACTGGCTGTAAATATACACACCTATTTCCTGGTGGACTCTTACCAAATGATAGAAATGTCAGCCCGATTGCTTTCATTCATTTCGAGTTATAAGAAGTTAAGGGGTCAAGATTATTGTCAAGTTCGTTGGCGCTACCTATAACTTCCTAATCCTGCCACGGACATTAGTTCCAGGGCAGTAGTCAGTTCTACCCACTCTAAACCACTGTTTGGACACTTGATCCTGTGTTTTGGAGGACAAGCAGCCTAGAAGGGTCACTAGGGCTGTTGTTGCTTGATTTCCTTTGTACTCATTTGTACTCCTTTGTACTACTGTTATCATCATCACTACCATCATCATCACAACTGTCATCATTATCACTAAATCTACAACCATCATCACTGCTATTATCACCATCAATTACTACCCACTATCCATCACTTCTAAAGTTAACTAAACTAAACCTAACAAATGTGGGCGATTTTTTTTTCTCGCCCCTTGATCGATGACGTTCTGTGTGAGTATGCCCCGTAGGGGCATACACATACAGAACGCCATCATCATTGCTTGGGATTATGTACAGGGGGGGGGGGGGGGGGGAGGTCTTGTGGCTTGGGGGGTCAAAACCATTTTTAGTACCTAAGATCATAACAATTGCACAAATAAAAAAAATAAAAAATAATAATAATTACCGTCGAATTCACCCACCGAAAGTTTGTGTGACGTTTGGTGAAAATCCGTCAAACGGTCTAGGAGGAGTTCTCGGACGGGCAGACAGACAGACGGCCAGACAGACAGACACACGGCCAGACAGACAGACAGACATTTCGGTTAGCATGTACCACAATACGGGGGGGGGGGGGGGGGGGGGGGATACCACTCTGCGCAGAGTTGATTATAAAGTAGACGTGCCGTTTTTCCCAAAATCAAAACGGCATACCCAACTCTGCGATATGTCACCATCATCACTACTAATCACTATCACCATTACTATCATCAGCTCTACTACTATTATAGTCATCACTATTACTCTTACCATCACTACTACCTTCATCACTACTACTGTCATCATCACTAAAACTTTCACCATAATCACTACTACTCACCATCATCAAAACTAAATACGTCACCATCAT